>OU426979.1:110273578-110291078 GCA_911387785.2 Aelia acuminata | reverse complement strand
GTTTCTTCGTGGTCATGAAAATAGTATTTGAGGTCATCTATAAACAATCTAAATTTACCGGTTTTTGGTAGTGAATATAACTTTTCTAACAACCAATATGATCCTGCACAAACTTTTTTATACTCACCTTAGCGTTGTTGTGAAACTGATGTTTTTTTTCTGAATCCTCTGCCGTTTCAAGTGTTCTGCACTCAGAAGGATTTTTTGCACGTTTCGGATGTTAGTGATCACTGCAGCTAACAAAGCGATGTGTCTTGAAGCTCCTGCAGAGTTGGATGCTTCGCAAAATATTCTCCTTTATTCTAGCATAGGGTAACCCCTTAGACTGTCAGGGCATTTCTTTGTGTCATCTTTACCTCCCATATTTAAATAATTTGTAATCACGTGCCTGCACCGGTATTGAGCTGTAATAATCATTGAAATTGTTCAATTTTTCCGCGTAAGGATTTAATTTCATCTATTTCACAGCACATTATCTCTAGGAATTTCAATTGTTTTAAATTTATTACTAAACACTTCAGTAATTAAAAAACAAAAAATTAATTCAATAGCACGAATAGTTTGACTGGGGATTTAATAAAACACTGAGTGGCCAATGTTTTTGTCGCACATGAAAAAGCCTTATAAGAAGATAAGTTATAAGTATAATTACATTCTTTTCAATTATTTACTAGTTCTTGTAACTGAAAAATTGTGGGGTGGCCTATCATTTTGTCGCGTAGTGTATATATATATATATAGGGAATGTTATCCTGTATTTAGGCGCTTTAAAATGAGATAGCTGTATTCATAACCAATGAGGTAACAATTAGGGAAAAAAAAAATTAAAAATCCTTCAGGCGGTTCTCGATTTAGGCGAGCGCAAGCGACGGTGCTGCTTCTTTCAGAAACTAGAGAAACGGGGATAGAAGCCGGGCCATTACCTGGGATTCATAGGGTTTTTTGGCGTTTTTAATTTATTTTTCCATAATTAAAACCCGATTGAGCAAAAAATTATTTGATAAATGTCTAATCGGTATTGCTCGGTCCCTCAGTGTTCAATTAGAAAATCAAAAGACGTGTAATTCCATTTATTTCCAAAAAATAAAAAGCTTCTTAAAGGGTGGATCGTAGAATTAAGAATAGATGAGCCTGTTTCGAAACATATGACGATATGTAGTCTTTATTTTAAAGAAAGTGACTATATTTATTCAGGTAAATATTAGTATTTCACATTTTATTATTCCAAAATGTTAGTTTTATGCAAATAACATTGGGACCATAGTGTCATAGATTTGTTTTTCTTTTTTAATTTGCCCCATTTTTGTATTACATCCGTTGTGCTTAATTGTTCCAATTTTTCAATGCGAACCTGAAAGTTTTGACAAATAAATAAATAATATGACAAAGAATCTAAGCTGTCAAAACAATGATTGTATGAATAGATAATTAATGTTATTACTAACCGAAAAACGTAGATTAAAGTTACAATGATGTGTTTGCATTTACCAGAACTACCAGCTTTACACTTACAATGACAAGAAAATTGCTTATTATTATTAATAAATTTGATTTCCACTTTTATTTGATGGGGCAGTCCTTTAAAATTGCTAGTTTGAAGGCACAACGCTTGTAAAATAACTGTTTTTTTACTTTTAGATATTATTCCACTTGTAATTATGTGGTTTGCATCAAGGATGGACTGCCCTTCAATTAATGGTCTTTTAAAATTACCAATTATCTCTATCACATCAACGATGTCTATCCCCGTTCTTTCCGACATTTTGCAAAACTACTAGCTCACCCTATAGTCGATTGCGCCCGCCTATATACCACACACAAATACCATCATAATTTTAGAATCACCCGTATACTGTCTGGTTTCAGGGATATGCATACATAACCATGGGGTTTGATCTTACAATTCATTCTTTACAGTCATTAAAAGGTTTATTATGAACTAACTCTTTAATACACTTATCATAGGCGTACCCAGCGGGGGGCAGGGGGGGCAGCTGCCCCCCCCCTGGAAGGCTGGAAGCAATAATTTTTTAGGCTTTTAAGACTGGAAGCAATAATAGAATACATTTTTTTCAAGCAAATAATTGTAATAACTTAGTTGATAAAGCACTGCTATAATTATACATATTTTTGGTTTCATTCTCCTATTCCGCGGTAAGGTGTTACAACCTGAACGACCATAGCTTGCCCCCCCCCTAGTTTTTAGCTTGCCCCCCCTAGTTTTGATCCTGGGTACGCCCTTGGCACTTATTATTTAATATTTCTTAAATCTTACAATATAATTCGTAATTATAACTAAGGCACTCAGTGGGTTTATATATGCCCATGGCTATTGTTTTTTATAATAATATTTTTTCAATTTGCATTACATAAGTTTTATTACTGTTGGTATAAAGATAAGGTATGGCAAGATATGACATAATTCCTGTTGTATTTAATGGTAATTGGATAAAATAATATATGATGCCAGAATTAGTTATTGAGCATGTGCTCTAGCTCCTGCTAGTACTCTAAATTGGCTCCTAGCAATTTAATTCAGTGTCTTTTGTTAGCAAGTTAGATTGATTGTTATATATATTAGCAAACTCATCTGCGGAGTCTCTCAGGATCGTCGGAATCGAGGTTTCCAGTAATAAAATTTATTGCCTCCCCTTGTCCATTAAGAATTCCTCTTTTCGTGCGTTTTTGATTAGCTAGGTGGGATATGCGGGTTAATAAATTTTTATATCTGTAAGTTAAAATTGAATGCAATATTTTACATTCTTTTTCTGTCTTAAGATTTCTAATACTACCTTCTAAATTTCTAATTTCATTAAATAATAAACTTAAGTTCTTATAATCGAAGAAAGAATAGTAATCGCTAACTATATAGGTTTTATTTACAGTAAGCACCATCGCACCGGAACCCGTTGATAACTTTTGAACGTGCAAGCCATTCGTACTCGGAATCTAAGACGTTCTCCAAACGCTTCAAGGATTGTCGAGGTTTTCGTGAAACTTACTGCCTCGCCCAGCCTGATAACCAAAACTTCAGGCATGACATTAATTTCAGCTCCTGTGTCAAGTTTGAAAATAATAGGAAAATTGTTTATGTAAATTTTTTCAGTCCATTCTTGTGGTTTCTTGATACTGTTTATTTTCAGGGTGGAAATGCTAAAATCTGACTCAAAACCACCACTTTTATTCGTTTGTACATCTAGAGAGTTCACATTTTTCCTTTTAAAATCCACTTTTCCACACGTTTGCGAAATGACTTTGTTTTTTACATTTATTGCATGTTTGAACGATTGCAGGACATGTGCCAGAATAATGTCTACAACCACAACGCGTACAATTAATTGAATTGGTTTTATTTTTTTCACCATGTTTTGAATTGGATTTTTTTACCTGGAAAACATCCTCTTTTAATCCTTGTGCCGCAATCATTTGCATGTTGGCTCCCGCCATCTCCACTGCCTTACAAAAATCAACCGTCTTTTTAAGGGTTGGATCTTCACGCAACAACTTCTCCCTTGATGTTGGTGAATTTATGCCTAGGATCAAACTTTTAAAAGTTTGTCCTCCTGCTCTTTGAAATCACAAGACGTTATTAAACTTTTCAAGTCCGCGTAAAACCGGTCAAAAGGTTCATCAGGTCCTTGTTTTCGGCTGAAGAATTTAAAAACTTCTATTGTTTCATTTTTCTTGGGGATGCAGTATGTTTTTAGTTCTGTAAGGATTGAAAGAACTGATTCTTTGCCCTCACTAGCGGTCCTAATAGATCGGTAAAGTTTTAGTGCCTCAGGCCCAATCAAATTTTTAAGCCTCGGTACTTGGACATCATTCGGTTTATTTACAGTCTCCGTAGCCACCATGTAAATATTGATGTTGTAACTTACATCATTTAGTTAAAACACTTAATTAGTTAAGTCTTTGAAATTAAAGAACATACATTTTAACAAAACGTTTAAAGAGCATAATAGTAACTTTATTATCTTTTCAATCACATTTACACTGGAATATGTGTTAATCTAGCATAAAAAGAAGGCTCCTTAATTTAAAACATATGGAATATTGCTAATATAAATGCAGTGCCTTATATATTACAACTTGCCTTATATATTACAACTCTCCTCCACAAAATTTATTCTGAAATTGTTTTACAAATATCATCTAATAGCCTAATAAACCAAGGTAGTTTGAAGCACTTAATACATCCTAAGGAAGTGTGAAGCACATAATCTTGTAGGTTTCGAGGCCGTTGGCGGGGTCGATCAGAGCGTCTCAATTCCTCGGTAACGTTTTGGTCTGGCGATGGATTAGTATCTTGTTCTTCTCTCCTAGGTTGTTCAGGCTCATGCGGGGGCGTTCGATGACAGAGGGAATCTCGTTAATCCATTCATGGCGGCCCCGAGGGTGATCGTATCTAGCCAGTGGCCTACACCGACCACCCCCGCACCATGAAAGGCGAGGAGAGAGAGGACGGGGACAGAACCTGCTAACCAGCCTGACCCCAACAAACACTCATGACCTATACAGGTCGGCGCTTGGTGGTCTCAGTAACCACGACCACCACGTCCGTACCAGGCATCCCTAGGGGTCCTGGCACCACCCAACGATGACGCCCGCGAGAGCGTCATCCCCCTGGTACCATTTGGCATCACCGCCTCAACTCCCGAATGGATAGCGGGCCGGACAACCTGTCCTACGGATTCTCCTACTTAGGGCATGATGGCGGGGGCTTACCACCATGGCTTAAGGAGGACTGGTCCCGTGCCAGCGCCTCTGTCGTTCGCGAGTTGTAACAACAACTCCCCAGGGGGCACCACAAAGAGGTGACAGTAGGCGTTGCAGGGGATCGGGTAAGTGGGGAACAACAGACAGTGAATGGGGCACTATAGCCTGATGTTCCCACATGAGGGTAGGAAGACTCCCGCACCCGACTTCCGCCTCAGCCCCCCTTTACCCCTGCCATTTGCCCCCCGGCGTTCGATGATAGGGAAAATTAGGGTATGGCAGAAGTCCATCTTCATATAGGGAGTGCTTTCCTTCCTGGTTCGAACTAGGTACTGGTAGAGTAGGTGCCAAAGTAACTGTCTTCTTTGGTATGTCGGTTTGAATCAATTGGTTAATATGGCGCTTGTAGATGAACCCATCGTCGAGTTTCACAAGATAATGAAGACGTCCATACTTATTTAAAATTGTGCCAAGACGCTATTGGGGCTTAGAATTTGAGTAATATCTTGATTGAACGCGAGTTCTTATTTCAAGCTGTCTTGTTTTCAAATTGATAATTGGTCTTGGATTTTCTTTGTAGGGTTTTATAGCACCCAACCGAATTCTAATAGACCTTTTTAGATACTTTTCGGCTGGGGACTGTCCATCGGCAAGGGGAGTGGCTCGATAAGTCATCATGATCTTCTACAGTTTTCGATGGAGAGGAAGCACTTCATTTTCCATGGCTTTCAGTCGATTCTTGAGGATTTGAATGTTTCTTTCCGCCAATCCGTTGGTGGCTGGGTGACCTGGGGCAGAAAATTTCTGCTTTATACCGTTCTTAGAACAAAATGTTTTGAATTCTTCGCTGGTAAATATTGTGGCATTATCGGATACGTGTACCCGGGGAAATCCGTGGGTTGAGAATATTGCCAAGAGGAGTTCAATAGATTTTTAATTTCGTTGGAGCCTCGTTGATGACGCGGATTTCAGGCCAGCGCGACTTAGCATCGACAACGACCAGGAAGTATTTTCCTTTAAACGGACCAGCGTAGTCCATGTGTAGCCGATCCCAATTTTCAGCTGGTTCTTCCCACGAGTGTATAGGAACTTTCATAGGGCTTTTCTTGATTTTCATACAGGCGTCGCAAGATCGTGCGAGCCGTTCGATGTCACGATCGATTCCAGTCCATGAACAATATCTTCGTGCAAGCTGTTTCATTTTTGAAATTCCTATGTGTGTTTCATGGAGCTCTTGAAGAATTACAGACTAGAGCGATTTTGGGATTACAACCCTCTGGCGTTTAAAAAGAATGCCTGAATCGAGAGTGTAGTCCAAAGTAGTATAATTTCAGTTCAGCATTTCAGCCTTTATTTTCGAAAGATATTCATCATTGTCTGTCTCTGTGGCGATCGTTTCAGCTGTGGCGGTATTGTTTGAAATGTGATTTATGGACGAAGAACAAATCAAGTTTACTTCTTTTCCAAGAATATGATGCAAAGATGGCCCTTTCTGTTTGACAGGGGTTCTTGACAACAGTCGACATTTGTATTTTCCGATCCAGTTTTGAATTTGACTTCATAGTCGAATTGAGATAAGAAGGAGGCTTACCTTAGAAGATGTGCAGATCTCATTTCTGGCAGCTTGGTTGATTGATGAAGAATTCGAGACAGCGGTTGATTGTCTGTTACCAGTTGAAACTTTTTCCCATATACGTACATATAGAAGTGGTTTACCCCAAATACAATCGCTAACGCTTCCCTATCCAGTTGACTATAATTTCTTTCGGCTGGGGTGAGAGAACGTGAGGCAAACGCGACTGGTTTTTCTGTGCTACCGACTTGATGCGAAAGTACAGCTGCGATCCCGTTTGGGCTAGCATCACATGTTATTATAGTTGGAAGTTGAGGATCGAAAGGGATGAGAACTCTTTCGCTGGCAATTTCACTTTTCAATTTTAGAAATGCGGCTTCACATTATGCCGACCAGCAAAATTTTGAATCCTTCTGGAGAATTTTCCGCAGCGGGTAGGTTAATGTCGAACAATTTGGGATGAACCGAGAGTAATATGTTATTAATCCGAGGAAACGGCGAACGTCATCAGCGTTTTCCGGACATGGGATTTCCATAATAGCTGTGACTTTCTGTGATGATTTGAGGATCTGATTTTTCCTAATAGGGTATCCCAGATAATTAATTTCAATTTTGAAATATTCACATTTCTTTTTGTTCAAATGAAGGTCATATTGTTTTAGTCGTTCTAAACAATTTTTTAGGAGGTTTTGGCATTCTTTAATTGTCTTGCCGTGGACAACGATATCATCGAAATAAGAAATTGTGCCGTCGAGTCCTTGAAGAATTTGGTCCAAAATTTTGTTAAATTCGCTAGGAGCCGTCTTTATGCCAAATGATAAGCGATTCATCAAATACGTTCCTCGGTGAGTTGAAATCGTTTGAATTTCGCGGTTTTTCTGATTCATTTCGATGTGTAAATAGGCTTTGTATAAGTCCAACCGGCAAAAATAAGATGATCCTTGGAGGCTGTTCAAGATTTCTTCAATTCTTCTAATTGGATATCGAGCGGTTTTCAAGTGGGGATTAACTGTTGTTTTGTAGTCCACGCACAGCTGGATAGCTCCTTCCGGTTTTGGGACGATGAACAATGGGGAACCCCATTCACTATGGTCTATTTTAGTAATGATGCCATCTCTTTCCAGGGAATGCAATTCTGCATCTACTTTTTCCTTCCGTGCATAAGGGACATCGCGGCACCGCATAAAATTTGGCTTCGATTCTTCACGGAGATGTAGGCTACAAGTAATGTTTGGAACACGACCCACCTTTTGTTCGAAAATAGAGCTTTGATAATCTTTGAAAATCTCGTCCAAGTTTGAAATTGAATTTATTGCCACGGGGGTTGATGCCGAATTTCTATCCAGTTCGTTAAGATTTATTCCCAGGTGTCGAATCCATACTCAGCCTAACAGTGGGGTATGATCATCTGGTACAATGAAGATTTCTTCATTCGAAAATCGCCCATAGTACTGGAAATTGACAAGAATTTTCCCCTATGGACGAAAGATATTATTAGTATAGGAACGAAAAGCTAAATTGGATTTTTCAATTGGTATTTTGAGTTTAAGGGCGTCAAACAGCGACCAGGGCAGTAATGTAAATCCTGGTGCGGAATCGACTTCAAATTCGTGCCATTGATTTTCGATTTTGACTTGAACAAAATATTTGTCGTTATCGTTAAAACTGGAGGGCTGATTTTCAAATATGTCAACGATTCGGTTGATTCCAAAAGTGTCATCGATATCAGCATTTTCAGTATCTTCAATTGTGTTCGCATTATTTCTACCAAGTTTCCGATAATCAAGTTTGTTCTTAATTGAACATTTGAATTTGATCGACTAGAATTGCTTTTTGATTCACTAACAGGGCCAATCCGTGATCTTGAATTCGTCGGCGAGTTTCCTCGACGAAGCTTACGATCTGAAATCTATTAACATCCGCGTTGTTCGACATAGATTGGTGGATCGCGATCTCTTGACCATCTATTTTGGAAGCTTCCAGTACAAGTGCCTTTGCGACTACATCATCGAAATCATTTAGTTCAGATTGAAGAATCGATTCTCTGATGTTGCTATCGTATAATCCTCTAATGAATTCGGCTCTGAGAAGTATGTTCGAGAAAGTAGTTTTGCAACCACAAGGGGATTTAAAATCACATTCGTTTATATCCCGTCGCAGATCCACAACATAATCAGCAATTGATTGGTCAGGTTTTTGATAGGTTGAAAAGAATCGGTGCTGAGTGACTAGAATGTTTCGTTTAGGGCACAGGTGTTTTTCTAAAGCCTTTGTAATCTCGGTATAAGTTGATTTTTGGGGATCCTTTGGTACTATAAGAGATACAAGAAGTTTGAAATAAGTAGCGCCTATCGAATTAATAAAAAGTTGTCGGCAGATTTGTTCATCTCTTGTTGAAATACCTTTTAATTGTAAACAATTATCAAAGCGAGTTAAATATAATTTGAATGATTTTCGGTTTGGGTCAAAATTTTCAAATGGGGGAATTAAAATTGGATTAACATTTAGTGGGGATGATGTTTGTTTGATTCCTGTGTCCCCACCAGCTATTCCAAGACTTTCAATCAGTTTCTTCTGACTTTCGTTGAATACAGCTAATAGTTGGGAAATTGAGTCGCATCCATTTCGTTGAATCAATTTAATTTTATAGTGTATCGCGACGGAAAAATAGAAAATCGAAGCGCAAATGTTCTAAATTGAATTGAACAGTCATAGAGTCAACTTCACCTCGTCGCCAGTTTGTTGTAAGTTACATCATTTAGTTAAAACTCTTAATTAGTTAAGTCTTTGAAATTAAAGAACATACATTTTAACAAAACGTTTAAAGAACATAATAGTAACTTTATTATCTTTTAAATCACATGTACACTGGAATATGTGTTAATCTAATTAGCATAAAAAGAAGGCTCCTTAATTTAGAACATAAGGAATATTGCTCATATAAATGCAGTGCCTTATATATTACAACTTGCCTTATATATTACATTTGATTTCTTCTTTAAACACTTCAAAGTTTTCTGCAATGTTTCCGGAGACCACGTTGAGACACGCCGGTTTGTTACACTCCATTCGCGCCGATTCACACAATGTCATCGTAACGGATCACAATTAAAAGCACAATTTTATTACCCTCAGAAATTTCTTATGTAAAACGTTATGTTTTTTTTTCATTTGCAGTCATCCATAAAGCTAATATTAATGTAGAACATTTAGAATTTATTTATGAAACCTATGTAGATCATGTGACTATTTTATATTCCCTACTAACAACTATTGTAATATCCCTTTTATGTTATTTTTTGTATCACAATCGGCTATTATTAACAAAATCATTTCGCTAACATGTGTGGAAAAGTAGATTTTAAAAGGAAAAATCTGGTGCGTGCGCGCAACACACAACTTTCACTTACCAACTTACTTAGATAAGAAATTGACGTGTTTTGTTAAATATCATTTCCCAAAGTCACACATTTTTCTACAATCGGGTGCGTGCGCGCAACACACAACTTTCACTTACCAACTTACTTAGATAAGAAATTGACGTGTTTTGTTAAATATCATTTCCCAAAGTCACACATTTTTCTACATTCATATCTTATTTTTATTAATCGTTAAAGCCGTTTTTGAGTAAATAAAAATCCCGTGAAAATGATACAAAATTTATTAAGTAAAGTCCCCCCTTCGGTTGATCAATTTTGATGAAATGTTGGCTATCACATATTTGGCATATACATACATCAAATACCCAGTTTGGTCACAATCCTGAAAGCCGTTTTTGAGTAAATAAAAAAAGCACGTAAAAATGATACAAAATTTATTAAGTAAAGTGCCCCCTGCGGTTGATCAATTTTGATGAAATTTTTACAGACATATCTCGGGCATATAAATAGATCAAATACTAAGTTTAATCAAAATCGTTAGAGCCGATTTAGAGTAAATAAAAAAAACACGTGAAAATGTTAAAAAATTTATTAAGTAAAGTCCCCCCTCCGGTTACTCAATTTTGATGAAATTTTTACAGTCATATCACGGGCATATAAATAGATGAAATACTCAGTTTAATCAAAATCGTTAGAGCCGTTTTTGAGAAAATCGAAAAAAACCTAAATAGTTCTTAAGTAAAGTACCTCCTCCCTTTAAGTAATTTTGATGAAATTTATGCTGTCACATCGCGGGCATATACCTACACTAAATACCCAACTTCAGGATCGCACGGTTTATAGTTTTTGAGCTAGTCTGTTCACACACACACACACACAGACACACACACACACACACACACAGACCATTTCGCGGGACTTGGTCATTTCGACTCAGGGGACCCCAAAACGTGTATTTCCGTTGAAAACCGGAAGTCGAAATTTTTCACGATCGCAATACTTCCACTTACTATATATTTCATATATAGGTAAGTGAAAGTAAAAATGTGAACTCTCTAGATGTACAAACGAATAAAAGTGATGGTTTTGAGTCAGATTTTAGCTTTTCCACCCTGAAAATAAACAGTATCCAGAAACCACAAGAATGGACTGAAAAAATTTACATAAACAATTTTCCTATTATTTTCAAACTTGGCACAGGAGCTGAAATTAATGTCATATCTGAAGTTTTGGTTATCAGGCTGGGCGAGGCAGTAAATATCAAGAAAACCTGGACAATGCTTGAAGCGTTTGGAGGCTTTAAAATTGAACCGCAAAGAAGTATTAAACTAAAAATAAATTATAAGAATCAGTCATGTGAAGCATTGTTTATTGTAGTATCAGGACAAAAGTTTGCACCTATTTTGGGACTGAAAACTTGTGTAGATTTGAATCTTATTAAAAAAGTTGATATTGTTACAAGAAACAATTTTTTTGTTTTCATGTCCAAGAATCGTGATCTATTTGAAGGAGTTGGTTGTTTTCCTGATGTGTGCAGACTTCAATTAAAAGCTGGTTCTGTACCTAAAGCATGTCCATCTCGCAGGGTTCCATTCAAAATCAAGGACACATTGAAAACAACGTTGGACAACTTGGAAAATGAGCGGATTAACGAGAAGGTGGCGAGTCCAGGAGAGTGGGTAAATAATTTAGTCATTGTAGAAAAACCTGATTCCTCATTACGCCTTTGCATGAATCCACAGCAATTAAACAAATACCTAATCAGAGATTATTATGAAATTCCTATTTATGAAGAAATTTGTAAGAAGCTTGCTCACAAAAGTTGTTTTTGTCTATTTGACCTCAAACATGGATTCCATCAACTACTTTTGGATGAGGAATCAAATAACCTTTGTGCATTTAGCACACCATTTGGTATTTACAAGTACAAACGAGCACCCTTCAGTCTCTCAGTTTTACCTGAACTGTTTCAGAAACTAACATATAAATATTTTGGCCAAATTCCAGGAGAAATTGTCTATTTTGATGATTTGGTGTGTGATGCAGATTCAGAAGAAGAACTAAATTCTGTAGTTTCTAAAGTCATGCAAGTTGCCAGAAAATATAATATAAAATTTAATCCTGCTAAAGTACAATACTTTTTACCTGAGGTCAAGTATTTGGGATTTTTATTTAACAAAGATGGACACAAACCTGGCCCTGAACGTATAAAATCAATAATGGAATTAAATCTACCCAATAATATAAAAGAGTTGCAGCAGCTACTTGGCATGGTTAATTTTTTAAGACATCACCTGCCAAACTTGTCTGAAATTGTCTCACCATTAAGAGGATTACTTAAAAAAGGTGCAGACTGGTGTTGGACGACACTTCATGATGAACAATTGGATACACTAAAAGAAATGATTTCGAGAATAACACTGCTGGCATCATTTAACCCGGATAACCCTGTTGAAATACAAGCAGATGCAAGTAAAGATGCATTAGGGTGTTTTAATTCAAAATGGAAAACCTGTTATGTTTGCAAGTCGCTCATTAACAGAATGTCAGTATGCACAAATTGAAAAAGAACTCCTGGCACTGCACAGGAAAACCTGTTATGTTTGCAAGCCGCTCATTAACAGAATGTGAATGTCAGTATGCACAAATTGAAAAAGAATTCCTGGCACTGCACAGTGGTCCAAAAAAAACCTAATATCTATTATATTAACTTTGTTAGCGGCATGGAACCTCCCGTGTATTGATTTTTTGAGGTGCCGAATCTAATGAAACCAAAATCAGTGCAATGGGACCACCAGATCAAGTCCAAATTTGAGGTCAAAAAGTCAAAAATATAAAAAAATCGTGTTTGGTATAGTCTTATATGTTTTTTAAGGTGCCGAATCTAATGAAATCAATATCAACGAAATCAGAGCATCAGATCAAATTAAAATTTGATGTGGAAAATAAAAATGGAAAAAATTGTGTAGATAATTTTTTTATTTAAAATTTTTATATACAATAATACAAATAGGATATAATTATTTAATCTTGTTTAAGTAAATTGTATGCTTCCTCGGTTAGCTCTTTCTTCTTTTTATACTTGTATGCTGGTCTTAAATCCGTAATGTATAGGTTGCTTGTTACAAATAATTGGAGGAAAACATCTTCATTTGTTGCGACTTGAGATCTTTCTGGAATGATGTTTCCTGGACTGCTTATAATTTTTGTTTCTACTCTCCATGAGTCTCTTCTGACAGCGAACCGATAAAAAGAGCTGCGTACTCAATCAATTAATTCTTCATTTATCCCTGGAATATGCGCGGTTAGAGAAGGATTTTTAAAAACTTGCAACAATTACAGCATCAAAGTGAAATAAATGTACCACTTCAATTTTCAGGGGTGGGAGCTCCAGTGCAAAGGACCACCATACACTATAAAGAAACTGTGCAACTTCAAACAACCTATTTGTAGTTGTAGTTTATTTGATTATTTAAAATACAAAATAAAATACTTTTTTTATTTTAGTATTTTAGAATTAAAATTAAAATAATTTTATTTTATTTTAGTATTTTAGAAAAAAAAAAATGAAAATAACGTGTGATTTATTTTATTTTAATTGTAAGTCAGTCCCCCTCCCTTAGAGACCTATAGGAGGATTTTTCTTAACTAATAGCTCCTCCCCAAGGTCATCCGCCTTTGCCACTCGCACCGTAACGAAAGGTTTAAATCCTTATAAATCCCAAAGTTGGCCGAAGTTGGCGCTGAAAATTTTACCACAATTCCCCTGCTACCTACAGTTACATATTAAACCATTGCGACCGTAACGCAATGTAACGCAAGCGTTTTATAAACCAACAAAGTCAAAAAATCATACTTATTTCAGCAAAGATTTCGAAAATTAATTTCTTCTCTTACTATTGATATTATTTAAAAATGTTTAGTCCATAACAGTGCACATACAGATGACACACTCCTGATGTATTGGGGAATATTTTATTGTAAATCTTATACAGAGTAGAAATTTTTTTTTATGTTGGTAGAAAACTACGATTTTTACAATCATTAAAAAGTCCAAATTTACTGGTACACACACATTTTAATTTTGAACTAGTTAAAAAAATATATTCTTTCCATTGTTCTACAGCTATTCAAGTATTCGAAAACCAAGAAAAAATTAGGTTTGGGCTACTTTCATTTATGAGGTTTTTTCCCAGGTTGGACCACTGTGCACTGGTATTTGCATTTACAAAATTTCATAATTATGTTTATGGTCATAAGCATGTGACTGCATATACTGACTTCCATAATCCAAAAAGAATTTAGTAAAATAAAAAATAATCGGCTTAAAAGACTAAGATTAAAACTTTTGACTTGAAATACCTTCCAGGAAAATATATGTTAATCGCTGACTTATTGTCGAGAAATCTTGAACACTCATTAGAACCTGATGATTTAACAATGCGTGATATGGTCCATACAGTATCAGCGAATAGAAATTCTCTGAGAAAGAATTTCTTAGATTTTCGGCTGCGACAAAAAGTGATCCTGTCTTGGCAAAAGTTCTCGAATTCTACCAAACTGGATGGCCTAAAACAATTAACATAAATTGCCCTGAATTGAAGCATTTTTACAAAATCCGCAATGATATAGTGGTGGAAAATGGATTGGTATATTATAATGCGTTGAAATAAACCTATTTTTGCGTTGAAATAAACCAAAAGAATGATTGGGTCGTACTTAGGCACTTTCTCCAAGTTTTTACCTAATATCTCATAGAATCCCTCTTTGGCTTCTTCATCAGCGTCTTCAGTAGGGGCGTGTGCAGAAAAGATAGTCATGTTTCTGAATTTGCCTTTTATTCTAATTTTGCATAGTCTGTCACTTATTGGTTCAAAAGCAAGCAGGGTTTTTCTTATTTTTCCGTTTATGTAAAATGCAGTACCTGCTTGGTCAGTTCTTTTATCAGGACTACTATAGAGTAACGAAAAATCTTTCTTGTTAATTTTACCGTTTCCATTCCATCTCACCTCCTGCAAAGCAGCAATATCAATTCCATGTTTTAAAGGTTCTTCAGCAATGTCATTTAATTTGCCTAGTCTCATCATTGATTTTACGTTTCACGTGTGAAATATCAAAAATCTTATTCCGTTTGAGGCGCCTGTGTCTTTTGCAATAATTTCCATCCTGCTTATTTTCTAGTCCGGTTTTCTGAACGAGTATAGTTTTACTAGGAGGGGTTGTTAGCCCCATACTCAACCCCCAACTTGGAGGACCAGGTAATTTTTATTCGGGGTTTCCCTCCTCTAGACCAATTGCTTTCACCGCAGCTGAAGAGTTTGGTCCACTCTTGGTTTTATGTCAGAGTTTTCCTTCTCCTATCCCAGTGGTCACCAATTAAGTTTCATGAAGGTCCGTTTCAAAGTCTTGCCGAGCTTCCGCGGTCCATTCAGGGGAAACCACCTGGGGTACTCCCCCTGAATTTTTTTGAAAAATTAACAGTTTAACTACATAATTTTAATCATTATTCAAATATTTGGGATAGTTATTACTCTATATCTATTTTCTATATTGTGTATTTTAGTTTAAGGATTTATTTTTCGTTGATTGGTATGTCATCGCGGTCCGCACAAAACTAGGTCCATCATTTGGTGACCACTGTCCTATCCCATGAGGACCCAACCCCTTTCTATGCAAGGAAGCATGGGGTAGTGCTTATTTATATGGCGGCACTTCCTTGCCATGTCGCGGTAACGTCATTGGGTTTATGTGGTACTTATTGGCAATGTTCCCACCACAGGAGCATTACCCCACACCCTGCTTTTGCCACCGCCCCGGTCCGGGACTGCTTATTCTTAACTTTATTCGCAGCCACCCCCCATATTTGGTGAGCTTCGCTATCCGCCACCTAAGACCCGCCCAGTAGCTGAGGCTCGCCCTGGGACGTGATCGACCATAATAATAGGAAATTGCTTATAGATACAGGTTTGAAAAGTAATTTTATTAATCCCGATATCATTCCAAAATAAGTACCGCCAGTAAAAGAAAAACAGTAGTTAAAACAGTAACAGGAGAAAAATATGATGACGAAGTATTATACACTTACTGCGACACCACGTTTTTGAAAAATTCAGAAAAACTAAAATTTTATACTTACAAATATAGTCCAAATTATGATTTATTAATCGGCAATCAAACCATGGACGGTATGGAAGCTAAAATCGAATTCAAAGATCGTATAATAACAACAAAATATGGTTCATTTAAGTTTCGCCTGCTTGATGAAATCCGCAAAGTAAATTTAAAAGAAGGTGTTAATTCGGTCCAAATAAACACAGAAGGAATTTTTTATATTGATTAAAAAACCGACGACATAGAAATCCCACCAGGTATTTATGAAAATAATTTAAATATAATTAGTAAAAACAATAAAACATTAGAAATAAATTTCCATCACCTTCTTGGCAAAGAAGTTGAGGAAACCTATCCCACTTCGGAAAACATTTCTGAAGAGATTCCAAATTTAATTCGTGGAGACCATATGACTCCCAAAGACAGAGAAACGCTTATATTTTTATTAAAGAAAATATCCCTCCATTTTTAAAGCGGACCAAGACGAATTGTGTGCAACCGATGTTTTGGAACATAAAATTAAAACCAAAACAGAGGAACCTATTTATTCGAAAAATTACCTGTATCCCCATCAATTTTGAGATGATATTAAAACGAAATCACCAAATTGTTAGAAAATAAAATAATCCAACCAAGCAATTCTCCCTATAACTCCCCAGTTTGGATTGTCCCCATAAAACCAGACTCATCCGGTCAAAGAAAGATGAGAATGGTTATTGACTATCGAAAATTAAATCAAAAAACAATTCTAGATAAATATCCGCTCCCTAATATTGAAGACTTGCTAGGAAAGTTGGGTCGTGCTTCTATCTTCACGGCAATGGACTTATGTTCTGGATTCCACCAAGTCAGAGTTGAAAAAGACTCAATCCCCAAGACCGCATTTTCAACCGACCAAGGGTATTTCGAATGTCTTAGAATGCCTTTTGGACTCTGTAATGCTCCTACAACATTTCAGCGAGCACTGTATATAATAATTTTTTCTGAAAATATGGCAGATCCTATGAAACATATTGAAACGGTTTTACAAAAGCTTAAAATACACAATCTAAAAATCCAGTTAGATAAAACGGAATTTTGAAAGCGTGAATTGTTATTATTAGGTCATATCATCTCAGAAAAGGGTATACAGCCTAACCCAGCTAAAATTTCAGCAATTATGGAAGCGAAACTTCCGAAAACCGAAAAAGAAATAAAAAGTTTTTTAGGATTAACCGTTTGATCAAGTCTGGCACCCGGGATTGCTGTACAAACTCCGAAAATTCCTTCCTCCTACCTACTTTCTCATTATCCGTTCATACCTCTCAGATAGAATATTCAAAGTAAATCATAATAATGCCTTTTATCACCCTTTTCTCAGTCAGCTGGTGTTCCCCAAGGTAGCATACTAGGTCCCATCCTCTGAACAGTTTGTACCGCTGACATTCCAACCCATCCCATTACTGTTATCACCACCTACGACAATTGTGCTAGCAGTTAATAATGAATGGTGTCAAAACTGGAGAATGAAAATCAATCCCAACAAATCCCATCAAATCACTTTTACACTTTGTCACCTATGACCTCCTGTCCTATTGTATCCTTTAATAACACTCCACTTATCCCTGTCGAACAGATCCGTTACTCAGGACTTCACTTGGACAAACGCCTTACTTGGAATCCTCATACAAGACTGAAACGACAAGAAACTGCTTGTCGCTTCCGACTACTTCAACACTGA
>OU426979.1:110063578-110268578 GCA_911387785.2 Aelia acuminata | reverse complement strand
GGAGTATGGACACATGGCACGAAACTGTGCTGGAGAAGGTAGGACCTCACTGTGTCGAAATTGTAGCCAAACAGGACACAAAGCTGCTAATTGTGAACAGGATCCTCATTGCGCATTATGTGCTGGGAATGAAGATGCAGACCACCCCTGCGGAAGTAGAAAGTGTCCAGCTTTTCGCTCAGCACTGAAAACCATGACGTACCAACCAAAACCAACAAAATCGAAGATGAGGATAATCCAGTTGAATCTGAATCATTGCGAAGCTGCTCAGGATCTCCTCTATCAAACTGTGCGGGAACAAAAAATCGACGTCGCTATTCTCTGCGAACAATATAAAAATCTGGACAGCAATTCGTGGGTGTCTGATGTTAGTGGTAAAGCTGCTATTTGGGCTTGTGGTTCCAAAGCTATCCAGGAAGTTAGCACTGCCTCGCACTCCGGTTTTGTATGGGCGAAGATCAATGACGTGTACATCTTTAGTTGTTATCCCTATTCCAGCATCACAATCGAAGACTTTGCAAATTTGTTGGATCGCATTGTCTTAGAGACCGATTACCGTAAGCCAGTTATAATTGCGGGTGATTTTAACGCAAGGGCAACGGAATGGGGAAGTAGGATAACAAATCAACGGGGTGAAGTTCTCCTGGAAGCCTTTGCGCAAATCAGTGACCTGATCCTTATGAACACCGGAACAACCCCAACGTTCGCTAAAGCAGGACGATTGTTGTCTATTATAGATCTGACGTTTGCCAGTGGTGTCCTGCAACGGATCGCTTCTTGGAAGGTCTGTGAGTTTTACACACACAGTGATCACCAGGCCGTTTTGATTAGGCTTGATATGCCTACAAGAAAGAAGAGTTGTCAATGGAGAACCATCTGGAACAGGAAAAGTTTCGATTGCGATTCATTCAACCTAATGCTAGAGGATGAATGCGAATTAAAAGGGTCAGCAGAGAAAAAGGCACGTATCCTGACCTCTTTTATTTCTAGAACCTGTGATGCAGCTATGATCCGCACAAAGCCTGGAATACATCATTCCCCAGTATACTGGTGGACAGACACGATAGCAGATCTTCGTCGGTGTTGTCACAGAGCAAGAAGACGCTACCAGCGAGACGCCTTCCCGAGTTCTCGGTGCTCCAGGAAGAGTTGAAAAGAGCTAGAAGGAACCTCCAATGAGCCATCAAAGAAAGTAAAAGACGTGGCTGGAAAGAAATTTGTGAAGAGGTGGATGCAGACCCATGGGGTAGGCCTTATGAAATAGTGCTTAAGAAGCTTAATAAAAGAGCAAAGCAGCTTCCCACGAGACCGGATGTTGTGGACAATATTGTCAGTACATTATTTCCGGAACAAGCGAATGGAATTGGATGCATAGAAAATGTAGAAACAATTGATTTTCCACTCATAACACAGGAAGAGATAGAGGTCATCGCTTCAGAACTGCAACATGGCAAGGCACCAGGACTAGATGGTATTCCAAATGTGGCTCTTAAGGCGGCTCTGAGGAAACGGCTAGACCTTTTCATCGACCTATTTAACTCCTGCATTCGTGAGGGCTCAATTCCGAAACCTTGGAAGAGACAGCGTCTTGTACTTGTTCCAAAGGGTAAGGGAAGATCCGAAGACCCATCAAGCTATCGTCCAATTTGTTTATTGGATACTATGGGTAAGGCATTTGAGAAAATCATCATACTTAGGTTACAGGAGTACACTGAGGGAGAAATGACCTCTCAAGGTTTCAATATGGATTCAGCAAAGAACGTTCCACGGTAGACGCTATTAAATTGGTAGTAGAGACAGCACGCACAGCAATCGCAGGAGCAAGGTGGAGGAGAGGTGCTAAGTGTTACGCAGCAATCATCACTCTAGATGTCAAGAATGCATTTAATACCGAAAATTGGACCAGTATATTAGATGCCTTACGGACTATGGCGGTACCAGTCTATCTTCTGAGAATGATAACAGACTACTTTAGAGATAGAATTCTGTACTACCCTTCAGGAGCTGGCCAAGGGAGATACGAGGTGACTGGTGGTGTCCCAAAAGGCTCTGTACTAGGGCCTCTCCTGTGGAACGTCATGTACGACGCCATCTTCAAGCTGACAATGCCGGAGGGAACTACAGTTGTGGGATTCGCAGATGATGTTGCAATGGTTGTGGCAGCGAAACACTTGGAAGAAGTTGCCCTCATCGCTAACCAGGCCGTTGCTACGGTTCGAGGTTGGCTGTCTTCGGTAGGCCTAAAGCTTGCAGATCACAAGACAGAGGTTCTCTTAACCACTAGCAGGAAGCAAACCGAGACCATCACTGTCACTGTAGGTAGGCACGAAATCCGCTCACAGCCTTCCTTAAAATATCTGGGAGTAATGATTGATGCACGTCTTCGCTTTAATCTTCATTTAGAATATATCAGCGCCAAAGCTGCTAAGATAGCATCTCTATTGTCGCGACTCATGCCAAACGTCGGGGGTCCTAGGGAGAACCGCAGAAGACTGCTCGCTACGGTTATAACATCAATAATCTTGTATGCAGCTCCTATTTGGAAAGAAGCGATGGCCACTAAATCATATAAGAGGCAGATAGTCTCAGTTTATCGTAGGGTCTCCCTAAGGGCAGTAAGTGCCTTCAGAACCGTCTCCTATGAGGCAGTGTGCGTGGTAGCCAGAATGCCGCCAATTGAACTTCTTGTAGAAGAAAGAAGTAGGCATTATGGGCGTCGTTCTTATGTTTCCAGAGAAGAAGAGAGGAAATTAACCATAGACCAGTGGCAAAAGCGTTGGGAGGCAGGTGTTTTTGGGAGGTGGACCCGAAGGTTAATACCCCATGTTGGTTTGTGGTATGATCGTCGGCATGGTGAAGTAGATTACTATCTAACCCAACTACTAACCGGGCATGGATGCTTTAGAGCTTACCAGTTGCGATTTAAACTGGACAGCACATCTGAATGCCCCACATGCCAGAATATCGAGGAAACAGCAGAGCATGTGTTCTTCATTTGCATCCACTTTGCCGAAGAAAGAAGAGAGCTAGAGAGATTCTTTGGAGAGAGCATCACGCCAGAAAACCTAGTGAGCCATATGCTGCGCTCCGAACAACACTGGGACGAAGTGAAGAGATTCGCAGCAGTAGTTCTTAAGAAGTTGAGAGTGGAAGAGAAGGCTAGAAGAGTCGACTAGCATGGTTAAAACCATGCTAATATCAATAATGCGGCAACCAGCCATATCCCTCCACGAAGTAATGCCTAATGGGGGTCCCGTGGAGAGGGTTTACCAGGTGTAAATGTAGGTGGTTTTAGTGGGTAAAAATCCCACACACATAATAGGTACGGGCCTATACGTGTCTTTTGAAGATTTCCACCTACCCTCGTAAAAAAAAAAAAAAAAAAAAAAAAATCACACACACACACACACACACACACACACACACACACACACACACACACACACACACACACACACGCACGCACGCACGCACACACACACCCACACATACGTACACAATACCTGTCTATTTATATGTATATATCATCAATTTTTACTTTCACTTACCTATATATGAAATATATAGTAAGTGGAAGTATTGCGATCGTGAAAATTTTCGACTTCCCGTTTTCAACGGAAATACACGTTTTGGGACCCCCTGAGTCGAAATAACCAAGTCCCGCGAAATGGTCTGTGTGTGTGTGTGTGTGTGTGTGTGTATGTGAACAGACTAGCTCAAAAACTATAAACCGTGGGAACCTGAAATTGGGTATTTAGTGTAGGTATATGCCCGCGATGTGACAGCAAAAATTTCATCAAAATTGCTCAAATGGAGGGGGTACTTTATTTAATAACTTTTTACGTTTTTTTCGATTTTCTCAAAAACGGCTCTAACGATTTTGATTAAACTGAGTATTTGATCGATTTATATGCCCGAAATATGACTGTAAAAATTTCATCAAAATTGATTAACCGGAGGGGGGACTTTACTTAATAAATTTTGTATCATTTTCACGTGTTTTTTTTATTTACTCAAAAACGGTTTTAACGATTTTGATCAAACTTGGTATTTGATGTATTTATATGCCCGAGATGTGACTGTAAAAATTTCATCAAAATTGATCTACGGGAGGGGGGACTTTACTTAATAAATTTTGTACCATTTTCACATGTTTTTTTTATTTACTCAAAAACGGTTTTAACGATTTTGATCAAACTTGGTATTTGATGTATTTATATGCCCGAGATATGACTGTAAAAATTTCATCAAAATTGATCTACTGGAGGGGGGACTTTACTTAATAAATTTTGTATCATTTTCACGTGTTTTTTTATTTACTCAAAAACGGCTTTAACGATTAACAAAAATAAGATATGAATGTAGAAAAATGTGTGACTTTGGGAAATGATAATTAGCAAAACACGTCAATTTCTAATCTAAGTAAGTTGGTAAGTGAAAGTTGTGTGTTGCGCGCACGCACCAGATTTTTTTAATTATGTCCATGTAATGGCTGCCTATGGTTTTAATGTCTGTTTTATAATTGACTGTTCTATTAATGTTTTTGGTGATGTATATGGCCTTCTAAAACTTCAAAAAACTTCTAGAGGAGAACTGGGACAAAATAAAAAATAATACAGTAATAAAAGATAAAAATTTATTCATAGAGGGTATAAATTTATGCATAAAAAACAGTTTTTACTTTCACTTACCTATATATGAAATATATAGTAAGTGGAAGTATTGCGATCGTGAAAAATTTCGACTTCCGGTTTTCAACGGAAATACACGTTTTGGGGTCCCCTGAGTCGAAATGACCAAGTCCCGCGAAATGGTCTGTGTGTGTGTCTGTGTGTCTGTGTGTGTGTGTGTGAACAGACTAGCTCAAAAACTATAAACCGTGGGAACCTGAAATTGGGTATTTAGTGTAGGTATATGCCCGCGATGTGACAGCAAAAATTTCATCAAAATTGCTCAAAGGGAGGGGGTACTTTATTTAATAACTTTTTACGTTTTTTTCGATTTTCTCAAAAACGGCTCTAACGATTTTGATTAAACTGAGTATTTGATCTATTTATATGCCTGAAATAAGACTGTAAAAATGTCATCAAAATTGATCAACCGGAGGGGGGACTTTACTTAATAAATTTTGTATCATTTTCACATTTTTTTTTATTTACTCAAAAAATGGTTTTAACGATTTTGATCAAACTTGGTTTTTAATGTATTTATATGCTAAAGATGTGATAACCAACATTTCATCACAATTGATCTACCGGAGGGGGGACTTTACTTAATAAATTTTGTATCATTTTGACGTGTTTTTTTTATTTACTCAAAAACGGTTTTAACGATTTTGATCAAACTTGGTATTTGATGTATTTATATGCCCGAGATATGACTGTAAAAATTTCATCAAAATTGATCTACGGGAGGGGGGACTTTACTTAATAAATTTTGTATCATTTTCACGGGTTTTTTTACTTTCACTTACCTATATATGAAATATATAGTAAGTGGAAGTATTGCGATCGTGAAAATTTTCAACTTCCGTTTTTCAACGGAAATACACGTTTTGGGGTCCCCAGGGTCAAAATAACCAAGTCCCGCGAAATGGTCTGTGTGTGTGTGTGTCTGTGTGTGTGTGTGTGTGTGTGAACAGACTAGCTCAAAAACTATAAACTGTGCGAACCTGAAATTGGGTATTAAGTGTATGCATATGCCCGCGACATGACAGCGAAAATTTCATCAAATTTGCTCAAAGGGAGGGGGTACTTTATTTAATAACTTTTCAAGTTTTTTTCGATTTTCTCAAAAACGGCTCTAACGATTTTCATTAAACTGAGTATTTGATGTATTTATATGCCCGAGATATGACTGTAAAAATTTCATCAAAATTGATCTACGGGAGGGGGGACTTTACTTAATAAATTTTGTATCATTTTCACGGGGTTTTTTTATTTACTCAAAAACGGCTTTAACGATTAACAAAAATAAGATATGAATGTAGAAAAATCTGGTGCGATGCGCGCAACACACAACTTTTACTTACCAACTTACTTACATTAGAAATCGACATGTTTTTTTAATTGCCATTTTTATAAATAATATAAAAAAGATGACTTGATTTTGATTAAAAACGATTAATTTAATCAAAATCATTAAAGCCGTTTTTGAGATATTCCAAAAAAATGTAAAAATTGGAAAAAAAAGTTATGAAATAAAGAGCCCCCTGCATTTGACCAATTTTGATGAAATGTTGTCTGTCACATTGTGAGCATATACATACACCAAATATCCAGTCTGATAATAATCATTACAGCCGCTGTTGAGTAAATAAAAAAAAACACATGAACATAAGAAAAAGTTTATTAAATGAAATACCCCCTCCGTTTCATCAATATTGATGAAATTTCGGCTGTCGCATCGCGGGCATATACATACATCAAATACCCAGTTTCATCAAAATCATCTAAGCCGTTTTTGAGAAAAAAAAAAAAAAAAACGTAAACATTATATAAAATTCTTTAAGTAAAGTCCCCCCTCCGGTTGATCAATTTTGATGAAATTTTTACAGTCGTATCTCGGGCATATACATAAATCATATACCCAGTTTGATCAAAATCGTTAAAGCCGTTTTTGAGTAAATAAAAAAAACACGTGAAAATGATACAAAATTTATTAAGTAAAGTCCCCCCTCCGGTTAATCAATTTTGATGAAATTTTTACAGTCATATCTCGGGCATATAAATAGATCAAATACTCAGTTTAATAAAAATCGTTAGAGCCGTTTTTGAGAAAATCGAAAAAAACGTAAAAGTTATTAAATAAAGTACCCCCTCCCTTTGAGCAATTATGATGAAATTTTTGCTGTCACATCGCAGGCATATACGTACACTAAATACGCAATTTCAGGTTCCCACGGTTTATAGTTTTTGAGCTAGTCTGTTCACACACACACACACACACACACACACACACACACACACACACACACACACACACACACACAGACCATTTCGCGGGGCTTGGTTATTTCGACTCAGGGGGTCCCAAAACGTGTATTTCCGTTGAAAATCGGAAGTCGAAATTTTTCACGATCGCAATACTTCCACTTACTATATATTTCATATATAGGTAAGTGAAAGTAAAAATGTGTGACTTTGGGAAATGATATTTAGCAAAACACGTCAATTTCTAATCTAAGTGAGTTGGTAAGTGAAAGTTGTGTGTTGCGCGCACGCACCAGATTTTTTCAAATATAATGGTAAATATTTTAAGCAGTTATTTGGATTACAAATGGGATTAAGACTATCTGTAAATTTAAGTGGAATATACTTAAATGATTTATTAGATAAAAATTTGGACAAATTAAATACAAGGCCAATTTTAATTAAAAAATATATAGATGACATAATAATGATTACCAAAAAAAAAAGCAATCAAAATCTAATATTGGACCAGTTCAACACACATCACAATAGAATGAAAACCACCATAGAAAAACCTAAAGATAATATAAGATTCCTTGATATGGATATAACAATAGATGAAGATAGAAATATTAAAACAAAATGGACTAAAAAAGACATTACCAGCAATAGAATTCTAAATTATCATTCAAACCATCCCCACACACAAAAAATAAATGTATTAGCCATACCCCTAACCGATAATGAATACTTAACAATTATAAAAGAAAAAGTATATACAATTTTAATTGAGAATTTTTACCCAAAAAAGTTGATCAATAAATTGTGGTACACCAAACTAAACAGGGAGAAGTTTGGAATAAATGAAAATAAAAATAAAAATGAAAATAATATAAGAGAAAATAATCAGGAAATTAATAAAAATAACAACCATAAGAATAAAGACAATAGCAGATCATTAAAACGAAAACAAACCACAATAACTGATTTTTACATAAAGAATAATACGATGGATGACAAAAGAAAAGGAAAATCAGATGAAGAAAAAATTCAGAGCAAATATAATGATAAAGTTTACAGATTTTATAAAATGAATTATATACCTAAATTGACAGAAAAAATAAATAAGGCATTTAAAAATTATGACCACTGTAATTTGAAGTTAGGGCTCTACAACAATAATAAATTAAGTAATTATTTAAATAATATGAAAGATTAAATTGAATTTAATGATAAACAAAATATAATTTTTAAGATTCAGTGTCAGGATTGTGAGGGGATTTACATTGGGGAAACTTCCAAAAAACTCAAAACAAGAATATCGCAACATATTAGCAATTGTAAAGTATAAAAAATGTAATCACCACAGCACTCGCCCAACATAGAATAATAAAAATCTGGTGCGTGCGCGCAACACACAACTTTCACTTACCAACTTATTTAGATTAGAAATTGACGTGTTTTACTAAATATCACTTCCCAAAGTCACACATTTTTCTACATTCATATCTTATTTTTGTTAATCGTTAAAGCCGTTTTTGAGTAAATAAAAAAAACCCGTGAAAATGATACAAATTTTATTAAGTAAAGTCCCCCCTTCCGTTGATCAATTTTGATGAAATTTTTACATTCGTATCAAGGGCATATAAATACATTAAATACCAAGTTTGATCAAAATCGTTAAAACCGTTTTTGAGTAAATAAAAAAAACACGTGAAAATGATACAAAATTTATTAAGTAAAGTCCCCCCTCCGGTTGATCAATTGTGATGAAATGTTGGTTATCACATCTTTGGCATATAAATACATCAAATACCAAGTTTGATCAAAATCGTTAAAACCGTTTTTGAGTAAATAAAAAAAACATGTGAAAATGATACAAAATTTATTAAGTAAAGTCCCCCCTCCGGTTGATCAATTTTGATGAAATTTTTACAGTCATATTTCAGGCATATAAATAGATCAAATACTCAGTTTAATCAAAATCGTTAGAGCCGTTTTTGAGAAAATCGAAAAAAACTTAAAAAGTTATTAAATAAAGTACCCCCTCCCTTTGAACAAATTTGATGAAATTTTTGCTGTCACATCACGGGCTTATACATACTCTAAATACCCAATTTCAGGTTCGCACGATTTATAGTTTTTGAGCTAGTCTGTTCACACACACACACACACACACACACACACACACACAGACACACACACAGACACACACACACACAGACCATTTCGCGGGACTTGGTTATTTTGACTCAGGGGACCCCAAAACGTGTATTTCCGTTGAAAACCGGAAGTCGAAAATTTTCACGATCGCAATACTTCCACTTACTATATATTTCATATATAGGTAAGTGAAAGTAAAAAACATAAATTTGATTTTAGCAGGCCCAAAATAATAGAAACATTCAATAACACAAACAACAGGATATAATGTTGTTAAGTTTTTATCAAAACTTGAAGAATTTTTATGTTTTAAAAAAATTTGGTTTTATGTTTATAGCTTTCCTAGAAGACTATGATTTTACTTTTCTTATTTAAACATACTAATTTTCAGTTAATTATTCATTTCTAAACGATTAAACTCTTTAAACATTCTAAGTGAACTTTTGATTTTATGTTTATCGCCTTTCTAGAAGATTTTGGTTTTGCTTTTTATATTTAAACACGTTAACTTTTCATTAATTCTGCATTTCCAAATGGTTAAACTCCCTAAACGTTCTAATATACTAAATTTAAACATGTACTTACAACGTGGTTTGCCAATTTTATGTTTCCGTGATGTTTTTCTTATAGTAACACTTGTGTCATCTATTTACACCGTCCAGATCATGTTTCTATAGTTTTTTCACTGTAACTCGGTTTATTTGTGGGAATTTAAGCATTTTTCACTACTTATGGTTATCCTTGCGACAGGTTACGCATTTACGTTCAAAAGCTCAAAGCAGTCGCTGAGTTTTTTCTCTATTTATTGTTTTTCTCGCTTTGAGCACTTTTAACTGTCTAATTGTGTTCAATAAAATCTAAAATCACTTCTAATTACCAGCTTTTATTTATGCCGTACTTATAATAGTAGTTTTCCTTCATTTTAAAGATTGTATATTATAAGTTTTCTGAAGTTTTCGCGTTACACTACACGATTCTAGCGCCTAATCTCTTGGCCCTATATAAGCGCTGGCAGATTCGGCCCTGTGTCTTTTTGCGTTTGCCCTTACCAGCTGCCAGGTCTCTTGCGCCTTTCTTGCGGTCACTCTGGGTCGACCCACCGCCATCTTGGCTATCTTCACACCGCTTACTTCAGAGGGGAGAAAATTCTTCTATGGGCAACCAAGACCACACCAGATGAACTTGCTGTGTTCATGCTGCGGAGATCTTCTTTTCAACTGTCTCTACTTTGCGTCTTCTGCCAGCCTGCAGGCGAACTCTCTTCGCAGTCCAGCACTTCTGTTGCACCAGCTTGTACTGAAGCTTTCTTCTATATTCTATGAAAATGTTTTATTTTTTATTCAATTGTATATGTATTTAATTAGCTGGCCAGCTATTCTTTGTTGTAATTTAGCTATTCTGTATTATAATTTAGCTATCTTTTATTGTACTTTAGCTTTTACTTCGAATATCCTTCTTGTATTTTTCTACAACGCCTTTTATTTTAAAATATTAATTAACTCTGTATTTTTCATGCCAAATTGTGAGCTGAATTGGGGAACCCTGCAGAGCTGGCAGATAGCTGAGAACAGAAAACTGTTAGCCAGAGCACCAGCATCAGCTTGCACCTCCCAGCAAAGGACACAGCATCTTCAGCTGTTTTCCCGTAAACATCAGGGGTGCAGTAATAAGCAAGGGACACATCTTCAGCTGTTTTCCGGTAACCATCAGGGGTGCAGTAATCAACTTCCGGCTAACTGTCAGGTGAGTGCCAGTTTTCGTAACCCTAGGCTAAGGTCCACCTCCCCAAGACTCTCTCTCACACTTGGTTTCGTTACAGTTCTCAACAGTGTTGGGTTCTCCTTCAGTTTTGATCGATTCCCAACTGTATTAATTGCAGAGATTTGTGATCACTGGAGGACAGCGGCAGAAGAGGAACTACACAATTTTTTGTTTAGATTTTATTTTTATTGTAATAAAAAGCAGGTTGTTTTTTCTTATCTTTTCGTTCTTCTTCTTACCCCAAAATCCAACATAGGATTTTAAATAAAAAATTTTCCAAATTTTATAATTATTGTAAATTAATTTTTTTAAAAAAAGTTGTAAATATTATGTAAAATACTGTTGCAGTACACCTGAAGATGAGGCAATGAGCCTCGAAACGTTGTGAGGTTTTTAATGTATTGAAAAAATTGGATTAATAAAAGACCAAAAATATTATATATATATATATATATATATATATATATATATATTAGGTTAAATGATGGTCAGGATTTTCAGTTTACAATGATTTTATTATGGTAAGCCAACGTTTCGATCCAACTTGTGGATCTTCATCAGGGCTAAAAGAAAACAAATATATGAGTATCTATGCTAGAGGGTGACAATAAATGATACATTACAGAACTGATAATAATATAAAAGATGGTACATACATGAATATTAAAATAAGAGGCTGGTTAACAAGATAAAATAGAATCTGATATTTACCTACTGAGTCCAGGTGGATGCTAAGACTAAAGGTAAAAATAAGGTGAGAGGTAGTGGTAGGGGGTTAGTTTGCCGACTTCAAAGGTTTATGACGGGGTAATCCAACGCTTTTGAAGTGAAGGCACATGACAACTGAGTGAACAAAAATATTTAAAAACTAACAAAATACGAGGGGTGATCAAAAAGTTCCAGGACTGTTGAGATTGCGCGGCAATGGAGTGTCATAGAGCATCGCGGTTGGCAGGTACCTATGAAATCAAAACTAGGATTTGAGGATGCGGAAGATGTTAGAATAAGTGGATGAAATTATCTCTTTATCTGTTTTGTGATTTACCGGGTTATTTTTTTCTAGATGGATGAAAATGGATTCTGAGAGGAGTCGTTTATCGTGGTTAGGTACAGTAGCTAATATGGAGGGGTTCTCAAAGTCGAAGGAATGGTTGTGGGCAATGGCATGTTCTGCTAATTTAGATGTAGACGAATTATGCGTGGAAATACTGTATTTATGTTGATAAATACGTTTTTTAAATAATTTTTGGTTTCACCGATATAGCAACTGTTGCAATTAGGCGTGGAGCACTGGATACGATAAACTACATTACACTTGTCTAGGAGAGGTCCTGGGTCTTTGAGTTTTGTATAAAGATTTTTTAATTTATTGTTATTTTTTAATACTAGGCGCATGTGTGGGAAACTCGATGAGAAGGTTTTTTTAATGTTTTTTGAGAGTATGGGGATATATGGGATAGATCTGTATTGGAAAGTAGAGATCGGAGGTTGTGAAGAGTTGTTAGAGAGATTTTGAATTTTAGCATTGTTATTTGTTACTATTACTATTGTTACTATATTGTTATATAGTCGTAGTATCCACCTGGACTCAGTAGGTAAATATCAGATTCTATTTTATCTTGTTAACCAGCCTCTTATTTTAATATTCATGTACGTACCATCTTTTATATTATTATCAGTTCTGTAATGTATCATTTATTGTCACCCTCTAGCATAGATACTCATATATTTGTTTTCTTTTAGCACTGATGAAGATCCACAAGTTGGATCGAAACGTTGGCTTACCATAATAAAATCATTGTAAACTGAAAATCCTGACCATCATTTAACCTATCGTAATTGAAGAACAGTTGACCTTCTCTCACCTCTACTATATATATATATATATATATATATATTTTTATGGACTATTAGCTTTTTTTTTATGGACTATTAGCTCCGCGGCAGATCCTCTTTTTACATTTTCACTTAGACGCGGGCTTCTCAGTTTCAACTGAATCTCTTCACATGTCGTGCAAGTATCGATTTGTGGTCTGCCAAATGTTAGGTTGTAATTGTTATTAAAAAACGCATTAATATATGCGTTTTTTAATAACAATAAGATATGCCAAAAGTTAATTTTAATTACTGTCTGAAATTAATACATCAAAATAACTTGAATATTTATTAAAAAAAAGAACAAGCGCTTACCCTTTTTACAATACTACAGGATGTCCAAAAAGGGTATTCGGGGTTTGAAAGTTGAATAAAATTTTAAATATAGAATATCAAGTAGGATGTTTACGTTTTATTTAAACACAATGAACTGGAAATTTATTTAGAAAAAACAATATTGTCTAGGTGTTCACCATAACGCTGCTGGCACTCCTCGAATCTCAAACACAGATTTCTAAAAACGTGTTGACACATTGTTCCTGAGATTGCCGTCATTTCTGTTAAATTGCGTTAGATTCGTCAGTTTCTTTTCGTATACCCTACTTTTCAGGTATCCCAACAGAAAGAAGTCAAGAGGACTGAGATTAGGACTCCTGGGAGGCCAGCTAATGGTGCCTCTACAAGAAATCAGTTTGTTTTGGAATAATTCGTTTACCGCAGCAATTGATAAGTCTGAAGTATGGCAAGTGGCCCCGTCTAGCTGAAACCATGTTCTAGAGTTATATACTTTAAACTCTGAAAATTCTTGGGCCAAAAAAACCTCTTATCATTTCACAGTAATGCTCACTATTTACTGTACTATTTACACTATTTACTGAGTTTGAGATTCGAGGAGTGCTAGCAACATTGTGGTGGACACCTAGACAATATTGTTTTTTCTAAATAAATTTCCAGTTCATTGTGTTTAAATAAAACGTAAACATCCTACTTGATATTCTATATTTGAGATTTTATTCAACTTTCAAAACCCGAATACCCTGTAGAACAAAAAAAAAAAAAAAAAAAAAAAAAAAAAAAAAAAAAAAAAAAAAAAAAAAAAGCCATAACCAGGAAAAGTTCTTGAGCAAGTTAGGATAGGTTCAAATTAAGTATAATTAACGCAATTTAACTTTTGAATCAGAATACAGGCATAATGAACAATATAAAAATAAAACATGGTGCTAAATTTTTACCTATCAAGAGTCTTTGCACACATAAAATACTGAGTTTCTGGCGAGTTATAGACTCTGCAGTTATTGAAGATTCTTTGCATATCAGCAATAAACAAACGTCTCGATGTGTAATATCCAGCCTTAAGTCGCTCACCAACAGTACGCAAATCTAAAGATAAAAAATAAAAAGAATAAAATATAATGTGTGTATGAAACTTGTTTAAAAGTTGAAAAGATTCTCATTCGAAAACTGGTAAGAAATACTTTTGCATTATTAAACTTTATTTGTAAATTTGTAGAGCCATGCCTTATTGGAATTGATAAATGATTTTTTTTTGTTCTTCAAATTCTTAAATCAGTTTTTGGTATATTAATATATATTTATACGGTACATAATTGTATTTATTCATATAAAATACTTTTAACTATTATGATTAATTTTTTTAAGTTTGTGATATAAATCTTTATCAATTTTGTGCTCTGATGGAAAAGTAGTGTTAGGGCCTGTCAAAGACTGCAACAGACATCGAAGAACAAAGGGAACAACAGAGGAGTAGGAAATCAAAACTTATGGACCCTAGAACTTTTTGGAATTGGTAACATCAAAAGTAGTCTTGGGAGACTTAACTCTTTTTTTCAAACAGAAATTATGGGACCTTCTAGACCTTCACCAGCTATATAACAATCATCCGGCTAGCCTTGCAAGACAGTCTAACGGCATTTCTTGCATGAAATGATTAGTTTGAAGCCATGATAAGTAATGATAAATTTCTGATAAGTGTTATCTGGTGCTAGCTTTATATTTAGAGGACTTCAGTAATAAGAATTTTAATTTTAATTAATTTGCGAGTCTATCGTAAGTCACCGTCTAATTAGTCAGTCTACAGTAAGTAACCAGTTTGTAAGCTAGAATTAGTATTATCTTATTAGAAAGTAGATATAGCTGTAAATTTTACATATAATAATTAGTAATTTTTTTAGAATTAGTTTGCTATTATTTTATTTACTTTTTATTTCGGATTACGCAACACACTCACACATTTCCGTCCTCATCACACAATTTCTCCAGACGTTCCTGTCTCTGCTGTCCTCCTCAGTGAGGCCGTTGACAGCCATGTCTTCTCTAACATCTTCTATCTACTGTTTGCCTGGTCTTCCACATTTTCGTCGTTTCTCAGGACAATATTTTAACAATCGAAGAGGCCAACGTGATTCCTCCATTCGCAAACCTCCATATTTTGGTGGTAAATGTGATTCCTCCATACCACATCAGTCTTCTTTCACTGATATCATTGAGAATGTTTAATTCTGCCTCTACTTTACTCCTTATCACCTCGTTTGGTATCTTTTGCAGCCTGGATATGGCACAGCTCCTTCTCCAATAGCCCAAATCTAGGGTTGCATAAGCCTTAGTCACTGTCCACGACTCTGCCCTGCAAAAAGTTGTGGCAATGAGGAAAGAGTGGTATATTCTTTTCTTTATACAGAGAGACATTTTTGATTATTCAACAATATGCCATTTAAGAAACCAATAATTTTCTTTCCCATAGTGATTTTCTTTTCAATGTCCCTTTCTATAGTGCCGTAGCTGTCTAGGGTGACCCCAAGGTATTTAAAATTAGAACTTTGAGGGATCGTTCAATCCTCTAAGGAGAGAGAAGAAACAAAAGAGTTAACGCCATATATTCTGTTTTATCAGTTTTTATCTCTAAACCCCTTTAGATAGCATATGTTCTTTATATGCTCCAATGAGTCTCCTCATCATAAATTCCATACCATATTCTTCTGAGGATATGTCAAATTCGTCGTCTGCAAATTGACGAGTCATTACCAATCTCAATGCCCATATCTCGGCACCTCTGTTCCAGGCTTTCAGTGCCTGTTCAATATAGATATTGAAAAGTGTTGGGGAAAGGCAACATCCCTGCTTCAAGCCCTTAGAGATTGGGAATGGCTCCGTGGTTGTTGCTCCAATTTTTACTCTTACTTTGCTCCAAAGTACAAGCTTTTGAAAGCTTTTATAAGATCTATGTTTATTTTAACTCCTTCCAATGCTTCCCACCGTTTCTTTAATAGAACACTGTCGAAGACTTTTTGTAGGTCAACAAATGTTAAGTTTGTTTTTTGTGCCAACTGAGTAAGGGTAAAAATGTGATCACTACACGATTTTCCACTTCTGAAGTATGTGGAAAAGTTCCACCTGTACTTCTATGTTTCACCTGTACTTCTCTATGTGATCTGAATACTCTTCTTCGAGTCTTTCTTTCAGGACTAGACCATAACCTTAGAGTCTTCCGACACTGCTTATCACTCTGATACCTCGGTAGTTTACACACATGTTCTTCTTCCTATTTTTATTGATAGGTATAATGTTTCCCATTAACCAATCCTTTGGTACTTTCCCTGTTTTTATGCATGTTCTGTAGATCTCTGCTAATCCTTCCCTTCGTTCAACTGGTCCAGGTTTGATGAGTTCAATCGGCAGATTACCAGGTCCTGGTGAACTACCATTTTTCATCTTCTTAAAGGCTCTCTCTACTTCTTCTAAAGAGACATCATCAATTTCGTAATCATTCTGGCCATTTTCTTGATCTTCTACCCGGTATTCTAACCTGTCTTCTTGCAATAAACCAAAAAAATACTCTTTCCATTCATTAGCTCATATAAGATGGGAGCTATTCATGTGCCGGGCCTGAGTTTTTGTTGATTTTAGCTTTTTCCTGCTTCTTTGACTTTTTGTCCCTGGATGCATTGGTCTATCATTTCACAGTTTCTATCCCAGAACTTTTCCATAGCATCTTTCTTTTAGTTCTTAACAGCCTTTTTTGCTTCCCTGTAGTCATTCAGTGTGATAGTTATTTGTTGATAGCCATTTTTTATATTTGCATTTCTTTTCATCCACTGCTTGTGCAACCTCTTTATTCCACCAGTATTTATTTGCTAATCTTCTTTCGTTTCTGGTCCCTAGGGCTTCCAAAACTGCTTCGTGACAAAGCTCTTTTACTAACTCATAGTTCAGGTCTTCTTTATCTTTTATTTTACTCAATAGCCTCCTCTTATAAAGACCCTCTATTGACTATTGATGAAGACCATCAATCTGATATTCAGTTTTTTCCACCTTATCCGTACTTATGGTTTCATTTTTTACATGAAGTGAAATAAATTTGAACAGTATTTTGGCTTTCACTAAGAAGTGAAGCGGACATCCTGTGGAATCACACGGGGATTTATTCTCATATTAACATTATCAATTATTGACTTTAGTTTCCTTTTCGGTTGTTGGCAAATGTATTTATGAACGTCTTAATGTTGAAAAAATCTATTAACCCGGCGCTGGTCGCGTCCCTCCGTGGGACGGCGCTGGTCGCGTCCCTCCGTGGGACACCGTTGGTCGCGCGTGAGCAAATTGCTCACACCTCAGTTTTTGGAGATTCTATTATTTTTCGGCAGCATTCTTCGCAATATTTTTGTTTCTTTTAATTTAGAATATCTCTATCATTAAATTATTAGTGTGTTTAAGGTGTTTCATCAGTTTAATGCAATTATTATAATTTATTTATAGGAGTGGAATGAATAGAAGAGAATAAACAAGAATAAAAGTCATTATTAACACTATTTTTTGTTTAAAAAAAGAAGTAGATATTGTAAGAAAATTGCAGTAGCATACATTACTCAAAATCACAAAAAGAAGAATAAGAAATTTTTAGTTGAAAAGAAACAAAAATTATGAAAATATAAAAAATTTGCATAAAGTTGGTACGTTGATACTCGAATTCCGGCACTAGTTCTGGCAAGTCGACGGATTTTTCAAGAGGAAGACTGGAGATTTGACCTCCAGTATTACCACTTTGCTGAACTTCAAGAAGCCAGGAATAACGATCTAAAAACGAAATACCCCATTTTACTCAAAAATATAAAAACTAATCTAACCTTTTACTAAAAAACCTAAGAGAAGAGACGAAAATACTTACAGTCATTTTTTCTTCAGGATTATCCTTCAAAAGCCGTAATAACTTCCCAGGACGTCATGTTCCACTCATTTTCCGAACTAAACTACCAAACGGAACAGCTACAATATTTCATCTTGTCTCTACACTTGCTAACTTACTAACTACACTTGCTGGTAAATAGAGGAAAATAAAGAACGGTCAAGAGTAAGGTGGGTGATCTTCTGACTGAGGGTAATGCTCAACTAGACAGGTGGCGCCAATACTTTGACGAGCATTTAAACCAGCAGGAGGAGCAGTGGTGCTTTGAAGGTACTCCTGATGCAGTTCGGGAAAGAAGAAGGGAGCTAAGGAGAGCAATACATATTGTTGATGAGCCTCTCTCTCTAATGGAGATCAAAGAAGCCATAAATGCCCTAAAGAACGATAAGTCTCCGGGGATCAATAACATTGAGGAGGAACTATTAAAAGCATGACCTGAGGGAATGGCTAAGAGACTTCTACCCCTATTTCGGAAGATATGGATGGAAGCAGTTTTGCCTAAGGACTGGGTCAAAGGGATAATGGTGAAAGTGCAAAAAAAAAGGAGATTTGACGGAGTGCAGGAACTGGAGGGGGATCACGCTCCTCCCCGTGCCTAGTAAGATCCTATCCAGGATTATCCTAAGAAGAATTCAACCTGAGGTTGAGAAATATCTAAGAAGAGAGCAGCATGGTTTTAGGCCTAATCGTTCCTGCATAGATTTAATAAATACCATGAGAATAATTCTGGAACAGTTTACAGAGTATTAGAGCTCTCTCTATCTGGTGTTTGTTGACTTCCTGAAAGCTTTTGATAGCCTGGACAGAGGTAGGATTTGGACAACTCTGGAAAAGTGGCAGATCCCGGAAAGAATTCTGGAACTCATTCAAGCTAAGTATAAATAATTCCAGTGCTACATGGCGCATGAGGGGATCTCTCTGAATTTTTCTGCACTACAAATGGGGTTAGACAGGGCTGCCTGCTGTCACCTCTATTGTTTATAATGGTGCTGGATAAAGTTAAGAGGGAAGCTTCAACAGGATGGCGGCAAGGAATCCAGTGGGATCTTCAAAAGCGGCTAAAAATAGAAGCTGAAATTAGAACTAGGAAATGGAGATGGATTGGACATACATTAAGGAGGAGAGACAGCATCGCCCGGGAGGCTCTTGAATGGAACCCTCTGGGACAGCGATGTATTGGAAGGCTGAGGAAGACGTGGAGGAGTTTTGTCCAGAAAGAGGCTAGAAGGCAAAATCATACATAGCCCACCCTCCAGGAGATGGATAGAGATAAGTGGCGAAACTTTATAAAGGCCTTATGTGCCACTGAGGAATAACAGGAAATGATCAAAAAGTCAAATAATCAATGTGGATTTAAATAATTTTATTGACACATAATTACAATACGAAAATGCCAAACAAATAATTAAAAACTCAATTAAAAAAAACGTTCAAAACAGTAACATAACAATGACTTAAAAGTAATTGTTCGCTTTGTGGTTCAATGTAAGACATTAGTAAATCGGTTCTTATAAATTATATGATATCATGTGATCATGTGTAGTATATGTGACTTAACAGTCATAGTACTACATATACATATACGGTGATTATTGGTAAGCCCAGCGGCCTGGACGTTTTCAGCTGAATGCCGTATGTGAGTCTCATCAAGCTTGCGAACTCTTCAGTTTTTACCTAAGATATTTTTAGTTTTATTTTCGTTTTAGAAAATTTCATCCTTATTATTGGTATTTATATTTTCATCACAGATATTCAGATTTTTACTCTTATTTTTTTTTTAACTATAGCTATTGGTATTTTTATTTTAGATATTACAATTTTCGTTACCTTTATTTCCTATCATTTTACTTTGTGCAGCTAGAGCCCAGAACTTATTTGATTACTTGTGTTTACCTTCAAATTCGAGCTAGTTTTATATCGAGGAATGATTTGAATTTTCAATACCCATTCCAAGTCACAGAAATTTCACCATTTTCCATTCAATTCTCGAATCATAACCAAGCGTGTACCTTGCCAAAATGCCGTTTTTGCCAAAAAAAAAAGTTTCAAATTATCCTTCCCTTTATCCACATACCTTTTTTCAAGTATTTCTACCACCTTTAACAGCTAAGTTATGATTAACATTTTAAGCGTGTATCACGTAAACGCACAATCCCTCATTGCTCACTTTGATAAATTTCAAAACTACTTCCTAGACAACTTTCATCACATAATCACTATATCCGAAACCCGGCTAAAACCGCACATCCCTTCTTCCCAGATTTCCCTCACCAATTATTCTTTCTTGCGCCATGATAGATCTAATCGCACGGGAGGTGGTGTCATACAATACGTCCATGAAAGCCTTAAGGCCAAAGTCCTTCTTCAGTCTCCCTCCCAAGACCTTCCTCGCATTGAATACATGTTAGTTGAAATTTCCTCTGTCTCCTCTCTTCTTTTATTCACCGTAATTTATAGACCTCCCCGCTCCCCATTCGACAACATGTTTGAATCCTCCCTTGTCAATCTGGTCTCCAATTATTCCAATATCATTATAACCGGAGATTGCAATGTAAACCTACTTTCTTAATCCTCGGAGAAGTCCTTTCTAACCGACCTCCTGGATTCCCTCAATCTTTACCTAGTTCCCTGCTATCCAACATATCACACGCAATACTTCGATACTTGGCTAGACCTGTGCATTTCTGATTCTTCCGTCAAAATCATTTCCTCTTCGCAATGTCCTGTTCCTTTTTTCTCATCACATGACCTCATCCAGATTTCATACGACATCCCCGTCAAACGTTTCTCTCCTAAGGTCATATCTCGCAATCTAGACCACCTTTCCTACGAATCCCTTCAATCCGATCTCGACGCCGTCCAATGGGATATCATATATTCCTACGATTCTGTCGATTCCATGGTCTCCTTCGTCACCTCAAATTTGAAATCCATTTTAAATATCCACGCTCCCCTGAAAACCTGAACCCTACGTTGCCCCACTGCACCTTGGCTGACTTCTGAAATAAAGAATTTGATGAAAAGAAGGGAAGCTGCAAGACGCAAGTTTCGGCGTACCCGTTTGGCAGCTGATTATGCCTCTTTCAAAAAGCTTAGAAATGTGACCCAATCCGACATTCAACAAGCCAAATCCCTCCACTGCCACAATGCCCACGATCCTAAAAGTAAATGGTAAATTCTTCGTCAATTATCCCTCCTTGGTTCCAATAACTCCAATTCCCTTCCGTTCACTCTAGATGATCTCAATATCCATTTCTCATCCTTCACTTATTTTTTATCCCTACCTGCAATTATCAATAATCATAATTTCAATCCGGAAAACTTATTTTTTTCCCACATTACATACGATGACCTTTTTACCTCAGTCATAAAATCCCGCACTAACGATTATGGTCCTGACGATGTTCCAGTAAAGCTAATGAATAAAAAGTCCTGCCTCCCCTCACTTATTCCTGTTCTCTATCATATATACAACTTCTCGTTACAAAACTCGGTTTTCCCTTCTTCCTGGAAAACCGCTCTGGTCCGACCTCTGAACAAAACCTCAAACCCCTCCACAATGAATGACCTCCGTCTTATTTCCCTTCTCTCCAATCTCTCAAAACCATTAGAACGCCTTGTTCAAAATCAACTATCAAAATTCCTAGAAGAACGTTCCCTCCTTAAACCACTCCAATCTGGTTTCCGATCTGGATACTCAACTCAATCTGCTCTCCTAAAAATTACCCAAGACCTCCAAACCTCCATCGAACTCTGAAAGCTAAATATTCTTATCCTTCTAGATTTTTCCAAAGCCTTTGACACAATCGATCATAACAACCTTCTTAAAAAACTGCAAAAACTCCACCTATCTAGCAGCGCCTTACATTGGTTCAAATCTTTTCTTTCAGATGGGTCACAGTATTTAGTCGTTCCTGGTCAACCTCCATCCAAAACACCTCCCCTGTCCTGCGGTGTCCCTCAAGAATCCTCTCTATCCCCCACTCTGTTTTATCCTCTCTATCCTCCACTATTTATATTAACGACCTTCCTCTTCTGATTCACCACTCCCAATACCATATCTATGCTGATGATTTCCAAATATACCTGTCTTTCCCACCTTCCGAGTTGGTGCCAGTGACGAAAAAGCTACAAGAAGATTTGAATCGAATCAGTCTCTGGGCAGAGGCTAACAAGTTGAAGCTGAACGCAGTGTAAACAAAGGCAATCTTAATAGGCTCCAATCACCTCCATAAAACCGTCCCTAACATCCCACCCCTGTTCCTAAATAAAATCCCATCAAATTCTATCCAACAGTCAAAAACCTTGGTGAAACCTTTGACCAAACCCTTTCCTGGAAGAACCATATCTCCCGTCGCACCATTTCGACCTTAAAGCGACTAAACCATTTCCGTAACCTTTTCTCTTTCGAAACAAGCAGACTTCTGGTCACCTCCTTGATATTCCCCCACTTTGACTATTGTTGTTGTTGTATCTCAGGGGATCTTGACGCAAAACTAAAACGTTTAATAAACTGTTCTATCCGATTTATATTCGGGATCCCAATAGACGTCTCCATATCGCCTTTATACGAAAAGTTAAAGTGGTTATATCCTTCCTACTGCCGTAAGTATTTCCTGACAACCTTCCTTTTCCAAGTTATCCGATCCTGCCGTCCATCATGTATCTCCGAACTTCTTCATTCCAAATCCTCGGTACATTCCCGCAATACCCGCTCTAGGCCTTCAGATCTATATATACCGGCCCACCGAACGTCAGCTTTTGATAGATCTTTAATTATCTTTAATTATCTCTTTATGGAATTCCATTCCCACTTCCATCCGTAATTCCAATACCCTCTCCACCTTTAAATTCCGCCTATATCATCACTTCATAGCCAACCAGCTTCCTTTTTAAACCGATGGCAGTTCTTATTTTCCTTATATATTTTACTTTATTTTTTTATCATTTTTCTTTTTTTTTAGGAAATATAAATGCTATTTAACCAATCTTTAAATAAGTGTAATAAATAGGTATATATTATTAGATGTGAAAACTAGTTTCTTTCACCTGAGCGAATATTTAATGTGTATTTTATTTTCTGTTTTTAAACTAGAGGTTCCCTAATTATTTGTAGTTATTTAGTATCATTTTAATTTGTTCATTTAAACTTTGAGGCTAAGTATTGCAACAAAACAATATCAAAAGATTAATTATAAAATAAGGAAGAAAGTGAACTTCAATAATAGGTAATCAATTTCGAAGAATATATATTTCAATCCTAGAACACCTAGTGGTTAATAAGTGAACTACTTTTCATCGAATCTTCATTCCAAAAACTTAGCAGTGTAAACAGGTCTATTTGGTCCATTGTGATCACAACTGGTGGACAAATAGTTAGCTGCTTATCTGCAAAGTTTGGTTCCAAACATTTAACCGAGTAAACAGGCCTTAATGAATTGATATACTCACCCATTGGATATTTAATGTGATCATAGTAATCTGGTGCCACTATTTTATCCACAGGTTTTTGAAATGGCCAAGCCATTTCATGATTCTTCACCTACAAAAAATTTGAGATATCACAATTTAATGGAAAGGAAAGAGAATAAATATGACTAAATAGAATAAGAAATAATGCTACTAAATTTGGAACAAATGTGACAGCATCATGAAACAAAAACCATGATTAACGCGATGAAAAAATATTATTGCCAGATATAACTGTTTTAAGAAAAAATAAATTGGTAAAAGCATAAAATAGTTGTTGAAAAGAAGTTTTACAAGACTGATTTGGTTTCAAAATCCATGAGCAAATTTGGAAAATAGAAGGTATCAATCTTAAAATAATATTAAACAGGAAAAAAGCCTTTCACAGCTCACAAATTATAATTTTTTTTAATGAACCATAACAGATACATTTAGATATTAAATTTAAATAAATCCATGATAAATTACTTACTGTATTCAAAACATTTAAAAGAGCCTTCTGCAGAGTTTCTGGATCAGTAGGTTCCTCAATCAATCTGGAAACTCTAGTAGTTCGCACAACAGGGCGCCAACCTAACAGGTAATAGTCACAATTGTTAAATAAAAAATTAAAGGCTTAGCAAATCCGAAAATTCGATGCCAACACTACCAAAAACTGCTTCCATCTACTTCCCACCCCCCAAATCCAACTCCACAAGATCAGCCTTTAGGCAATCTTCCCATCTTAATCTTGCCCAAGCCCTCAGACAATTATTAACCTTTAATGACTTTGTTCGCTACAAAGCCACTCAATGTTTTATGCCCATTTTAACAACCATGACACTATCTCAATTATACGGGGGCGAGTCAAATATAAACTTAAAAATTATTTATTTGTTTAAAATTAAATTTCAAAAATATTTTATAGTTTTTCTATAGAGCCACCTTCCACGTTTACATATTTTTCCCTACTCACCTACTCCACTTCATTCTGAAAAAAGTTCATTATGCCATAAAAAGAAATATTGTTCTAAAAATAATAAAAAAACAAAACAACAATTTTATAATGAAATATGAAAAACCGGAATCATTCACCTTATTATTACACCAACCTTATAATAAAATCCCCTGTGGATTGGGGTAATAGAATAGATCCACAGTATTTACCGCTTGTCGTAGAAGGCGACTAAAGGGACAACTGTCCGTTGACCTAAGTACCCAGTCCTTTCTTTACATTTCAACTAACCTCTCCTAAACCTATCCTCATCAATATGTCCGTCCCGCACCTCCCATTGCCTTGTGGGTCAGAATCTTGTTCAAAGGCTAAGGGAGTAAACCCCTACAGAAAATCCCGGTCCTCCAGGTTGGGGGTTGGACATTGGGCTAACAACCCTTCTCCAGAAAAACAATACTGTTATGAAACCTAACGATAGAAATAGCCGGACGGATTTAAGGAAACAACGATATAGGCATGTCAACGGAAAATTAAAATCATTAAATTTAGCAACATGGAATGTAAGAGGTCTAGGGCAGGCGGGGAAAAGTAGGAATTTGGAGGAAGTTCTGCACATATATGGTATTGATGTGGTGGCTCTCCAAGATATAAGGTGGAAACAAATAGAAAACATGGATCTGAATATGTACATCATTATAAATAGCGGACATCTGGAAAATAGATTCGGGACTGGCTTTATGATTAGGAAAACTCTAAAACATGCAATTTTGAGCTACAAAGCAGTCAATGAGAGAATGTGTATGGTGCGGATGAAAGGAAGATTCTTCAATCTGTCAATAATTAGTGTTCACGCACCCACAGAGGAAAAGGAAGACGAAGAAAAAGATGCTTTCTATGAGGCACTCTCGTCAGAATTCGATTTACTCCCTAAGTATGATGTCAAGATTATAATGGGTGATTTGAATGCTAAAATCGGCAAGGAACCTTATTTCCGACCTACGATTGGAGCTCACAGTAAGCACTCTCTATCAAATGATAATGGGCTCAGGATTGTGGATTTTGCTATTGAGAAAGGACTTGTGATCAGTAGCACACGTTTCCCACATAAAGAAATACACAAGGAAACCTGGATATCCCCTGATGGGAAAACTAGAAATCAAATCGACCACGTACTTATAGATGCTAGACATGCTTCAGATGTGAGAGACGTAAGAAGCTACAGAGGAGCCGATGTAGACTCAGACCATTTCTTATTGAGAATTCCATATCAGCAGAAATTGGCAAGAAGAGGCGATGATAAGGGAAAAAAGGCGGTGCAGTACAACAGCATCATGTTAAAAGATAAACAAATAGAAGAACTCTATAGAAAAGAAGTCAGTAAAAGTCTCATTGAAAAGATCTACATAGGTGAAGAAGACTTACAAAGGGACTGGGAAAGAGTAAAGACTTCGCTGTTAAGTGCAGCCAGGAATGTTCTTGGCAAAAGAAAGAGAGTGCACCGAAATGAATGGTTTGATGAAGATTGTAAAAGGGCTCTGAAGGGAAGGAATGATGCAAGGAGGGCCGTTCTAAACAGGAACACCAGGCAAAATATGGAAATATATTTAGCCAAACGAAGAATAGCCAAAACTTTGTGTAGACAGAAAAAGAGGAACGTGGAAAGGGCACAACTGGAAGCATTACAAGCAGACTATGAGAAAAAACAGACCAGAAAATTCTATAAAGGGATGAGGGATTTCCAGAAGGGCTTTCAACCAAGGTCTGGTGGCTGCAAAGATAAAGAAGGAAACCTCGTGTTAGAAACTGTTAAAGTTATTGACACTTGGCGCAACTATTTCGAAGAGCTACTGAACGTCAGCAGAAATGGGATATCACCCGAGAGAGAAGGGTTCATTTTGAGCCAGCCTGATGAAGATGATGTGGAACCACCGGATTTTGAAGAATTTCTGGAAGTGGTACAGTCACTGAAGAATTGTAAAGCACCAGGATATGATGATATAGACGCTGAAATGATCAAGTAAGGTGGAGAAACACTACATAGAGAGCTGTAAAATATAGTGTTAACACATTCAACGCCGGTCACAGCCATGAGCTGTACCGGGGGTCGAGCCCAGGTGGCCGATTACAGCCCAGGGCTGTAATCAGGTATATTTTACCTTTTCCACTTAAAAGCGATGGCCAGGTAGGAAAGTGTTTACTTTTGTTAGTCAGCCACTTGCACTGGTCCATGATAGTCATTTCGGCGTTTTTGGTTTCCAGATAGCTGCATAATAGCCGGAGTTGTGAATTTATAAAGTTTTCCATGAATTTGTGTTAATTTAAGTGGTTTATTTTTAATTTTAATTTAATGTAATTGAAAATGGGACCTAAGAAAAGGAATGCCAGTGGACAGCCATCTAAAAGAAGTAAGTATTTTATAATTAATTTTTTTTTTAACTATTCCATTTTTTCATTTTGCTTATAATATCTAATTTTAAAGCTATTCTCACTACTTATATTATATTTTATCATTATATTACATTATCCAGTTACAGTTGATTAGTAAAAGAATAAAAAAACTATATGTAAATCGTCGGGTAACTACCGTTGTGATTTGTCCCGATTGTGAAGGGCAACCCGGTCTATGCATTGACCCTTGCTTCCGGGAATTTCATAAGACAATGTAAATTTGTGTTATATATATGTATATATTTTTTATTGTATTGTATATATTATTTTTTTTAAAATTGTATATATATATATATATATATATATATATATATATATATATATATTAGTTATTAATTTTTTTTCGTTATGTATATATAAATTTGAGTGATTTCTTGTCACAAAAAAATTATAAATAGTGTAATTATAGTTGGTTTAAAATAATTAGGTGTAAGAATGCAATTTCTCTATTATAATTGTAATCCCTTATTATTATTTGTATTATTTATTTTTATTTGTTATATATTATTATTTTTATTTTTTATAGTTTTTTATTATACATGATGTTTTTTAAAAATAAAATTTATAAAAAAAAAAATAATGATGTGTTACAGTAATTTGATGATGATTTTTTTAAATGAAAATTTCCATACCCACAATTAGTTTAACTTTCAAAGGAACTACTCTTCACTTTTTTTATTTTTTAATTTTTTTTTTTTTTTTTTTTTTATAACAGTAATATGAAACATATAAAAAAAAATAATAACGAAATGAAAGCTAACAGCCCTTTAAACTGGTGCGTAGCGGGTTAACAAACTCTTTGGCGACTCTGGTGGCCGATTACAGCCTGAGGCTGTACCGGCTCAATGATGTCCCAAAACCCTCTGGCCATCTGGTTCAGCTAGAGAATATGGCGTTGGCGTTGAATGTGTTAAAGGTATGGATACAAGAAGAAATGCCACAAGAATGGGGTACAGCCCTTATATGTCCTACCCATAAGAAAGGAGATAAAGCAAATTGTGATAATTACAGAGGAATATCTCTTTTATCAACATCGTACAAAATATTTGCTGTACTCCTCAATCAAAAAATCAAAAATTGGTCGGAAAAGTGTCTGGGGGATTATCAGTGTGGTTTCAGTGAGGGCCGATCAACTGTGGACCACATCTTCGCTCTGAGGCAGACCTTGGAAAAATCATATGAATACGACGTCGATCTGCACCATCTGTTTGTTGACTTTAAACAGGCATACGATAGCATCAACAGAGAAGAATTAATGATGGCTATGGAAAAACTGAACATACCTAAGAAGTTAATCAGGTTGGTCAGAATGTCACTAACGGGCACCACTTGTAAAGTCAAGATACAAGGAATGCTGTCCAGCCAATTCTCAGTCAAAGAGGGCCTAAGACAAGGAGACCCTTTGTCACCGACTCTTTTTAACCTGGCGCTTGAGATGGCAATTCGTGCAATTCGAACAAATGCAAATGGCACCATATACAACAGAATGAGCCAACATTTAGCATATGCTGATGATGTTGTGTTAACGGCAAGATCGATTGCAGCCCTTTCAGGTATTTTTCAAGAGTTCGAGAGTGCAGCGCGAAAATTGGGTTTGCAAATCAATGAGAAAAAGACTGTGTATATGAAGACCTCAAGAAGACCAACAAGGGCAGAACCAGAAATAAAATTTGGGTCATACATCTTTAAGACGGTGAGCCAATTTAAATATTTGGGAGCGCTTGTTACGGAGAAAAATGAGGTTATGGAGGAAATAAAAGCGCGATTGGCCGCGGGCAATAGATGTTTCTTCGCACTACAGAAGCCACTTAAGTTTAGAAGCTTAAGCTACAGAGCTAAGGTCATAATATATAAGACAGTTATAAGACCAGTAGTAACATATGGCTGTGAAACCTGGGTACTGACAAGTGAAATCGAAAGAATATTAAATGTTTGGGAACGAAAAGTACTCAGAAGAATATATGGACCTGTCTGTGAAGCTGGGAGATGGAGGCTGCGGAAAAACGAAGAACTTCGATGCATGTTTCAAGACCAAGAATTGGTGACATATATCAAGAAGTGTCAATTAAGATGGGCAGGACACGTCGAAAGGATGCCTGAAGGTAGACTGCCTAAAACACTATTGAATGGTAAGCCAGGAGGACGAAGGCAAAGAGGGCGACGACGAAGGCAAAGAGGGCGACCACGAAGCCGTTGGATAGAAGGCGTCGAAAAAACTCTGGAAAAGCTGGGCGTTAGAAGATGGAGGAGACAAGCCCTAGACAGAGCGGAGTGGCAAAACGTCCTAAAACTATTGTAAAGGAGGCCCAGGTTCTCAAAAAGGACCGTAGAACCATGGAGTGAGTGAGTGAGTTATAATAAAATACCAAGAACCAAAATAAAACAATAAACGCTGTAGGAAAATAAAATCTATATAAGACACAAGTTTTATTAAACATATTAAAAAATTGGTTATCACAAATGGATAAAGAAATGAAATTCATTTTTAAGGCAAAATTAAAAATTTTATCAATGCCAGACGTTCAGTTTTGCACTCAACTCTGTTGTTTCTAACTATGCTAAAATTTTTAGGTGTATTTTCTATGGGTGAGATTTTTTGCATGGGTGAGACGTAAAAATGGGAAAAAAAGTTATGAAATAATGTGCCCCCTCCGTTTGAAAAATTTTAGAACTAGTCGGTTCACACACGCACGCACGCACACACACACACACGCACACGCTCACACACACACACACACACACACACACACACACACACACACACACACACACACACACACACACACACACACACACACACACACACACACACACACACGGGCACATGGGCACACGCACACACACACACACACACACACACACACACACACACACACACACACACACACACAACGGGCACATGGGCACACACACACACACACACACACACACACGCACACACGCGCGCACACACACACACACACACACACACACACAGACACACACACACACGCACACACACACACACACACACACACACACACACACACACACACACACACACACACACACGGGCACACACACACACGGGCACACACACACACACACGGGCACACACACACACGGGCACACACACACGGGCACACACACACGGGCACACACACACACACACACACGGGCACACACACACGGGCACACACACACACACACACACCATTTCGCGGGACTTGGTTATTTGGACTTGGACGTTGAAAATATTTCATATATATGTAAATAAAAGTAATAATAATGATATCCCTCCCATGCCGGAGCTGCGGGTTCGAGTCCCGCCCTGGGTGGTGCTTTTCTTTCGTAGGAGAAGTATCACCCAGTGCCATGGGTGTTAGTATGGGCAGTATAGGGCTTCAGTGGAAGCCTTGAAGTCCCAAAAAAAAAAAAAAAAAAAAAAAAAAAAAAAAAAAAAAAAAAAATGATATCCCTTCTTATTTAGACTAAACCTCTAGTAAGTGAATTATATATCTTCACCAACCAAAACATCATAAATAGAAGTGTATTTAATGCTATAATGAACAAAAAATGTTACCAAAAATAAATTGAAAAGAAGGGATTAGTAATCTAAACATAAACAAACAGAATATTAAAACCGACATTACTAATGGGATTACCTGATAAAATATATTGATTTCTAAAATACAGGGTGTTTCGGAATTGCACGGCACTATTTTAAGTACGTGTTCTCTAACACAAAATAAACAAAAAAGTTCATATTAACATATATCTCAAACTCATTTATTAAACAGATATCAAAGGTTAAAGATTTATTATTTATTTACTGCATTAAGACTGACTGTACAACGTTTAACGTGTTTAATACTAAATAAAAGGTTTTAATCACCTGATAAACAAATGAACGATAAGCAATGACAGTAGTTGCTCATCTGTTTGTCTAGTTCTGTGTGTTTTAGTGTGAGTGAATCTTGTGACACAGTTCAATTTATGATTATCATGGGAGATACCACAAATTTATTCACTTTTGATGAACAAACAGACATGCTTTTAACTTATGGCGAGGTACATACAAACGGTGCTGCTGCTGTTCGAAGATATCGTGAAAAATTTCCTAACCGAAGAATACCAAATCGTAAAACGTTTGAGGCCATTGAAAGACGTCTTAGGGATAATGGTACGCTAAAACCTATACGAGTGAACGCCGGTCGACAACGATTTCGACGAACTGCAAACGTAGAAGAAGAAATACTCGATGCTGTTCAGTTATCTCCTACTACTAGTACCAGAAGATTGTCACGTCGTTTCGATGTTTCCTCTACCAGCGTATGGCGAACTTTACGCGAACAACAATTATATCCATTTCACGTATCAAGTAGGCAAGATTTGTTACCACAAGATTATAACAAGCGCAGAAATTTCTCCCAATGGTTAGTTTGACAATGCACACGAGATCCTAACTTCCTGAACTGCATTTTGGTTACTGATGAATCTTGCTTTACAAGAAACGGGATTCTTAATTTTCGAAATACCCATACTTGGGCCGAAGAAAACCCTCATACGACTGCTGTTGGACATTACCAACATACATTCTCTTTAAATGTCTGGTGTGGTCTTCTAAGCGACAAAATCATCGGCCCCTTCTTTTTGCCACCTAGGCTGTCAGGTATATCTTACTTGCATTTTTTGCAAAATAATCTGCATGATATTCTAGAAGATATTCCGCTAGGCATTAGGCAAAGGCTGTGGTTTATGCATGACGGTGCTCCAGCTCACTTTTCTCATAGTGTCACTGATTATTTAAATGCAACTTATGGAGACCGATGGGTTGGTCGAAACGGACCTTTTAAATGGCCACCACGATCTCCGGATTTAACGCCATTAGATTATTTTGTGTGGGGCTGGATGAAGTCTATGGTTTATTCTGCGGCAGTTGACACGCAAGAAGAGCTAAGAAATCGGATCGTGGAAGCCGCAGTAACTATCAACCACCATCCTGATGCTATACGAAGAGCCAGAGAAGCATGGATTCGTCGTGCTGAATGTTGCATTCAACAAAACGGAGGCGCCTTTGAACATTTACTCTAAATGTTGTAATAATAATAAATAAATAGTAATAATAAATCTTTAACCTTTGATATCTGTTTAATAAATGAGTTTGAGATACATGTTAATATGAACTTTTTTGTTTATTTTGTGTTAGAGAACACGTACCTAAAATAGTGCCGTGCAATTCCGAAACACCCTATATATTAATAACTAAAATATATTAATGTTGTTCAGTAGGGTACCACTCAAATTAAGGCCTGATTTCCACTGAAATAGACCCTTTTGGAGGCTTATTTATCTATGAAGAGCGAGCACAGTGAGTGGGAGTGTAAAGCTAGGATTTAATAATGCTAATCAATGTCCTTTTTACTGAAAAAGATGCGATGTCTTTTTCAGTTGAAAAGACGGTCACATAACCTTTCAAAACAGGACATGCCCAGGAGCCACTCTTCAGAACTAGTACCAATAATAGATATAGGACTTTAACACTATCCCTAGTTGGTTATGACAATTATTTAAATGCATTGTAAAAATTTGGAAAATATGAAACTAAATTTAGTAATGTTGATGAAAGCCAAATGTTGATATATAATTCACTGACTAGAGGTTTAGTCTAAATAAGAAGGGATATCATTATTATTACTTTTATTTACATATATATGAAATATTTTCAACGTCCAAGTCCAAATAACCAAGTCCCGCGAAATGGTGTGTGTGTGTGTGTGTATTTATTTCCAACCCTATTTCTGACTGGCTTTCTTCAACATTACTAAATTTAGTTTCATATTTTCCAAATTTTTACAATGCATTTAAATAATTGTCATAACCAAATAGGGATAGTGTTAAAGTTCTATATCTATTATTGGTACTAGTTCTGAAGAGTGGCTCCTGGGCATGTCCTGTTTTGAAAGGTTATGTGACCGTCTTTTCAACTGAAAAAGACATCGCATCTTTTTCAGTAAAAAGGACATTGATTAGCATTATTAAATCCTAGCTTTACACTCCCACTCACTGTGCTCGCTCTTCATAGATAAATAAGCCTCCAAAAGGGTCTATTTCAGTGGAAATCAGGCCTTAATGTGAGTGGTACCCTACTGAACAACATTAATATATTTTAGTTATTAATATATTTTAGAAATCAATATATTTTATCAGGTAATCCCATTAGTAATGTCGGTTTTTAATATTCTGTTTATTTATGTTTAGATTACTAATCCCTCCTTTTCAATTTATTTTTGGTAACATTTTTTGTTCATTATAGCATTAAATATACTTCTATTTATGATGTTTTGGTTGGTGAAACTTATTTATTCTGTGCTGAAATTTCATTTGACATGGATCTTCCAAGAAACCACTTATACCATGTTATGCTTTGGGAATTTGATAGAGGAGAAAATGCTCCTTGAACTTACTTACTTAACCCTTTAACCGGGCGGGACATATAAACGCATCCTTGAAATATATGTTATACCCTGGAACTGGTGTGACTTATATCTTCATACAACAGAGATAGATAGATGTATTATAGATGTCATAGATACATGTATCTAGGTGAATTTATATGTATATAAATAAATAATCATATATACATATATAAATAATACTAAAAAAAACATATATTTCAGGACGTGTATATATATATATATATATATATATATATATATATATACTTACGTCCCGCCCAGTTAAAGGATTAAAGTGGATTTTGTATCGGAATATTAGACAGTCGTGGCAGTGGCAGCACCTAGAACAGAGCAAGAGAAGGACTTCATCCAAAAAAAGGGATGATGTCTATATGGTGGAATATGGAAGGAATCCTTCATCATGAATTCTTTGATCTTAACCAAACTATCACTAAAGATCTGTACTGTGATCAGCTGGACTGATTGAAGTGAGCAATTTAGGAGAAACGTCCATCACTTATCAATAGATGCGGAATTTTATTCGATCATGACAATGCAAGGCCCCATGTTGCAAAACAAACATTGCAAAAATTAAAAAGACTTTGGATGGGAAATTATTCCTCACCCACCATATTCCCTAGACTTGGTGCCTTCGGATTATCACATTTTCTGCAGTCTCCAAAACTCATTAAGAGGCAGGAACATGAATTCAGTCAATGAGGTGAAAAACGAGGTGTTATCTTTCTTTAATTCAAAACCAAAGGATTTTTTCAGAACAGGCATTCAAAATTTGGTTTCAAGATGGCAAACTGTTATACAACAAGATGGTAAATACATTTTAGATTGAATGTGTTTCATTGATTTTATCCTATACCTTATAGCACGCCATTAAAAATCGATATTACTAATGTGATGGCCTGATTAGTTAATTCATTCTTGAATTCACAGAAGTAAGCAAGGTTGGTATCACTATAATTATTTAGAGTTTTTTAATTTAGCATTTTTTCTCACATGTTTAGACAATCTTAATTGAATCCAAATCATTATATTGATCGAAATTTTCCTCAAAACATGAATTTGTGATCTTTTTAATATTATCTCAAATTCAGTTGTTATTGGTGATTATAAAGGAATATGTATATAAATTCAACATGAGTATGCCATGAACATACCTGTTTCTCTTATACCAGGTATTTCTTCAATATGTATATACCTTACATCTTTAAAACATGTCAAACCAGGATGGACTTTTTCCACTTTGTCTTTTTTCTCTTCTATTAGCCTTTTTAATATCTGAAAATGTTTAAAACAGCATTTAAAATAGACTATACCAGTTATGTTGTCTATATTAGCAAAAATATCCATTATAAGATTTCATTTCATATAGAAAATGCGAAAGGAGTGAAAACAATTCTTAGTCATTTTCTATTTAAACTTAACAGTGACGACACCTTCTTTGGAAAACAAAAAAGTCTTTAAAAGAAAAGTTGAAAATGATAAACTATAGGAGACAAGTTTTTTTCTTCTAATTTTTCTAAAGTAAAAGTAATTTCAGACACAAAAAATATTGCAATCATGAGAATCAACGACATTGGGCTGTTTAGTAAAAATAATAAATTGAAAATATGTAGATAAGCTACTATACTATGTAGATAACCGACTAACACAACATATGGCATTTGCGGATGATGTACTGATCTCAGCCAGAAAAAGGCAAGCTCTGGCAGGTGCACTGGAAGAGTTTCTAGGGGCTGCAAAGGAAATCAGGCTTGAGATCAATCATCAGAAGACTCTGTATATGCAGACCGCGAAAAGATATGATGAAGAGTGGACTATACAGCTGGGAGAGTACCGATTACAGGCCTGTCAGGAATCCAAGTACATCCGCAGCTTAATTACCACTGATAATCTGACTATAACAGATATAAAAGCCCGAATCGCTGTGGGAAACCGCTGCCTATGGGATTTACAAAAGGCCCTGAAGTTCAATAACCTCTCAAGACAGGCAAAGCTGCTAATATACAAGACAGTATTAAGGCCGAATGTTACTTATGGTAGCAAAGCATGGACCCTAACAGCAGAAAACAAAAGTTCTAAAAGTCTGGGAGAGGAAAGTTTTTCGGCAAATATTCGGTGCAGTGAAAACTGGAGAATCAGAAACAACAAGGAACTGCAGGAATTGTTTGGGGAAGGAGATATCATTTCATATATCCAGATGGGTCGATTAAGATGGTTGGGACATGTTGAGCGGATGGATCCCAGCAGAATCCCGAAAAAGCTGCTCTATGGGAAGCCAGGAGGTGGACGAAGGCAAGGGAGGCCTCGACAGTACATCGCTGGAGAAGATTTACAGCAGACAGAGCTGAATGGAGCAAGCTGTTAAAGGAGGCCAAGGTCCAACATGGACTGTAGTGCCGAGATGTGAGTGAGTAGATAAGCTATCTGCTAATAGTTAAGCTTTTTTCTTTTTTTTTTTTGTTAAATCGATAACGCCACCTCTATATATAATGGAGGAAAAAATCATTGGAAAAGTAATTTCAAGAGGGGAAATTTGCAAAAAAACAATAGTGTTTACTTATGTTGCTATAAAGGCAGTTAAAAATACATTTACACCCGAGTGTGCGGAACAGGCCTGTTCATGTCATAGCAACCTGGCATTCATCAATAAATTAAGAATATATCAATTGTTAATTTGCCAACATTACCAGTCTGAAAATGATGAGTATGAGGGCAAAGGGTCCCAATTTTAAACAGAATAAAATAGAAAATAAACTTTATTCTGGGATGAAGTCCCTTAAGAATAACACTGGACAAAAAAAAAAAGTAATTGAGGATAATTAAAGCTAATATTTATATACAGCAGTTGAACAAATAAAAATAAATAGAAAATGGTCAATAGTCTATTCATTACTTAAGAAATGAAATTGAAAATAAATTAAAAAAGTGATAATAAAATACAATAATAATATAATGATTTCTAATAACAATAACAATGCAACAAAACTTCAAAACGTGCAATGTTGTGCAGTATAAAACTTCTTTAACACATCCCATATGACTTGATTCAGATAAGTAACTTGAGTTCACATTATTCTGAATTACCAATAAAAAGCATTAGATTTAAATTACTACAAACCATAAATACCCCATTACGACGCTTACGAAATGCGGCAAGAAAATAAAATAAAAATAGACTATTGATCAAATTAGGTTTTTTTAGGTCCCTAAAAAATAAGGTAATAATTAATCAAAGAGTATTGAAAACTTGTAAGTTTTGGTGTATAACAGAAACATGTGGAAAATACTATTTTCTATGAAGTTGCTAAATGGCATTTACACATTTATCAAAATATGTCAACTACTCTAAGTAGATTAGTAAGTCAAAGTCGCACGCACCGCACCAGATTTTTTTTCTCTCTTATAGGATTATGAAATGCTTTCATATTTTATTTTTAGCCATTTATTGTTACTAGGGATAATAAAGGACAGTTATTTAATCAAAATAAACAAAAACAAAGGTACTTTATAGGAAGATTTTTCCCTTAGCCGTTAAAGACAACCAGAATTATATATGATACAGATTTAATATATGATGATAAAGCCTAATTCATATTAAAGAATACTTTATTATGATTAAACATGACAAGTTTAATCGAAATCGTTAGAGCTGTATAATCAAAATGTGAGAAATCGTGAAGAGAAAAAAAGACGTTCTGATAAAATGCCCCCCACATTTATTCAGTTTTGAGAAAATCTTTACTGTCACATAACGGGCAAACACTTACCTCAAATATCTGTAATATAAATAATAAACAATTAATCTAAGAAATCATTTCTGAGCTAGTCTGTTTTTAACCAACCAAAAGCGCGCGCACACACACACACGCACGCACGCACGCACGCACGCACACACACACACCCACTCCCACGCACCCACGCACACACGCACACACGCACACACACACACCACACACACACACACACACAATCAAATACCATATATTTTGTATATTACCGTCACCATGCTAAAGTAACGAATGTGTATAAGTTTTTAGTTGCACATTCGTTACTTTAGCATGGTGACGATGATATTGGTAAATGATTAACGACTTAACCAAAATCAAATGTTTATTTCTTTAACTTCTCATTCATTCCTCATAGATTCAGTTACTGAATAGTGCGAAACCGAACGTCTGGCAGCGATAAAATTCTTACTAATGCCTTAAAAATTAATTTGAATAATTAATTTTTTCACAAAAATTCACCCATTAAACATACGACTGGAATATGGCTTAATCATTAGGTTTTTATTTCTATAGAAAGGGAATAATCGTCTGGCAGCAATAAAACTCTTACTAGTGCCTGTCAGACGTGTGCGAGCGGTTCGCGAGAATCACAAAAACACCCATAAAACATACTATACATTCTTGTGCCAATTGAGTCAAAAAGGTTCCTAAACATGAAATTCGGTCGTCTGGCTGGTTAAAAATTCTTACTAATACGTAGTTTTTATTAATACTAAAAATGTGGCTGGCGGGTACGTTTATAAGTCAAAAAATCGTTCCGATCTAGGTGAAAATTTGCTTTATTTTTCCATTTATTTACGAGCATTTCTAAATGTTCTTAGAAATTATTTTTAGGTCTAACATTGATATTTAGCAAAAATAATTATTAATATCGATGCTAATTATTTATATCGGAGTTTTTAAAAGCAGCAAAGGCATACTACTAAGCCTTATTTCTTGAGACGACGAGGAGTTATTGTCCAGTCGATGAATTTTTTTTGCCCCAAAATAACTTCCTGTATGATCGTTGATTAGTCAATGTGAATATATAAATGTAATGTTTTAAGCAAATTCTTTGTAGTATTTAAGTCACCTTTTAAGAGTTTATTTTTTATTATTCGCCATATTTTTCTAGAATTTATGTTTAAAGTATTTAAGTATAAGTACTTCTTTGAGTAGATTTAATGTAAAAATTTTAATTCTGCGATAAAAAAAAATATTGTTCTAAAAATATTAAAAAACAAACTATTTTATTATGAAATATGAAAAACCGGAATCATTCACCTAATTATTATGCAAACCTTATTATAAAATACAAAGAACCGAAATAAAACAATAATCGTTCTGTCAGCCCCAGAAAGTTTTTTGGAGTGTTTAGCGGTCCAAGCATTCGTCGATGGCCTATGTGACGTGGAACTTCAGAGGGCGTCTTGCTCGTCCTAAATTGCTAGTGGATCCACAAACCATAGCGTTGGAGTTTGAGGCGGCTACCGAGGGTGCAGACCTAGAGAACCTTCTTTTAGAAGTTCTATAAGTCCTGGAGTCCCGGAAAAGGAGACCCGTAAGGTGCTGGAGCTGTGGGGAGCTCAGACACATTAGGAGTTCCTGCAAACGAAAGGTCGCTCCTGACACAGGAAAAATAAGACACGCCAATACCCGGAGGATGAAAGCTTCCCGGGGCAGTCACCAAGGTCCTTCCCCAATAATGGTAACCTCCTTGGGACACCGAGACGACAGCGCTTATGTGGATGGCAGCGCCAACGGCAAGAGGCACACGATGTTGATTGAAACTGGAGCTACGAGGACTATAGTCTCTTCAAGTGTAGCTGGCAAGAAAAGACTGATGCCCTCTAGATGGCAGCTGAGGACTGCGACTGGAGAAGAAGCCAAGGTATTCAGGAAAACTGAGGTAAAGTTACAGTTAGGCTCAAGCCGTGTCTCACACTCGGTGCTAGTGGCTGACATTGAAGAAAATGTAATCCTCGGGATGGACCTCATGAACATATATGGCTTTCAGCTCGACCTGAAACAGAGGATTGTAAAGATCAGTGGAGAAGAGCTGTCTTTCCGCAGTCAGGAACCAGCCAGTGTGGTAGCCACCACGGAAAAGAAAGTAGAACTTCCTTTGAGGTATAAGTGCTCAAGAACCGTTAGAAAAGGCACTATGGCTGAGACTTCGGCACCGATTACCTGGTTGGTTCGGCAGGCGACTACGAAGAGCGAGTTGAAATACAAGCAGCAGGACAGTGTGAGAGAAGGCGTTGATCCGTCATTGGCTCAAGAAGAGAATTGATATCACCCTATCGCCGTCAATAAGAGACACGTCGCCATCAATCGGATGAGGAGACCAAGCGAGAGCAGGACCAACCAGGGTGGATACGAAGAAGGAAAACTTGTTTGGCTCTACAACCCACGAGGAAAGCCATATGTGATTAAGAAGCACATCAACGATTTGGTCTACAGGGTTTCCAAGTATCCCTAAGGAAGGCCTATGATCGTCCATTAAAATCGCTTGGCACCATATTCAAGGAACCGCTAAAAAGAAAAGGTGCAACGGGTTACGGAAGAGACCTTTCGTTCTACCTAGGGAGCAGGCACGCATGGTAAACTAGACATCCAGGAGGAATGTCTCTAAGGAGGGGGCAGTATAACGTTAACTCAATAAGCAAATTAAAAAAACATATAGCGTAAGCTCCCAGACCGTTTGTTGGAACAAAATAAGCAGTTGGAACGAACTGTTTGGGTCTAGATCTTTCGACGAAGGCGTAGAACTGTCCACATTGTTCTGGAACATTCCAGACCTGACCATTTACGATTATAAATAATGAGTGGGTGACTGAACGAGTTAGTCTGAGATGTCTGTGTCTTGACTGTGAAGCTTAAATATTTAAGTTTTATTAATTCGTTGGCATTGATAACTTTATATTTTTGTTGAATAAATATTTGTTACCCACATAAGTGTTACAATATATACGGTTTTTATTTTTTACGGTTATTCATACAACGATTATTGTTTTATTTCAGTTCTTTGTATTTTATAATAAGTTTTGCATAATAGTAAGGTGAATGATTCCGGTTTTTCATATTTCATAATAAAATAGTTTGTTTTTGTTTTTTAATATTTTTAGAACAATATTTCTTTGTATCACAGGACAATAAATCCTCGTCGTCCCAAGAAATAAGGCTTGGTAGTATGCATTTGCTGCTTTTAAAAACTCCGATATAAATAATTAGCATCGATAGTAATAATTATTTTTGCTAAATATCAATGTTAGACCTGAAAATAATTTCTAAGAACATTTAGAAATGCTCATAAATAATGTAATGAATTTGTGAACTGAATAAACAAAAACATGTGTTTTAATTAGTAAAGAAAATAGGGATTTTTTAAAAGATGAACCTTTGAGAACGTTATAAACAAAGTGATAAAACAACTAATTAAGAAAACTAGTATGTTATTATTGTGAATCATATTGTTTGTGTTGTACGGAGAGTACCTCTGTTGTTTCTGAGTCAAAAAATCATTTATTCGTTGCCTAAATCACTTACTATTGTGTGTCCTATTTATTTGTCAAACTACTATCTGTTTAAGGCACAGATAGGGTAGTGAAGAGCCCCGGTCACGTTACAATAAAAATTAAATGGAAAAATAAAGCTAATGTTCACCTGGATCGAAACGATTTTTTGACTTATAAACATGGCTGGCGGGTATTAGTAAGAATTTTTAACCAGCCAGACGACCGAATTTCATGTTTAGGAACCTTTTTGACTCCATTGGCACAAGAATGTATCGTATGTTTTATGGGTGTTTGTGTGATTCTCGCGAACCGCTCGCACACGTCTGACAGGCACTAGTAAGAGTTTTATTGCTGCCAGACGATTTTTCCCTTTCTATAGAAATAAAAACCTAACGATGAAGCCATATTCCAGCCGTACGTTTTATGGGTGAATTTTTGTGAAAAAATTAATTATTCAAATTAATTTTTAAGGCATTAGTAAGAATTTTATAGCTGCCAGACGGTCGGTTTCGTCGCACTTAACTCTGTTGTTTCTAACTATGCTGAAATTTGTAGGTGAATGTTCCATGGGTCAGTTTTTTTGCATCTAGCTCCTGTACTATTATCACTTGATGTTGAACTTTGAAGTTTGGAAATCTTATCCAGGGATGTAGACAAAACTTGAATTTCATATTGGTGCTACTATAACAGAGTCTGGGGTAGTAAATACCTATATTTTAACCATTTAATGACAAAATTGTGGAGTTTTTTAAAATTTTGACTTATTAAATAACGAATGTCAGTCACATTTCAGGTAATTTATGAACTAATGTTTTTAGTACTTATGTTATATTTAGTTTATCCAAATCATTGATGTTTTTAGCATAAGGATTAATTTAATGATGTTAAGTGGGGAATGGTTAATTTTATTGTGGTCTAAATAATTTTGTTGTGGGGTTCCATGATGAATTTTATATAATGAAAATTTTATAAAATTTAATGAAAAATTTTAATGTTTATCTATTCTGTAAATAATGGATAACCTTGATGTTCCTTACAGCATCGATGATGGTCAAACAGCTGAAACGTCTGCTGAAATAAGGTTTTGGAAAAAAAGTGTTGAGATTTAATGTCGCCCTGATCCTCAATTTAAATCAATTGAAGAGTCTCAAGAAGAGGAGTATTAAATCAATAACTGATTTATAATATTAAATGTTGAGGACAATTCTGGTTCTGACAACGAGGACACAACAGAAATATGATGATCATCGATTGATGATGATTCTTCAGAGTGACTTATAGTCTGACTGTGATCCTCAAGTGAATATCTCAAGTACTGAAGATTCCTACACACCTAATGAAATAAGCTGCAACCAAGATGACCCTGATTTTGTTCTACCAACAACCGTTTTGACATCAACAACACAACCAAAATTAACCAGACCTGAGATTAAATGGCAAACCCAACCAATCAGATTTAGAATCACAAGAGTGGGGGGAGAACATGAGCAGTGTTAGTTATCGACCTGTTTTAAGTGCTTGTTGGAACCACGTATACATAACCTTAGCTAATTTTTCAACTATAGATTTCAATAAAGATATTCAATATCCGCAGAATATAATATCGCTGTCGTTTTTTGTAGCGATATTCGTATATATATTAGATAGATATATATATTCACCGATAACAGTAAACCTTCTTAATTTAGATCTAGTCGACGGTTGGACACCATAATCATAAGACATGAAATTCGTGGAATTCCAAGAAAGACTGAGTATTTATAACCGTTTTAAAGCAGAATTTAAGACTACTTCAAGTTTCCTAAGGTTCGTTTAAATTTAAAATCGTAGCTATTATTGATTTAAATTAGATTTTGATTTCCAACTTTCACTCGCTATGCACGTTAAAAAGGAATACAATAATTCCTGGAAAAGCTTATTTTCAGTTGATTTGGGGGCCTTAACAAAGGATTCAGGCACCTCTGTCTTCTTCCGGATACACTCGGTCACTATGGAATATTAAAATGTAATCATGAAATCTTGTGCCGATTCTTCATGGAGTGACACTTCTGTTATGTTATCCGGATTACTATTATAGGTTTCTAATTTTGTTTTTGCAACTATTGAGTCGTTTAAATTAAAAAGGCTGTCAGTGCCAAATTATTTATTTTGAGAAGTTGGCAGACGGTGATTTACCATGCCAATGAAAGCTTATTGTAAATTTTTTCAAAATGTAAAACTTCTTTTGATTATAAATAAAGCGATTTATCTATCTATCTATCTATCTATTTTGAGAAGAGGAAAATCTGCTACCTAAGCTCAAATGAGGCTCGAAAAAATATTAGGGACATGTCAAGTTATAAAATAATTTACGTTCTGCTAAATAATTTCAATATTAGATTGTTGAATCACCTATTCCATCTATGATGGCTAATTGTCTCTTTTTTTTCTTTAAGTCACGATAACGTTGCTAGCTGATGGCACACAGGCTTTGCTATTGTCCAGATAGGAGATTCTAGATATAAAAATCTTAAAGATAGGCGCTTATCAAGAATTATTTCCATCATTCATTTTCCAGTTGATTTTTCGATTTTTTACACTTTTCCACTTGCTTAAATTGTGAGTTGTAATTGTTTCCAGTGTATTAACTGAAATGTAGTAGAATAAAGCGTTATCCAAGAGCCAGACTGTCTTAAGTCAATTTTCATTGATTTTAAGGTTTCGATCGATCTTGATTAAATCGAAAGAAATTTGAATATTTGATGTTCTAAAGGTTGCCGAAATTTTCAAAAGCCAAACCGTAATAAGTTCAGTGTTTGCTGTTCTTGAGAGCCTAAGTGTGTTGTTAAGGCCTACGTCCAATAATAAATGAATGAAATTTATTGAAACAGAAAGTGAAAATGAGCTTGAATGTGTTTTCCGCATTCGAGGTAGTCATCTCTCAGGTACCGAAATAACTACCATAAATATTTTCTATTGTATTTCCCAATTAATGAAAATTTCCTAGGACACTTTCCCCATACAGACATTACATAATTTAAAAAATAAATTAAAATTTCAATGTTTGCTGATGTTCATCCATCAACCATAAAAACTGCAAAATAAAAGTTGATATCTCCCAGAAACAACCTCTTTGTATGAAAGTCCCCTTAGCGAAAATTTGGAAGCCATAAATTAATATCATAAATGCTACCCAACTAGAATTGATGCAACACTGCATAGCAATTTATTTTCTGAATAATTTTTAATTACGAAGGATATTACTATTAGTACTTTGCTATTAAAGAGTCAAAAATTCATTGAAAGGAATTACGAACATAATTGACTCAACATTGATCTTATTAAAAAAAAAAATCCAATCATAATCATAGAAGATAGGGTGTTGGAAGTTGTATTATACACGCACCGCTTTTCCACTTTTCTGTGTGTACTCATAAAATTGAAAAGGTGGCTGTTTAGATAATTATAATAAAAAGGCCCGGGAAAGACTAACGTGGTAGAGCGTAAAAAAATATTAAATTGTTTTTAAGTCAACTTACGGCTTTCTATATTTGTTATCTTCTCCAACTAAAAAGTATGAAATAAAAAACATTTTATGAAAAAAAAAATTAAACCGACTTCGAAACCTAGGAATCAGTAAAAATAAATGCACTGAAAATTATGAAATAATTACCTTCTGATTTTTATTAATACACAGCAAAAATGCAAATGGTATAAAAAGCAGAAAAATGCAATAAGACGAATAATTTTATTTTTATTTGTACAAATACACACTAATTGTTATTAAAAATTGTGAAATTAAAATAGTAAATACTATGTTCAATACAACACAATCTTTTCGGAGGCGGCGCCTAATTTAAAATTTTTAACATTAGACATTGAGAAAATCTTAAAATGGATCTTCTCTTCTCATCTATTGATTTTAATGCCACTAATGGAATTGTATCAGTAACATGCCATTTATATTTGCGCCGCCTCCGAAAAGATTGTGTTGTATTGAACATAGTATTTAATATTTTAATTTCACAAAGTTTAATAAGAATTAGTGTGTATTTGTACAAATAAAAGTAAAATTATACGTCTTATTGCATTTTCCCGCTTTTTATACAATTTTCAATTTTGCTGTGTATTCATAAAAATCAGAAGGTAATTATTTCATACTTTTCAGTGCATTTATTTTTACTGGTTCCTAGGTTTCGAAGTCGGTTTAATTTTTTTTTCATAAAATGTTTTTTTTAACTTCTCAATACTGCTACTAATGATTTAAATATATACAAATTTAAAGTCAAAGAGTTACTCTAAAATGATAAAAATATTAACCCTACTTAAAAATCAATAAATGATTTAGATTTATAAAAATTATCCTATTATAGACACCAATTTTTCAAAATAAAATAAAAATGTGATAAAAAAAAAAAACTTTACAAACTAAATTTACAAAGATCGTATTTATAAAATAATTTTTCATATACAATTAGTTTGTACAAAAATCATTAGACAAGCAGAAATTACCTTGACAAAGTTCTTAGAGTCATTTCCCATAAAGACTATCAGTAGATTACTATAGTCCCTTAGTCTTCACCTTGCCCCTAAGATAGCTTCTTGGATCTTCCACTGCTTCTTGAATGATGTCATCCTCAGGGATGTCTTGGTCCGAAAGAATTGCATTGGTTGTTGTCTTCTCCATTGATTTAGACCGCCTTTCATTAGTTTCTTCTTGAATAATTCTGTTGTCCCTATTGATGTCCTGTTCAGAAACATTTCTTTTGTTCGGTGTCATCTTCACTGGTTTTGAACACAATTCAGCAGTTGTAAGAATTAAATTACTAGCACCCATTGGTAGTTTTTCTGATTCAGAGTGCTCTAAGTCCTCATTAATTTCTGGTCTGCATTCTGATATTTCCTTTTCTGGATTTATTTGAATATTGCTATTTGCTGATATTTGACATTCAGTTCCTTCATCGAAAAGTTCTTTATTGTATGTAGAATGATGAATGTATTCTTTATTGTGAGCTCTACCACCATATTGTAGCTCTTCTGATGTCATAATCAAAGATCATCTCTGCGAATTGTGGTCTAGATCCTTTTGTTTTCTTTTTTAAATTTTTTTGGGGGTCTCTATGATTTTCCATTTCTAGATATTGAAATTCTTGAAAGACATTTTCTTCATTAATTGTATTTGGTTGTTCATATTCTTTATTTAAAGATATATTTTGAGTATGGTCTTCCAAACCATACTTTCCTGTCTGTCAGTCCTCTTGACTCTCCTTTCTTCTACTGGTAGAAAAATTATCTATTTGATTTTCATCATATGGTACTGGTTGTTTTCCAGTAGTTAAACTGTATGATTCTTCATGGTTTAGATTCTTAGCTCGGAGTCCTGCCTGGTCGTCAAGATGTGCTTTTTCTTGAAAACTCTTTATAGGTCTTTGGTACTTTTTAATTTCGTTCACTTGTTTATTAGACTTGGTCCAGTTGTTGCTCCTATTGAAACTTCTTTCTTCAATGTGGTTTGGATGGCCAGCACCATATTTGTATTGGTGGGCATTCACATTTTCCTTATTATAAGTCTGGTTCAAGTTTCTTCCTTGATCCTTTTCCTGTTGAAAATTCTTCATTTGATATGGTCCTGCTTCTTCGTTATATTGAGCTGCAGGCTTTTTGTAGTTGAATTCTCTAAGGATATGGTCTTTCCCGAAGCGATTCAGCACTTCAAGGAATCCATCTATATTCTTAATACCTTGGTATAACATTACTTCTTCAATATTTTTTCCAAAGTGTTTCGCCATGGATTTACAAATAAATTCTTCACCCAGTTTGTGCTCACAGGCACGAGCTCTTAGTATCATGTTGCAGAAATATTGCTGTGGAGTTATATTTGTGTAATAGCAATAACTGCCATGATTAAGTTCTTCCCAGAAAATGGGATCATATTTTCCCTTCCAGAACTTAATTAAAAATTCTTCAATAAAGGTGTCTATGATAGTTATCTTGGTCTCGTGCATCAACCACCATACTAATGCTTCGTCCTTCAAGAGTTGTCTTATAAAATCCTGGAAAGGGATAGTGTGTCCCCATAAGTTATACTGTGATCTTAAAGAATCAATAAATTCTGTAGGGATGTCTTTTCGACTGTTTCTAAAAAATATTGGTTTCTGAACCGTTCCTTTGTTCTGTTGGATTAACGTAGAGTTCAGTGCCTTGAATATATCAGTTATATTATCATTTACTCTATTTGTGTTAGGTGGACCGTTAGTAGCAGCCTGTATTATGTTGGACGTTGTTAATTCTGTCCTAGAGGTGATCTTTTCTATTTGATTCATTCGATTACTTAACTCTTCGATGTAGGCCATGAAATCCTCATGGACCCCAACTCCAAAATAAACTCGGGGGAGGGACACTGGGATAAACACGGAAATCAATCGAAAAAGAATTCAGTGCTCGAACAACAAATAGAAAAAGATCAAGTGCTGTCCATGCACTCTGATCTACAAGTTCGTGAATCCCTGGATATCAACTATCAAACAGCAATAAATAAGTTGAAACTACATAGACAATATAAAGGGATGGCTCAACTGCTATACAGATGGCTCGCTTACCAAGACAGGATCTGGAGCAGGGATCTGGAGAAACGATAAACCCAAAGAAGGGATATCCATTTCACTGGGAAAATATGCTACAGTCTTCCAAACAGAAGTACTAGCAATCTACCAGTGTGCTTCAGAGCTGCTGACGGAAAAGATAACCAACAAACAAATAACTATCTTTAATGACAGCCAAGCAGCCATTGGAGCAATAAAAAACCATACAATCAATTGTGTAAGTCAAAGCTTAACAATCAACGTAATGTAACAATCAATGTCAAAGCTTGTATCATTTCACTCAACAAATTAGCTGAAAGCAACAAAGTCAGAGTGGAATGGGTACCTGGACACTCTGGTATCCAGGGAAATGAGCAGGCTGATGACCTAGCAAGGAAAGGCTCAGCCAAAAAACCCATAAACCCAGAACCAACAATTGGGATAAGCATAAGCTATGCTAAAAGAAGGATCGGGGAAATTTATGGTGCAATAAAGAAACAGAATTGGAATGATAAAGCACAATACCACTCCAAATTCTTCCTAAAAGGCTATTCTGTCAAAAGAAGCTATACCCTACTAAATCTAGACAGGAAAGCACTTAAGAGAATTACAGCGATCTGCACAGGACACTGTAAGCTTAACAAACACATGTATAAACTCAACTTGCAGATTCTGCGGCATTGAGCATGAAACAGCTTACCACATTATAAGCCGGTGTGAACGACTTACAAGACTCAGAATTGCAATTTAGAATCTTTGGACAGATTAATCTTCCTGACCCAAGTTCAAACGATCTAGTCAACCCAACAAGTCTGCTCAAATATACTGATGCTCTAAAAATAACAATTTAGGACTCAGGCAAAAAGAGGCGCACAATAGACCCAAAGCGGTCGCGGTGCACAATGCCTATTTAAAAAAAAAAAAAAAAAACTCTTCGATGTCCTTTTTTCGTTCCTCCTTTTCCTTTGAAATTTGATCTTTTATTTTTTCACCCTTTTCCGTATTTTCCATTCGAATCTGTTCGGTTGCTAATGTTAATTTCGTTTCGAAGTCTAGTTCCAAATTATCTAATCTTTGTTCGTTTTTTCTTATTTGATTAGTCAGGTCTGACTGTACTCCTTGCAGTCTTTTTCTTAAATTTTCTACTACCAAATCCATGTTATTGGCTACATTCTTTAATTTTTCTTCTAATTTATCGGACTGGTTTTTAAATTCTTTCGTTATCAATTCTCTCATTTCAGCTTTGGCTTCTATGTATTGGCTCTTGAATCCTTCGGAGATTAATTCTCTCATTTCAGCCTTGGCTTCTATGGATTGGCTCTTGAATCCTTCGGAGATTAATTCTCTCATTTCAGCCTTGGCTTCTATGGATTGGCTTCTGAGATCTTCTGACTGTTTCTTCATTTCTTCTAATGGTTTCCTTATTAATTCCGTCATTTCAGCCTTGGTTTCTATGGATGGGCTCTTGAATTCTTCTGATAATTGTTTAGTTAATTTTGAGAACATCATCTCCATCCTTACTTCTGTTCTTCTGGGGAGTTTCTCTTCTTGATCTGCTTCATATTCCTCTTCCTTTGCTTCTTTTCTGCCAGTGTTCTCTTTCCTTGGTCTCAAATTATAACTTTTGACAGCTGCCGCACCCTTTTCAAATTATAGAAACATTAAGACTGAAATTTACATAGAGACTTCTTAAATTCTTCAAATAAAAATCATACAAGCACTGTTCATATTCCAAAACAAAATATAATGAATCTGTGTTCACATCAATTTTTAGTGTCTACCCAAATATATACACGAGATAAAGTGGAGACAAATCAGACAGATGACTTCGATTTGTAAAGACAGATTGGAGCAATGGTATCAAAGATCATTGCTATTATCTGTGATGCCACAAAGGAATACCTTCATAAGCTCATAAGCCAGACAGAGGAGCAACAGAAGAGTGCAGAGCCTAGATGCCTCTAGGCTCCATGCACAGCTCATGGAAAATTTTATGGTTTCACTAGCAGCAGTAGGATGTTACCCAGGGTATAGTATCCAACTGCTGATAACACCTATATTGCCTATCAGGGCAGTAGTCTAGAAAGTATGGTCAAGACTAAATACAGGTAAGTGAAACTAATGAATTTGGTTATATCTTTGAATAGAATCACAAAGAAACTCATAGTTATTCATTGTAACTTATTTTATACACAATTAAAAATACTCAATTTCAATGTTGGATCCTAGCAGCTGACACTCCACTCCATAGAAGATATAAACCTAAGATAGCTATATTGGACCAGAAATAAAGAACTAGAAATGAAAATATATTTACCATGAATTATTTAAGCATTGGATTACGAAGTAACTGACCAGCAAATCTAATCAATTATAACAAAATTATCATATACAAAAAAGATAAGAATTATTCATAAATTAAAAATTGTATACCTCTTTCTGCTTTCTTATCACTGATGAAAGTTCTGTATACACTATCCTTGGATTCAGCTGGCAATGCATTAAAGTAGCTCTATCATAATCTTTTATGAATCCTTTATATAATGAACTGTCCATTTTAATATCCTTATTGAACCCTTGTTTCTTAAAATAACCTAATGTGGAGAAAGGACAAACTGTTTCAAAGTAATTGATAAATAATTCATTAATAAAAGCCATATAAATAACTAAAAGCAAAGGATAAATAATAATATCACTAAAGGTAATTACATACCACAGTAAAAAAAAAAAAATAATAAAAAAGAGCCCACATCCTTTTCCTTTATTAAATTAAAAAACAAAACAAGTTAAATTAAAATTCCCAAATGGAAATTATTTTTTTTCTATTTCTTCACAATAAAGAAGCATAATTATGATTATGCTGGCGTAAATTTTGAAAATAGTAATAATTTTAAAATTTCGATATTGTGGGGGGAGGGTCCACCTTAAAAGAAAACTATACCTTCTCAAATTAATTTGAATAGACGGTATATTTTTGTAAATATACCCTAAATGAGGATTCATACGGGTATGGATTTTGTGAATGGTATCAATTTTATTTAAAATTTGATGCTGCGAGGGGGCTAGCTTTCCATGGGATTTTTTGTGAAGGAGAAATGTGTGATGACGAAAAAGCTCTTAATTTCATCCTATAAAATGGCACATTACCATAGTTGTTATTTATAGCATGATAAGAAAAACCTAAGATTTGTAATTTTCCCCCTACTAATTTAAATTTTACAATGATGAATAATAAATGCCATTAATGAAAAATATGATTAGTATTTATAATTGTCTAAATATAAAATATACATTATGATGACATATATGAAACAATGAACTAATGTGTCATGTAATTGCAAAGCTTGTTACATGCAAAAAATAGAAATTTAAAATGTTAGCGACATTTTCTACCTAGAATAAAGCATTAAATTCTTCTGCACAACTCTGTACATAGATCAAGCCATCTGCTAAATAAACCCTCAAATTAAAATCCGGGTTGGCTCAATTTTATTTCCTGACAGACCCAAGGAATTAATCTCAACCTTTCAACTGAGATTAGAACACTCTTGAAAATCTCCCTTGGTTACAAATTGGTTTGGACCCTTAATGACTAAGTCTTTAGTGTCCTTTTCTAAAATGTATTTAACTATTCCTTTTTATTTTATTTATTTCTTTAATTTTGTGAAACAAATTATTTTTTCTCAAGAATTAGATTATAGTTTAGTTTCAGTGTTTGTGCTGTAATCAAACAATTTTTGCTGTACAATTTGGAACAGAGCCTATTTCAACAGGTTATATAACCGTAATATTAGCAAACTACCATTTCGTCCTTTACAGTCAAGAGCCTTTAATCCCAGCTCTCGACTTCTGTTCAATTTGCTATCTCACAATGGGTAAATAAACTCCCAAGGGATCCTTCCTTTTTAGCTAAGATCAGGGCCACACTAAACAACATCAAATAGCTGTCCAGAATTAAAAATACAATAATAAGATAGAAAAATTTATTACAGGAACAATATCAGCTAAAAAATATACCTATAGCAAATTTATCAGCATAAGTTAAAAAATTTAAAACTCCAATGCGAATGTGATATTCCTTTAAGTGATTCATCAAGTGAGATCCATAACCTTTCAACTGTTCTGAACTGTTCACAGCACAAAATACGATTTCAGAAAATCCCTGACTAGGAAAAAGGCGAAAACATATGCCCCCAATGGGTCGAGAGTCTTTCAATAAAGCTAAAGTTTTATGCTTTCTAAAACAAAAATTAAAATATCACAATCAAATTTAATAATAAAAAGTAATACAGTTTTCACTTATTTATTTTAATTTTAATCAAATGTATTCTTTAAAAATGAATAAAAGACACTTACGGATCAAAGACTAGTCTTGATATGTATTCTATAGGCATACGAGGAAGCTGATGGAAGAAAACACTTTGTAAGCCTATAAGCCTAAGCATTGAAGTACGAGAAGCTGGCTGATCAAGAGAGTTAGAAACAAGACATACTTCTATTTGGCCAGTTTCTTCCTGAGCCTTTGCTATTTCCACTGGTGGAGTAGCCTCTTTGAAAACTAACTAAAATAATTATTTAAAATTAGATTACTTACACCTCTAGTCGCTATAATAAAATATTCAGAAATATATTCTAACTATTTCAAAATTAACTTTCATCAAATGTATACTATTGAAATCTTTATAAAACTTTAGGAACTATTTATCAATAAATTATAGTAATGTAACACTTCTGTGGGTCAACAAATATTTATTGACCGAAAATATAATAATAAAAATGACAACGATTTTAACAAACTAAATATTCGAGCAGGTTACAAAAATTATAACTTTATAGCTCAAAAATCATATGGCTTGAGCTTCACAGTCAAGACAAACACTAAGACTAATCGGCCCAGTCACTCGCTCCTTATATATAGTCCTTAAAGGAACCTTCTGGAAGGTTTGAGGTCTTCATGGAAGGTTCCAGATCTCTGTCAAAAAAATCTAGGCCCATACACGTGCTCCAACGGTTTGTTCCGACCGCTAGTTCGTGCCAACAAAAGGTTTGGGATTTTAAACCATATGATTTTATTTGACGATTTAACGTTACACTGCCACCTCCTTAGAAACATTCCTGCTGGTTGTCTTCTTATCCGTGCGTGCCTGCTCCCTAGGTCCAACGAACGGTCTCTTCCGTAATTCGCTGCGCTTTTTCTTCATCGTGGTTCCCTGCATATGGTGCGAATATTGTAATGGACGATCATAGGCCTTCCCTTGCGATACTTGAAAACCCCATAGATCACATCGTTGACGCGCTTCTTTATCTCGTAAGGTCCCTCCCAGTACTTCTGCAACTTTTGGCAGAATCCTCGCTTTCTTCTGGGGTTTTAGAGCCAAACAAAGGTCTCCTTCTTTGTACCCGCCCTGATCCGCTCTACTATTGTCGTGTCTCTTCATCCGGTTGCTGGCGAGGCGTAGGTTATTGCGAACTAGCTCATGCGTGTATCTCGTTGTTGGTCAGAGGTTACCTTGGAAAGGTACTTTATGAGGGTTTAGTTCATCTGTTCTACCATTCCGTTAGACTGTGGATGGAGGGCCATAGCAGAGTTGGGCACTATCCGAGTAAAAAAGTACTAGTTTCGGATACAAGATACAAGTTACAGATACTTTTTTACTCGGATACTGTACTCGAATCCCTCCAAAATTTTCAAATGTATCCGAGTACTTCTCGTACCCGTCAGCTACGGATACAGTGACTACTCGTATCTGTCAGCACGGATACCCGAGTATCTGTGAGTACTTCGGTATTTAGTTATTTTTTTACGGATACTATTTCGGATACTTCTACTTCTGGGGCTGAGAATGTTTATAATTCTATTATTATTCTAATATTCTATTAAAATTATAAAAAATTTATTAGTATTAAGCCGTCAACATTGTATCTTTTCGAAATAAGGGTCCAATATCCAAAGCGTTCATTTTAACAAAAAGTAATAATTTAAAAAAAAAACAATAGGAACATTCCATTGTGGAAATTATTTTCTTTTTTTATCTTTTCGGATTTTTAAAATTGTAAACTAATGTGATGATAACAGTGGCTTAGAATTAGAAAATACTACCGATTTTAATATTCGATGCTGGGGGAGGACATTTTTTTAACTTTCCGTTTTCTTCGAGAAGAGTCTTTATGGTAACGGGGGAGCAGATTTTGAAAATAGTTACATTTTTAAAATTTGGTTGGGGAGGAAGTATGTTTTTTTTTAATAACTTCTGATTAATTTGTTATGAGTGTCAGTCTCTATGTTTACATGTTCGTAGATTTTGAAAAAGTATTAATTTTTAAATTCAATCTTGGTGGTGGTGGGGGGGGGGGTATTCCTCATTCCACAACTTTAAATTCACAGATTATTTTGAAATGTGGGACTCGTTTTATGATAATGGCGTCTTATTTTTTGTTTATATAGGGGGGAGCAGGACTTGGTACTTTTGAGAGATCTGTAACTTCTCATTTTTTTTTTTTTTTATGATATTCGTATGTTATATGCAGACGTAGATTTTGAAAAAAAAATTCTATTAAAAATTTTAAAGGATGTGTTGCGGTTACCTCTCAAAAAATTTAAACTTCAATATATATTAATTTTGTATTTTAATAGGGGTGGTGAGGGGGGGGGGGGCGCACTATAAAGAAGTTAGATTTTCGGAGTTCTTTCACACAGAGGTTCAATACTTTGTTATCGGGGACGTTGTTTTTGAAAAAAATATTTATTTTGTATTTTAATAGGGGTCGAGAGGGGGGGGGGGGCGGACTATAAAGGAGTTAGATTTTCGGAGTTCTTTTACACAGAGGTCCAATATTATGTCGGGAACGTTGTTTTTGAAAAAAATATTTATTACTATCAATGCTAATTATTTATATCGGACTTTAAAAGCATACTACCAAGCATTATTTCTTGGGACGACGAGGACTTATAGTCCAGTCCATGCATTTTTTTTGCCCCAAAATAACTTCCTGTATGATCATTGATTAGTCAATAGTTAGTGAATATATGAATGTAATGTTTTAAGCAAATTCTTTGTAGTATAGAAGTCACCTTTTAAAAGTTAATTTTTTATTGATTCGCCAGATTTTTCTAGAATTTATGTTTAAAGTGTTTAATTATAAGTACTTTTTTGAGTAGATTTAATGTAAAAATTTTCATTCTGGCATAAAAAGAAATATTGTTCTAAAACTATTAAAAAACAAAAACAAACTATTTTATTATGAAATATAAAAAACAGGGATCATTTAAATAATGCCCAGGTCTGCTTGTGTGTACTCTCACTTTTATCTTATTATTGGACTCAATTTGTATACTGTACCATCTATTGTATATTGCTAGTTTTACAATTTCTTATCTTAATTTTACACCTGGTCGTTGTGTACCCTTTCACTTCAAAAGGGTTGGGTTTCCCCGCAGTAAACCCTTTGAAGTTGGCAAGTTAACCTCTCCTACCTCTACCCTCATAATTTTGCCCTAGTCTCTGCAATACTCTTTACTCAGAAATGAAAACAGGAGTTTTTTTATTTCTTTTTTATCATTGAAATATTCATTTTTAATTTCACTATCTTTTATATGATTATCTTTATAAAGTACCCATGTCATGCTAACACACCACCAGTTTGATTTGGTTTCCATTATTTTGTTACTTGTTGTTACCAGCCTATGCGTATTTTCTATGCAACAATGGCAAAGATTCCTAAGTCATTTTTAAGTTAAAAAGTTTCCTAAGTTAAAAAGATAAAAAGTTGAATAAATTATTAAAATGTAAGATAGTATAAATGTTTTTCCATATAATTTAATTTATTTTTAAAAAAATTGAAATAGTTTGTGAATTGCATTTTATAATCTCAAATAAACTGTTCCTGATTCTTTTTGATTTATAGCGTCTCCATTTTAGATAGGAATGTTTTAATTCATATCTACTCTTATTGTGTGTTTCTTTATATTTTGATTATAATAAAACGTACTATAATAAAATTTATGTGCAACTAATATAGACCCTCACAACGAAATAATCAGAAGTTAAAAAAAATAGCGTAGTAAACCCGCACCAAATTTTAAAATTGTAACTATTTTCGAAATCTGCTCCCCATTATCTTAAACTCTCATCCCGAAGAAATCCTCCCTCGCTGCATCGAATTTTAAAATTGATACCATTCATCAAATCCATACCCGTATGAGCCCTCATTTAGTGTATATTTACAAAAATATAAATTCTATTCGTATTAATTTTAGAAGTTACAATTTCCTCTTAAAGGTGGACCCCCCCACAATATAGTAATTTTAAAATTATTTCTATTTTCAAAAGTTAGGCCAGACTAAACATAATTATGCTTCTTTGTTGTGAAGAAATAGAAAAAAAAATTTCTGTTTGGGAATATCATTAATTTTAAATAATTACAATTTTAAAATTATGATTATTTTTAAAATTTTCGATAGGATCCTTATTTCGAAAACATAAAATTTTGACAGCCTAATAATAATAAAAAAGTTTAATAACAACAAATATTCCTAACCTCAGAAGTAGAAGTACGAGTAATACTTTTTTAAAATCTACGAACGCGTAAACATAGATATAGACAGACACTCATTACAAATTAATCAGAAGTTATAAAAAAAATCGTAGTAACGTCCTCCCCAACCAAATTTTAAAAATGTAACTATTTTCAAAATCTGCTCCCCCGTTACCATAAAGACTCTTCTCGAAGAAAACGGAAAGTAAAAAAAATGTCCCCCCCCCCCCCCGCATTGAATTTTAAAATCGGTAGTATTTTCCAATTCTAAGCCACTATTATCATCACAGTAGTTTACAACTTTAAAAATCCGAAAAGATAAAAAAAAAAAAAAAATAATTTTTACAATGGAATATTCCTATCGTTTTTTTTTTAAATTATTCCTTTTTGTCAAAATTAACGCTTTGGATATTGCACCCTTATTTCGAAACGATACAATGTTGACTTAATACTAATAATTTTTTTATAATTTTAATAGAATATTAGAATAATAATAGAATTATAAACAATCCCAGCCCTAGAAGTAGAAATATCCGAAATAGTATCTGTAAAAAAATAACTAAATACCGAAGTACTCACAGATACTCGGGTATCCGTGCTGACAGATACGAGTAGTCACTGTATCCGAAGCTGACGGATACGAGGAGTACTCGGATCCTTTGGAATCCGTCCGTACGGATACGGATACTATCTGTATCTGCTCTCATGAGTACTTTTACAGTTACAGTTACAGTATCCGATATCTGTATCTGCAGATACAATTTGCCCATCTCTGGGCCATAGTCCTCCTGGTTTTTTCGAATCCCAAATCTCTTGCAGACTTCCTGGAATGATGTGCTCTCGAAGTTCCTCTTCTGAATGTAGTTCAATTGGTACTCCGAAATGGGTGATGAACTCCTTCACCAGAATGTCAGCGATGGTAGCTCTTGGTTGGGGACAGCATATGCTTCCACCCACTTGGAAGCACTCTCTGGGAATGGTCCTAATATATCCATTGCTACCCTCTCGAAAGGGCTCCTCGCAATATACTGCTGCATCCGCGCTCGACGTTTGCGGGCTGGTCCATTGCTTATAGAGAAGGAGTTAGATTTACAGTACCGATCCTTGACATCATCAGAGCAGTTCGCCTAGTAGAACCTCTCGCGTACTTTTTGGAGTTTTTTCGTCACACCAAGGTGTCCTCCTGATACTTCATCAGGATGGCTGGATGAAGCTGAGGAAGTATCTCCAGCACGCAGGTCCTCGGTATCAAAAGCTGCTTTCTGGATAGGCTGCCATCAATGTTCTCAACAACTCTCTCTAGCAATCGGTCTTCTATTACAAGGGAGTTCCATTGTGCCCAGTATGCCTTCAAGGTAGCTGAGAATGGTGCTATCTCTTGCCAGGTCAGGCGGAGATTGGCTAGTTTTCTGTCCCATATCTTTTTTAACTCAGGATTGTTTTCTTGTCGATCCTGGATTGTGTCAAGGTTCCATTCTTCGCTTACTACTACCAAATTGCAGAGATTGGCCTCCTTTTGTTCGATCTGGCTACAGTGGGAGCAATTAGGCAGATATAGTCTTCTGGTCAGGGCATCTGCATTGCGATGTCTTACTCCCAGTCGGTGATCAATTTCAAAGTCAATTTCCTGGAGCTTTTGCAGCCATCTGGCAACTTGGCCTTCAGGATTCCTGAAATTTAGCAGCCACTTCAAGCTTGCATGGTCAGTCCGCAACAAAAATCTTGCACCATACAAGTATTTGTAGAAATGGTCTATGGACTTGACAACAGCCAGGAGTTCCCGCCGGGTTACACAATAATTACTCTCAGGTTTTGATAGCGTCTTGCTGAAATATCCAATTACCCGCTCCTGACCCTCCTGCAATTGTGATAAAACCCCGCCAATGCCTACTTCGCTGGCGTCTGTGTCGAGGATGTATTTGCATCGTGGAACTGGGTAGCCCAGTATTGGAGCCGAGGTCAACCGTTCCTTCAAGGTGTCGAAGACTTCTTGACATTCAAAAGGTCTACCTTCTTCAGTCAAACAGGTTAGAGGCTGAAAATACTTATGTAACTTTGAAAACTACCGGACTACCTCTCTAGATTTTTTGAGAAGGGGAATGTGTGACAGCGTAAAAGCTCTTAATTTCATCCTAAATAATGGCGCAGTACCTTAGTAGTTATTTATAGCATGATAAAAAAAACTTAAGAATTGTATGTTTTCCCCTACTAATTTAAATTTTACAATGATGAATAATAAATGCCATAACTGAAAAATATGATAAATATTTATAATGGTCTAATTATAAAATATAAATAAGGAAGCCACGTACGAAACAAAAAACAGATGTGTCGCATGATGGCAAAGCTTGTAACAACCAAAAAATTTAAAATAGAAATTTTAGTGACATTTTGCACCAAATCTGCCAAATAAACCAATTTTATCAATTCATACACATACTTTGGCCCAAAATTCATGAAATTCAGGCTCTCTCGAAATCCTTTAATTTTAAATAATTTCATCGGAAGAGAAAAGATTGCTAATGGCTGGGATTCGCACCTTGATCTCTGTATTACCATCAACTCAGTGCCCTAACCACTAGGCTACTTAGCTATGTCAACCTTCTCTCTTCAATGATCCTAACATTTAAAAATATTGTTTTCCATATTTTTCATGCATTGTGTGTTAGATAACAATATGCATGGAAGGAATCTTGCTGGTCTACCTACAATATGCATGGAAACACTGTTTCATTTAATAATCATCCCATATTCATTTTGTTCCAAGGGATGATGTAATATGAAGTTTTGTGATTTCTTTCTATTTCTATGTAAATATATGACTGGCATATTTTAAAATTATTGTCCTTTGGGAACCCAATTGTTCAGGAAAGAACCTCTTGGACATTAACCTTCAGACAGGCATCCTTCCAAGACAGACGAATGTGGGCATGCATATCTCACAGATACTACTTGTTTGTATCATACCTGCCTTCTTAATCGTCATATCTGTATATGTATATATATATATATAAAGGCGGATATATAGTATATTTTTGCCGCCATTGTGACTGAATAAAATAAATATGCAAAAGAAATAAGAAGTAAATAAATAAAATGATACAATTATCAAAGGTCGGGCATATCTGACATACAAGTCTGTTTAATTTAGTCTTCGTCTGAATCAAGTGTAAATTGAATTTGTAATTTATTTTAAATTACCAATGAATTACATATTTTGTAGCAAATAATGTTTACAAAATATATTTTAAAATTTTGAGAAATGACGCTCGTATTCCAGATACAAAACACGTGTTTCCATATTACAGTTAAGGCTAGGAATCTTATGTTAAGACTGTGGTGTCAAAAGAAGAGGGTGAACAAAGAAGAAATCCGAAGACCACCAAGGATCAAAGAAAAGTAAGAAACATTTCAGTTGCGTGCCTGATAGATACAAAATATACGTGTACCTATCAGTCAAAAGTGAAGAAATGAATCACCCCCATTCATTTTTTACTTTCACTTACCTATATATGAAATATATAGTAAGGGGAAGTATTGCGATCGTGAAAAATTTCGACTTCTGGATTTCAACGGAAATACACGTTTTGGGGTCCCCTGAGTCAAAATAACCAAGTCCTGCGAAATGGTCTGTGTGAACAGACTAGCTCAAAAACTATAAACCGTGCGAACCTAAAATTGGGTATTTAGTGTATGTATATGCCCGCGATGTGACAGCAAAAATTTCATCAAAATTGGTTAAAAGGAGGGGGTACTTAAGTTAATAACTTTTTATGTTTTTTTTGATTTTCTCAAAAACGGCTCTAACGATTTTGATTAAACTGAGTATTTGATGTATTAATATGCCCGAGATATGACTGTAAAAATTTCATCAAAATTGATCAACCGGAGGGGGGACTTTACTTAATAAATTTTATATCATTTTCACGTGTTTTTTTTATTTACTCAAAAACGGCATTAAAGATTTTGATCAAACTGGGTATTTGATGTATGTATATGCCCGAGATATGAATGTAAAAATTTCATCGAAATTGATCAACCGGAGGGGGGACTTTACTTAATAAATTTTATATCATTTTCACGTGTTTTTTTTATTTACTCAAAAACGGCTTTAATAATTTTAATCAAACTGGGTATTTGATGTAGGTATATGCCAAAGATGTGATAGCCAACATTTCCTCAAAATTGATCAACCAGAGGGGGGACTTTATTTCACAGCTTTTTTACCAATTTTTATCTTTTTTTCGATTATCTCAAAAACGGCTTAAACGATTTTCATCAAATTCGTAGTGTTTAATGGAAATTAGGTGTTCTTAAATATCAGGTAAGCTTTATTATTATTAAAATGTTCTGAGGGGGCTTAAATGGGGAAGGGGCCTTTTTTTTTTCCCTAAAGTAGTACAAAGTAGCTTTGTATTTTTTTATATGGATAAATAATCTGTCTCTCGTTTCGCCTAAAAAAAAGAAATGGCTAAATATGAGATATGATAAAAATCAAGTAAACATATATAGGAGAAAAAAAGAAAAATATCCAGTCAACTCATAAAACACGTTGAGCCCACGCATGCGGAGTATGCCTTTAATGACAGACCATTGTTCATAATTAAAGCCGATCTATTCATTTAATGGAAATTATTTGTTTCATAGTAACTAAATGAAATATTCAACAAGTACATAGAGAATTGTAAAATCAGACGACTTGGAGTAGTATGCTTGCATTGCCGAATTATCACAACTAAATACTTTTATTTAATAATAAAAGAAATTAGTGTTTTTTTGTTGTTTTTTTTGAGCAAATGAAAACAAAAATAAGAAATAAATGAGGAAAAATGTGTAACTTTGAGTAGTGGCAATTAACAAAACACATTATTTCTAATCTAAGTAAGTTGGTAAGTGAAAGTTGTGTGTTGCGCACACACACCAGATTTTTTTTTTTTATTATTATTTTCCTTAAATCAAGATTAACACACAAAACATTTAAAAGTAGTTAAAAAATTACTTTCAATGCTATTCTTGAAACACCAATATTTTTGTGTTAATTTTCAAATTTCACACTTTTGAAGTCTGCATATTTGAAGTTTTCAAGTTCACAAAAAACATAGTTTAAACAAATTTGAACTATCTTTGGTATTTTAAAAAATAATTTAGAACCTTATAAATTAGTTAAAAACAAAAATTTCAAAATAATATACTGAATGAATATTAATATTAATTATGCATTAAGGCATATAAGGGATAAGAAGTACATCAACATAACAAAAAGTGTTTATAAATGTGAATTTACAATAAACTTATATTGAAATGCATAATTTTAAGCAAACAGCACAAAAATTAACTATAAAAAAATTGTTTTAGGCTTCCATGGTCTTGATAGATGACATTCATTGGGTCTTCAGGGTTATGTAACAAACATTCATCCGTCATACTGTGGGCTTCTTCAGGGATGGTTGAAGAATGAGATATTAGAGTGGAACAGGTATGGGCAACCGTTGACATGTAGTGGGCCGAACTTTAGTGTGCAAACACGGCCGCTTTCAAAAGTAATGCCTTTTTTGCACCTAACATAATTATTCAAATGACTTTATTTGAATAATTATGTTAGGTGCAAAAAAGGCATTACATTTGAAAGCGGTTGTGTTTGCACACAAAAGCTTATTTTTATAATACATTATAATAAAATGAAACACACATGCACAGTTGTAATGAAACTTACATTTGAGGTATGAGCAGGATCAGACATTTCGGCAAGTATCTGATGAATAACTGACTCAGGAATATCATCATCATCTTCAGGGGATACATTTTTTTTTCTTTTACTTTCAAATTTCTTTCCTTCAGCACTAAACATTTGTAACAATTAAGTTGGTTAGAAATTAGATAACTTAAAATGTCTATTGATAAAATCAATTAAACCATTTAAAGACCGAACTTAGTTCAAGTTACAATTATATATTGTAACACTAATGTGGGTTTAAATAATTTTATTTAAAATTTTTAAATTATTTTATTAGAAGATAAAAGATTCGACCACGGCCGGGAATCGAACCAAGGTCCTCCGCATCTACGTTGCGGCGCTCTTACCTCTGAGCTAACCGTGGGGCCGTCCCAGACGTGATCGAATCTTTTACTTCTGCGATCCCTCCCACTAGGTCTCGCCACATTATAGCGAAGTACCGGGGGGGATGAACAATTGTCCAGACTAATGGGATCTATTAATTATTTTATTAGAAGATAAAAGATTCGACCACGGCCGGGAATCGAACCCAGGTTCGACCACCGGGACGGCCCCACGGTTAGCTCAGAGGTAAGAGCGCCGCAACGTAGATGCGGAGGACCTGGGTTCGATTCCCGGCCGTGGTCGATCTTCTAATAAAATAATTTAAAAATTATAAATTAAAATATTCAACCAAAGACCATAAATAAATACATCATTAAATGAATATCTTCGACGTATGTCAATCAGATCCCGTTAGTCTGGACAATCGTTCAGCCCCCCGGTACTTCGCTACAATGTGGCGAGACCTAGTGGGAGGGATCACAGAAGTAAAAGATTCGATCACGTCTGGGACGGCCCCACGGTTAGGTTAGAGGTAGGAGCGCCGCAACGTAGATGCGGAGGACCTGGGTTCGATTCCCGGCAGTGGTCGAATCTTTTATCTTCTAATAAAATAATTTAAAAATTATAAATTAAAATATTCAACCAAAGACCATAAATAAATACATCATAATTTTATTTACATAAAATTATTACACAAAAATTTCAAACAAACAATTATAACTCAAATCAGTAACAAGCAACAATAACTAGCAGTGACTCAAAAGTCTATTTAAAACTCTATGCTTTGTGGTTTAATGCAAGACAGACAGAAGTCGGTCATTCTCATACTGTAACCTTTCCAGGCAATTCTAGAACTTAAGCGATGTAGCAGAAATAATGATCTGTTTAGGTTTCATGTGACACTGCCCCACTGGATGTCTTCTTTGCCCAAGGGCAAGCTTTCCCGTAACAGAGGGTCATTCTCAGCCTCCACCTTCTTGACTTGGGGAAGTCCCTCGCACAGCTTGATGCTTAGGGAGTGCATCGCCAGTCTCGATTCTATGCCAAACCATGCTCGATTTCCCTGGCTTACCGCATACCAAGCAAAGACAGGATGATCATGATTCACTAAGTTCCTCATTTTCTTCCTTTCCTTCCATGACAGTGACGGATCATGGCCTTTTAACATCATTCTGAGGTTTTCAGTTGTTTGCTCCTTCCTCCATACAATAGTCTTTGTATTATAGTTGTATAGTTGATTTTGTTTCGCCCCCCCTCCCTTGACTACCACGACCGACTTTGTCTATGCAAGCTCTAATTAGTTCTGGCGAACTTAAATTTTCAAACTGTAATTGATACAGTTTTTTTTTTCGTGACTAGTTACCTCTCGCATAGGTAATTAGTGCATAGGTAGGACAAATTGGCAAAAAAAGGACCAGCAAGAGAGAGAAATGCCAAACTTCCATTAAAGGAAGTAGAATACAACATAAGGAAACAACAAATCAGCGAGTGGCACGAGAGGTATTCATGGGAGTCAACCAAAAGTAAGCCTATGGTTTTCCCATGTCAACATAGCCATGAAGAAAAAAGAATTAGCAATGTTAACAAGACTAAGAATTAATGATGTCACCCTCCAGAAGTCAACCCATCTGAGTTTCCCTGGGGTTGCAGTGAATCGTGTTCTACTTCTTGCCAGCACTCCTGATGAGTTCGAGCTCCCCACAGCTCCAACACCATACTTGTCTCCTTTTCCTGGACCGTAGAACCTTCACAACTTTTAAAACCACCTCTTCCACGTTGTTGTGGTTCACCGATTCCCTTTGTCCCTCGGTTCTATTGGTATTGTTCATGACCTGACACGTGCATGGCCATGCTTTATTTTTTCCCATTCATATACCATTTCCGACAAAATTCATTTTGTGAATTCGAGAAAATTAAAATTTAAAATTTTTTTTTTTTCAAAGGTAAAAATAATGCAACTTAGTGATACAAAATTGTAAAACGTGCAATTTTGTACACCCCATAATTAGGCTTGATTCGGATAAGTAACTTGAGTTTGTGTTGTTCTGAATTACCAATAGAAAGATGCAATTTCATGTTAATCCGAGCTTGAATAACAATTGGTATCTTAAGAATAAATTTTGTATTAATGAAATTCAACATACCAATCTGATGGTCCTCTTTTAAGACCCGAGACAATCACATCACTATCATTGCTCCCAAAATTTTTCTCCAATTCTGCTTTTCGACTACCTATAGAAAAAATGAAAAAGAAGTATTAAAATTACAATATTATGTAATTGTATACATCATATAAGTCTTCAATGAGATACAATTCACAGAAGACTCAAGGAAACAAATAATAGCAGAAAGACACATTCGCACATGTTAGTAAGGGTTGGTTCCTTCTAAGAAATATTGTGATTTTCTCAAAAGATAAGACAGAGGACAAGAACTTATTAAGTTATTAAATATACTTCTTAAGTCGATTAGTAAATATTTACTTTGGCTATTTCTATCTTATTACTGAAACATTATCATTCTTCTTTTTACCTGTTAAAATGTAAGTCTTAATTGATTTGTTCAGTGACTAATCTTGACCAAAAGTGCGAAAATGGGTAAGGTCTATTGTTTAAGATTACATAAGAAATTTTCATCAATATTTCAACTTTAGAATTGGTTTTCTAAAAAACGTAAAAAAACAGTTTTTCCATTCTTTGACCATACGTAGTACATTTCTTCACGTTTATTTATATAACTAGTTGATCTGCTTCTGCTTGCTCCTTACCTTGATTTTGTGGTTTTAGATTTAAAAAAAAAATTCTCAACTGTACGATGTATGGCGCAGTACTGACCCTAGCACCAAAAACGAAGCTTTGTTTGATATACTAGTACACGAATATAATTTATCTGAATTTTCGGCAAAAGTTAACGAGAATATAAGAAAATTCGTGAGATTATTTGGCCTAGATATTCAAAAAAAGTGGGACCGATGTGGCAGGTCTTCTGTTAAATTCGAAACAAAATACGAAGATTGGTTAAATAAAAATATTAAACTGACCAATGATGGTTTTGAAATTTGTAACCAACATAATAATCAAGCAGGACCTTCGCGTGGAAGACCGCAAGTAAGTTTGCGGAAGCATCATACTTCACAAAAAAGAGACGAGTTGCGGATTTAGTAATGACAAAATCTCCGCACTAAGTAGAGTTTGCCGCTATACTTACTTCTAAGAATAAAACAAGCAGGAATCCAGCTTTATTACCACTAAATGCTTTGGCCCTCTACATGGATTTACGACTTAGTTTCTGTAAATAAAATATTTTAAGGAACACAATGAATAGTTACAGCCCAAACATTTTACCGAGTATTAGGAGCTAGAACGGGCAGAAAAACAACTTTTACCATCACTGATTGAAACATCAGAAACCCACAGTGAAGTAAATCTACAGGAAACACTAGATAAAACGGCCAAGTCCATAATCAAACTTACTGGTGATTATTCCTGTCGGCCACTAACATTGATCAGTAAATGGGGATTTGACGGCAGTTTGGGAAACAGCAAGTACAAACAAAAATTTAATGAACCGCAGAACACAGATGAGTTCTTATTTTTTATTGCTTTTGTACCTTTGCGTCTAATTGGTGCAAATAATAAAGTTTTGTGGGTAAATAAAACTCAATCTTCCATGTTATTTTGTCGGCCACTAAAATTTATTTTCGCAAAAGTATCATTTTTACTAATAGGATATTGCCTACATGTGCTCGATCTACTTGATGCTAGATGAAATCTATTTAACAAAGAACTGTTTGTTAATAAGAAACACATTGATAGCTACTATGATATCCCAACCAAAGCTATGCTTTTTAATCAACTGGAGTAAAACGATTTATTTTGTTGATTTATTATTTTGGATTTCCAATATATTCTGAAGATGTATTAGAATCAAGATATTTTAACTTAGTACAGGAGGAAATGAAAAAAAATTCTTCCTCCACTTCACATAGGTAAACTTTGTGTGCCTGGTGTGATCAAAATGGTTCTATTTCAGTTTTATCGATGTTCCTTTTGTTAAGTTTACAAAAACTTTTTGTAACCTGATGGGGGTGAGGGGGATTAATCCTTTAACTGCTACTAACACAGAACTGTGCGCTTAAGGGAGCGCGCCTCCAATGCTTCTATCACAGATCTGTGATTCTGAACGTCTGCTACTCACACATATTTCTGTGCCGCTGAAACAGCATCTAGCGGTCTCTAAATTGATCTATGGACTCTTTGAACACCCAGTAGGTAGTGTAGGCATCCCCTTTTCGTTCTATGCCAGGTCTGAGTGGTCAGACCTTTTTATACCTGGTTTGGCCTAGGCACTGTACCTGTTCAAGTCCCTCAGTATAGTTTGTAGTAAACACAAAAATAGAAAATTAACGATGTATTGCTGTGATGTGTGTGAGGTACCTTTGTGTTTATTGCCATGCTTCAAAACATATCACACACAAGAACATTATTAAAAAATAAATAAAAAAAATTTACTCTACCAATGCCGGTCTAAAGTCCAGATATTAACCCTTTAACCGGGCGGGACGTATAAATGCGTCCTTGAAATATATGTTGTACCCTGGAACTGGTGGGACTTATATTTTCGTACAACACAAGTATTAGTCATAGATACATGTATCTACGCTAATATTTATATAAATATGAATAATTATATATACATATGTAAATAATAATAAAAATAACAAATATTTCAGGATGCATATATACGTCCCGCCCGGTTAAAAGGTTAAAATGAGGATGGATTTTTGTTTAAAATCAGAAATGACGAATTTGCGATGAAAAACTAGCAAAAAGAACTCAGCACTGGGCGGTTTCTCAAGCGGCAGCCCCGTAGCACCTACTCAAGGTCAAGCCTTGGACTGATCCGCAGCGAACAGTAAGGACTGGGGTGTGTATCTGGCCAGTATATCAAGTCATACATTGAAACATTTAACATTTATAAACTGACACATATTGTTACATCTTTGTAATATTATTATTAGAAGTTTCATTATTAAAAATTGTATTTATTGAAAATATTACTGAGCCTTGTTTTATTAATGCTATTTCAATTGCTGTGTGATTATTCAAAGTAGTAAATAAAATGTAATTCTCCATGCAAATACAAAATCAAAATAATTGGAGAAAAAAAAAAAAAAAAATACCTTTAGTTTCAATTGAAGCCAGGAAATGTGCAGGAGGAATTTGTTTGAAATCTGCATCCCATATTGGTGAATTATTAGAATAAATTTCTTCTTCTATCAATGTCAAAAACCTATCATTTCATACATATTTTAGAGATCAAATAGAATAAATATATAATAAGAAAAAATTACAGTCATACTTACTTCCTAATATGACTTAATAACAAATGTCGCCTTTCTACTGGCATTTTATCTTTAATCATTTGACAATTGTCCATCAAGAGATTTTTAACCGATTTAAATACAGCACGTATAAATGTACGTCCAAATACGGATGTTGTTTCATAATGAGGTAATGAGTCACAAAGAGTCGAAGGAATTCGACAAAAAACAAGCCATCTATAAATAACAATTTTAAAACAGAACATCATTAAACAGTAAAAATAAAATAAATTAACTAAAATTAAAAACAGAGACCAGGGTCTCCTTTACTATTAATAAATAATATAAATAATAAGGAAGGGAAAACTCTTAATTCTAAATTTTTATGCGTTTTGAAAAATGTATAAACACCATTTAGCAACTTAGCTTATCTACTTCTTTTATTTTGTTACTCCACATAAGGTATAGATAGTACTTATCGATTCATAAGTAGATAGATAGGTAGAAAATACTTTTATTGGTACTAATACAATGGCCCAACATTTATAAAGTTATTAAATTAATGTATTAATAATTAAAATTTTGGATAAGAAAGGAACGATAGATGTAGGCTTCCTTCAAGTAACTCACTAGAGTTGCCCAGTCTTCACTATTTAAATATTTGATCATTTCACCTTCTGACATGTTAACTGCTCCAAAATATTTTTTCCTCATTGCCTCTAAGATTTTACATCTACCTAAATAATGGACTACATCTTCCTTCTCTCCAATATTACACCTAGAACAACTGTAATTCTTTCCCTGAATATTTGTTTTGTAATTCAAGTTGAGAAGTTCTAACTTCTAACTTTAAATATGATAAATGTATCAGATATAGATAGATTCAAATGAATATAATCAATAATAAAAGATGATTGTTTAGAGATTAGATGATATTAGCTGTTTAATGCTCTTCCTCTACAACATGTGTCATGATATATAATCAAGCTAGATTTTAAATATTTCCTCAATTGCTCAGTTGAAGTGAAAGCTGGGTTGAAGTGGTATTTAACTTTCTTGGACCAATTTAACCATTCCTTAAACCATAATAGTTTCCTTTTGATCACTTAATTTGCAACCAATTTTGTTAGACGACATACATCTAGATCTTAAGTCTTCAATATGTATTTAAACTATAATTCCAACGTAAAAACATGAATTGGTGAAGTTTGGGCCTCTATATGTATCATGTAGTTTGGAGTATTTCTCGGCAGTCTAAATATTTTCTTAACGAAGGTCCGCTGTACACCTTTCATTTTATCCGCATATTGATAACCCCAAACTTGACTTCCATTTATAAGAATTGATCTACAAACCATTTTAAAAAGTTCATATTTTACTGAAAGAGTAATATGCTTATTTAGAAATGGGTTAAATGATGATCAGGATTTTCAGTTTGAAAAAATTTCTCTTTTCGAAAGCCAACGTTTCGATCCAACTTGTGGATCTTCATCAGGGCTAAAAGAAAACAAATATATGAGTATCTATGCTAGGGGATGACAATAAATGAATATTTTACAGAACTGATTCTTTTATATTATTATCAGTTGATCAGATTGACGTGAAATTTGATTGTTTAACTTGGAGACAATACAATTCCTAAATACTTATATCGGTTAACAACCTTGACTGGTTGATAATTAAACTTCCAAGATTCACATTTACCAAGCTTTCCTCCACCTTTCCTAAAAACCATGATATTTGACTTGGATAGATTTATGATCAAATTCCAAATTTTAACATAATAATATTCCAACTCATTTATCATGTTTTCAAAACCAAAGCATTATCAGCAAGGAAAACTATATCGTCTGGGAACAGTAGGAGTTTTATTCTGTAAACTCTAAGCCATATTCCTCCGCTTAGACAACCTTTGATATCATTTACAAATAAAGTTGGAAGTTTCTGATCAGCCATATTTACTGCAGACAGGTATTTTGGTATTTGAAAAGAGACTTGCAACATCTCTGATATTTTTGTTGAAACCGCTAACTGTGACAGCTTGAAAAGGAGAGCATGCCTATAAACAGAATCAAAGGCAGATTTCAAATCTATAAACAAGCAATAGATTTTCTAGACTCCTTAATGCTATTTTCATTGAATCATGTTAGTGAGAACAAAAACATTATTTATTGGTGAGTAACCATCCCTGAATCCAGCCTGCTCCTTGCATAACAGGTTTTTCTCTTGCACCCATTACTTTAGCCTTCCAGCCAATAAATTGGAACAAACTTTCTTGATGGTGTCCCAAGGACTATTTCTCTATAGTTACTAACCTGATTTGTATCTCCCTTCTTAACACGTTCGGTGCCCACAAACCGCCTGGCGGGTGCACATGACCTAACCTCAGAGGCCCACGACCCGCCAGGCGGGCGCACCTACCCATTGCCTTACCGGCTACCTGGATCTGCAGGGGCCTCTCGTTTTTACTTCATTTTACTGTGAGGTCTCTCACAGAGTAGTCGCTCTGTATTGAAAGTGTTGGTTTCTCGAAAACTTTTTTTTTTGAGCCGTGGCAGTGTGTTTTGTTTAGTGCTACGCTTCTTGGAGTACCAGTCCCTTTTACAAGTAAGTTGATTTTTTTTATTGATTAATTTTGATGTCTTGGAATACTCATACTTGTTTCTCAATTTGTGATCGATTTATATTTATCTTTATGTACTTTTTTTGCATAGTAACGTGATTTTCACAAATATTGATTGTAATTTGTTTTTTCAATAAAAAAAATAGTGTATAATTTATATATATATATATTGATGTAATTTATTTATTTAATAAAAATGAATGTAATTTATTTCATTTTTTTATTAAATATTTTTTCTCTACCTTCCAATAAATAGCCTTCTTCAATTCTTCCCTTTATCTGTCCATATATCCCTGTGGGATTTATAAAAAGTAAAAAAAAAAAGGTAATTTAGAAATATTTTTTCATACCACCCAGTAAAATAATAAAAAAAAGAACTCAGAAAAAAAATATATGAACCCCCACCCACAATTTGAAAAAAAAATTGACATGCATTTTACATTAATTGGGTTATTGAAAGAAAATACTATTTCTCACATTTAATAAAAAATTACGCCCTAAAAACTGATATCATTATAGAAATACGAAGGTACGTACGTGGCCCACGACCCGCTAGGCGGGTCGTGAGTTAGCACACGGCCCACAACCCGCCTGGTGGGTTGTATGTAAAAAAATGGTAAATGGTACTTACATTGATGTTATAATGATTGATTTGATTTATTAAAGTGTTATTTACAAGAATGAATAAAAAAAACCATTGGGCCCCCAAGGATGTATGCTTATTGTTAGTGGGCATTGAATGTGTTAAACAATGGTAATACAGCAGCCTCGTTCATGCTATCTGGAATCGATCCATTATCAAAATAATTATTAATCACAGCAATACCATCCAGACTTTACCATTTTTAAATTTATTCAAGGTAGAAAGTAGTTCAGTAATATTGAAAGGATAATCAAGGCTAACATCTTCTTGTAATGGAGCAGCATTATGGATATGAAATACAGTTTGACTCGTATTAAAAACTTCACTGAAATGATTGACCCAAACATTCATTTCAATATTATCTCCACCTTTTCAACCTCTCTTTTTCAATTTGTTCACTTGAGACCAAAATTAACTCGAGTTTTTTTAATTTTTGATTGCATTAGACGCTTCTTAATAATAGTGTTTACGTTTCTGTTCACAAAGGTCAAAATACTTTCTCCTCTCTGTAGTGTACTTCTTCTGAACAACCTTGGCTCTAGTTTACCTGAAAAGATTTAATAACTTTAATACCCTGGTTCTATTCTTTAAACAATCACAATCAAACCAAGGTTGAATTTGCTATAACTCTGCATACACTTAACACTGTATCTTATTATCTCTTTAAGAACAGCTAAATCTATATTTTCACAAAATTCAATTTTCTTTTCCACTTTATGCTTGTAGTTGGTACATTTAGAAAGGTTCCAAATTAGTTTTGGATTATTGGGTGCAACATGCTCTATTCGTTCTTCTTGTTCTCGTTGTATAATGACATCAATTGCTATATGATCTGACCAGATAACGCTTCCTTCAAAGAAATCTTTAATTAACCTGATATTGCTAACAGATATTAAAACAAAACAGCTGTTGGTGATCAAAGGGTAAGCACATGGTTTATTTCCTCTCTATGTTTTAAATTAAGTTATTTATATTGCTTTTACTTTGTATTAGTAAGTATAACAAGTGTGCGATTGAAGGAAGAGAATCTTTTAGTGAAGGGGGTTCCTCCGCTTAAACAATGAATGAACTGCAGAGTTCTAGGGGTGCACCTATTGAAATAGACAATAGTGATGGTACGGAACACAAAACAATCTCTTGGGAGGTTGATTCAGGTAGGAAACGACAAATGGTATCGGAAAGAGACCCTCGGAAGCATCCTAAGGTTAGTGATACAATTGTTATACAAAATAGTTTCGCGCCTTTATCGAACCTAAAAGAAGATTTCCAGCCACCAAATAAGCCACCTTTAAACACTAAACCTCCACCAATACACTTAAGTGATGTTAAAGACTATAGAGCGCTAGTACCCTTTCTTCACAATGAAGGTGGCCCCAACAGCTTCAAGCTGTGAGGGATCTGTGAAGGGGGTTAGTGTCTATCCAGAAAATGCAGATATGTATCGAAAGTTCATTACCAGTTTAAGAAAAGGAGGTGCAGACTTTCATACGCACCAACTCCAGGAAGATAAAAGCCCTCGAGTGGTCATAAAAAACCTTCACTTCGCTACACCCGTAGAAATCATCAAACAAGAACTGGCAAACTATGGCTATGAAGCTACAAGTGTAGTGAATGTTATTTCAAGCTACAAAACTCCACTCCCAATGTTTTTTGTTGACGTGTCAAAAACAACATTCAATGAAAAAATCTTTGAAATCCAATCTTTAGACTAAACGCAGGTCAAAATAGAAGAACCACGTAAGAAAATAATGATCCCTCAATGCGAGCGATTCGTGTGGGCATAAGTATGAGCATACGAAAACATATTGCAACCACCCCCCGAAATACGTGAGTTGCGATATGGCCCCCGAAAGTTCCTCATGTACCAAGACCCCAGAAACTGCGGCAAGATGTGCAAACTGCAATGGACCATATCCTGCTAATTACAGGGGTTGCATAACGCTGAAGGAGCTGAGGAAACGTCACAGCATCCACAACATTCTACAAAGACCCCCAATAGTGCAGGCCCCACCACCACCCAACCTCGATGAGTTTCCCGTTCTACCTCAGCCGCAACAGCATCAGTCACTTTAATCGGGCACGAAATTGCAACAACAGAGGCAGCGACCAGCTCCTGCACCACCGCAACAGGAATTTACAGGTATGAGTGGGAATTTTATCCAACCGGCTCCCCCATTGGAAAATGGCTCAGGTCAGATATTAAATTTGATTAATGGACTGAATAACCTCATCCAGCCCCTCTTTGGTCTGCTTCAACAACTCTCCCAAGCTACCCTTACCCTGAGCCAACAATATGCCCCCTAATCAGACAACAGTGGGCTCCATGTCTGTTATACTCTGGGAATGCAAACGGACTGAATCAGCACAGGACTGAATTGGACATATACTTAAACGAGAAACGCATTGACATAGCACTTATGACAGAAACATATTTGACACCACATTCTAAATTTTACATTCAGGATTTTAAAATCTACCGGATAGACCATCCGGATGGTACTGCACACGGATGCACTGCCATACTCATCAGAACAGCACTCAAACACAACTTGATACAAATACCCACAACACCTCACATCCAAGCTACAGCAATATCACTATTCACTAAACATCAAAACATTACTTTAGCTGTGGTTTACTGCCCTCCTAGGTATGTCTTGTCGTGTGCAATGTTTAGTAACTTCTTTAAAAGTCTAGGTAAATGCTTCATTGCAGGAGGTGACTTTAATGCTAAACATGAGTTCTGGGGTTCAAGACTGTATTCTTCAGGAGTACCCCAAGAGGAAGGAACCTAAGGTATGTTCTTCACGAGCTTTCATTAGACACCATATCACCTCATTCACCTATTTACTGGTCCACTTCTAGACGGAAAACACCAGACATACTAGACTTTTTCATTACTAAAGGACTCCGAGCCACATCACATACCATAAGTACCAGCTCAGATCTTTGTTCTGATCACTCCCTTGTGCATTTAATCTTACTAGATGAGCCTTGCCAAGCTACACAGAGACCGTCTCTAATAAACGGAAGAATGGATTGGGGCGGATATAGAAGTTTTTTGGACTACTCTCTCTCAGTTCCTCTTTCTATCAAGAATGAAAAGGAACTTGAAGATGCTGTTGAATGTTTTACAAAGAACTTAAAAGAAGCAGCTTGGTCTTCATCAGTATCCAAGCCCATAAAAACAGAAAGTCTTCCTAGGTATCCACAATACATAAGGGATTTGATAAGGGCAAAGAGAAGAGCTAGGAAAATTTGGCAGACTGACAGACTTCCATCAGATAAACAAGTTTACAATAAACCCAATAACGACCTCAAACGACAGATTCTAAAATTTAAATGAACAACTTATGACAACTATATTACTAATTTTTCGACTGACGATGGGAGCTTGTGGAGACCAAAAAACTTACTAAACATTGTGAGGTGCCGGTACCCCTCCGGAAGGAGGATGATTCCTGGACTGTGGCTGACGGAGAAAAATCAGAACTCTTCGCTGACTACCTATCGTCTGTTTTTATACCACACTTAGAACTCACAATACTGACTGCTGTAGCCTGACCACGATAGCCATGTTCATAACACTCTAGACATACCACTTCAACTGACGCCACCTCCTCCTTCCTTCAAACCAGCACAGGTTGCTGAACATATCAAAAACTTACCTAAAAGAAAAGCCCCTGGACATGACTTGATTAAAGCCGAAGTGCTCCAGCAAATGCCCAGGAAAGCTCTAGTGTTTCTGACGACTATTTACAATGGAATACTGAGAACTACTAAAATCCTGTTACAATGGAAATACTCTCACATAACAATGATTCAAAAGCCAAACAAAGACAAAAACTTGCTCTCATCATATCGACCAATCAGTTTACTTCCAATCTGCTCTAAAATTTTCGAAAGCCTATTGTACAAAAAACTTTTTGACATACTAACAAACTTGCATGTAATACCAGTCCATCAATTTGGATTCAGGACACACCACTCAACTATACATCAACTACACAGAGTCACAGACTACATATCCACGGCACTAGAGCAGAAATTATGATTGATGTTGCTCAAGCGTTCGACAGAGTGTGGCACCAGGGGCTTCTCTATAAACTCAAGATAATACTTCCACCTACCTACTATCTTATTCTTCAATCCTTCCTTACTGATAGATTTTTCTCTGTTTGACAGGGTTCAGAGATATCTTCTAAACGGTTAATCGCAGCAGGAGTACCTCAAGGTTCCTTGCTCGCCCCATTACTCTACATTACGTACACACACGATATTCCTTGCAGCCCTGAAATTTTAGCAGCAACATACGCGGACGACACAGCAATCCTAACAAGGCACGAAAATCCAACCCATGCATCACAGAACCTTCAACATTATTTGACAAAATTACATGACTGGTTTAAACTTTGGAAAATCCGACTAAATCACGACAAATCACATAACCTTTACTCTTCGACGTGAAATGTGTCCTCCTCTTTTCCTTGACAATACACAGATACCACAGACAGACACAATACACTACCTTGGTTTGACATTTGATCGAAGGATGACATGGGGTCCACATATTAAGAAAAAAAGAAAAATTCTAAACCAAAGATTAAAACTTCTTTACTCACTTCTTTCAAAGCATTCAAAACTAAAACTAAGACAGAAATTGAACATCTACACTTACTTGCTGAAACCTATTTGGACCTATGCATCACAAATATATGGGATGCCCAAAAAGATACATATTAACAAACTACAAATCTTTCAGGCAAAAACATTCAGAACGATCACTAAGGCACCATGGTATGTTAGCAACATAACTTTACACATCGACCTAAACATGCCGACTGTCAACGAACACCTAAGTAACCACTACTAAAGATCCCATCACAAATTACAAGGACACCCCAACTCACTCATTAATGACATGGCCACAACAGTCATGCCAGGTACCGCCCATAGAAGGCTAAAGAGCAGCTGGATGAGGGACCTCCTCGTCTAGTGGTCAAACCTAGTAACATTCAAGCCAGGAGGAGATACCGCTGGGTAATGCTCCCCCTCATGCCTCTCATACCATTGTTATAAATTTATTGTCAGCAAATTCACTGGTTGTTACTATTATATCAACACATGTGAATAAAGATTAAAAGTTAAAAAAAGAAAGAAAGATATTAGAGCAAAATCTATTACTGAGCAATCCCTAGGGCCCAAATATGCCAAATCTGGTAACGAATCACTGGGAGATCTCTCATTTAAAATTAAGAACCTATGATCATCACAAAAATCCAAAACTAGTTTTCCTTCCGAATTTACTATATTATCTTTAGAACATCTAGATTCTGAAAAACGTGTCTTCCTCAATAGACTGACCACTACCCAATCTACCGTTCCGATCTACGATCAATAGAAACTGTTACATTTTTTAATACATTGTTATACATTGTTTAATAGAAACTGTTATTGATTACTAATAATCAGGGTTTGAAATGGATAATTATTTTTTCCAAAATATCATATAATAATTATTATTTCTAATTTTTAATTTAAAAATCATTCTTGATTTATAACTAAAAATTTAAATCGATCTTTGATATTTATTAATTGGATTAAAAATAATGATCACTCACCGAGTGATACGGCATTAAATAAATAATAATGATTAAATTGCGATTAAAAAAATATAGATCAGAAAATAAAAATCACCTTTTAAAAGCAAAGTAATTTATTAATATGTATGAATACATTATCGATGTACACATTTTAATACTTTTTAAAATAATATAAAGAGAGCATAGGATACATTTTAAAGTAATTGGAGTTGGAACATAATAAAACAAAACAAAAAAAAAGTTTAAAACTTGCCTGAGACTAAGTCTCAAAATACATTTGATTTTAAAGTAATATTTAGGTGTTCATTCCAATCGGTTATTTTTTCTGTTCCATACCAGTCACAACATTTAATGTTTACACATTTTTGAGCTTGTTGTTTTCTATGACTTTTGTTTTTGTTCAATAATGACCGAATTATGGCCACTCAAATCAGGCAATTGGCTTTGAATAAAAATGGCGGATCATGTTATAGAGGTACTAGGATTGTCCCTGGATGAGCTTGGACCTTTTTCACTTTTGATCAAAAATAAAAATTGCTCTCAATAAAAATCCTCAAATGATTTTTAAAATTCCAGGTAAAAATTTTGATAATTTGAATTTATTTTTATTTTTATTTTAATAATTATCGATTTCAAACCTCAATCAGACCAAGATCTTCTTTCCATGAATTTGGTGCAAAATAAAGTGGTAAAACATGCAACAAAAAAAATCTTGAGCGAAGCGCGCAACACACAACTTTCACTTATTAACTTATTTAGATTAGAAATTTACGTGTTTTGATAAATGCCATTCTTCAAAGACTCCTTTATAGGAAAAAAAAAAAAAAAAAAAAACCTTTCCCCATTTAATCCCCCTCAGAACATTTTAATAATGACAAAGCTTATGTGATATTAAAGAATACTTGATTCTCATTAAACATGACGACTTTGATCAAAATCGTTAAAGCTGTTTTTGAAAAAATCGAAAAAACCCATAAAAATAGGAAACAAGTTATGAAATAAAGTACCCCCTCCATTTGATTGACCAATTTTGATGAAATTTTTGCAGTCACATCGCAGGCATATACATACACCAAATACCCAATTTATGCACACACGCACACGCACACGCACATGCACGCACGCACGCACACATGCACGCACGCACACACACACACTCGTGGGACTTGATTATTTGGACTCAGGGTATCCTGAAACGTGCATTTCCGTTGAAAACTGGAAGTCGAAATTTTTCACGATCGCAATACTTTCCCTTACTATATATTTCATATATAGGTAAGTGAAAGTAATAATTTGAACTTATTTTAATCTGGAATACATCAACATTATTTAACGTTAAGAATTTACAAATAACTGTAGTTATTAATTAATTTTGATTCATAATTATTTGTTTATTTATTTAAAGGACCTCCATTTAATAAATTAATTATAGAGATGATCAATATTTCTAATGTTCAAGGAACCTACAATTTCATCAATCGTTCAACTGTACATATTTGATTCAATTACGTAAAAATACGCACCTTGAATAATTAACCTTATAAGCTGATATTTCATCTTGGGATAGAGCCTGATGACGAACACTAGGTGTTTCAAAGTTCCAGTGATTAAGAGCATTCAAAAATATTTTTGCAACATCCCACATCATCTGCCAATCCTTAAAATACAGTTGATATCATCTGTGTTATTTTAAAATCAGCATGCACTTCATTATTATTATATACATCATAGAGCAACTTTGTTAGTAAAATATAAAATACCTTTTGAGTCAGTTGACCAAATTTATAGTAAACAAAATTCATTGTTGCCTTAGCAATGTTAGGATGTTCAAAAGGTGGATGGCCTAATGGTCCTTGAACCATAGTAGGTTTTTTCATTTCTCCAATACATTTTCTTAAAATCTAAAAAATAGTTACGTGTGCTATAATTTTATCTTTGTCTTATAAACTAAAACCAAAAGCAAAAAAAGTTATAATTCAACATTTTGTTACTAACATATTTTTAATGTAATGCTGGCAGGTATGCTGAACAAATAAAAATATATATATTTTGAGTTAAATAATTTTAATATCTGCAAAAAGTATCGTAATATTGTAATGTTAAACAAAAACAAAAAAAATATGGTTTAAAACAGTTCTAGACTTGTTGGAACAAACCAACAGTTTGAACTAGTGGTGTGGTGTATATTAGCAATCTGTTTATTTGAAACAGATTCTTTCATTAAACAGAAACAGTTAACTATTGCGGAAAAAAATAAACAGCTATAACAGTGTAGTGGGGGAAAAATAATAGTAATTAATGATAAAAGGTGAAAATGCTTAAAGATTAAACAGAAACAATTAGGTTGCAATAGTAAGGGCGCAACCTGTTTAATAAACAGCTTCACTGAAATAGTTTGGAGAAGCAGGCCGTTTCTTTTTCAAGGCCACTGTTTCAACTGCCTTGAGTCTGCTAACCTGTTTCACATATCTGTTTCTAGTAGCTGGCTGTTTAAACCTTTAATGGCTCTGGACGATATATCTCGGAAAAAAAAAAACGGTCCCCACAAGTAGACGACGAGATTACTCGTGGCGAGCCGCAGGTGTCCAGTAGCGGAAGATAGTGATCCTCGCAACCGGTTTCCTACTTATTTAACGTTCCAAGCTTCACACCAGAAAACTTTTCATGACTGAGGCACATCCTAGCGGATCCTCGGAGACTTAATAAGTACATCTAGGGGCCACTAGGTTGCAGGGGTGTCTCTTCTTCTGAGTGGCGCTAGAGCCCTAGTTGGGTCTTTGCCTCACTTAGAATTAACAGCCATTCCCTGTCTAGGCCTGTCCTCAGCCTTCCTCCGCCATCCTCACTCCCATCCGCATCAGATCCTCTTCCACGTACTCCAACCATCTCAGCCTTGGTCTTCCTCTCAGTCTCTTTCCGCCTGGCCTGCCATTCATCATCTTCTTAGGGAGTTTCTCATCTGGCATACCACAACCTACAACCTGGTACCAGGTTGAATATTGTGGGTGATAGTGGGTCATCTTGTCTGAGGTCACTGCATGTCCTTCAGAAATTCTACCGGTATTTCGTCAGAGCCAGGTGCCTTATGATTTTTCAGTGACGCATTATTTCCATTATCTTCATTATCTCCTCTTGGTCTGGTGGCACTTCCTCTCCATCATCTTCCCCTGGATTCCACTCTTCCTGCTGCTGTACTGCAGAACCACCATCCTCTATCCTATTAACGTTCAATAAGTCCTAGAAGTATCTGACCCATCTGTCCAAAATGTCCTTACCATTTCCCAAAAGATTTCCTTCTTCATCCTTACAAAAATGCGGGCCTTGGTGCATACCCTGCCCAAATATTTTTGATACCCCGGTTGTGGCGGCGGTGGGCGATCAAAAGAATTAAATTTTAATAAACCAATTCCGCCCGCCTTCCTTAGGCTGGTAAATTAAAAAATAAATAAAGCCTTAAAAATTAAGGAATTTAAAAAGGTAAAAAAAAAAGAATAAAATAAATAAACATATTTTGAATAGCAGTTAAGCTAACTTTAATTGTAAATAATGGTGAAAAATAAAACTTTTACCTTCTAACAAAAAAAAAAAAAAAATATAAAAGATATTTGGTGATGTTAATATCAAATTTAATAATAATGTAACACTTAAAGGTATTAAATAATTAACATTAATCCTGTTCATTAATTTTTAATTTGATCATTAATTCATTAATTTAATTTTTTAACTTGTTCTGAATAGTCTACTAGCTATATATCCCGGTTTCACCCGGGGAATTTCATTTTCTAATAAACGTGAACAAATTTAAAGTGAGATCATAACGATTTTTTTAACAATAAAGAATATACCCAGAGACTGGCTGAAGTTATGAAATTTTAATATGGACAGGTGTTCGCACCTAGTAAGAAAGATCCACTGAGCGAAATTTGGGGATTTTAGGACAAACGGTATGGATTTTTATTAAGAAAAAACAAACTAACAGAAATTCATCTTTAAGCTGTATAACCCGGTTTGATCGGGGAATCTTATTTTTCTAATGAAACGGTTGATTTCGTAAAAAACATTGTAAAGTGAGTTCATTACGATTTCTATAACAATAAAGAATATCAGCTGAAGATCGGCTGAAGTTATGCAATTTTAATATGGACAGGTGTTCGCACCTGGTATGAAAGAACTACTGGCGAAATTTGGAGAATTTAGGATAAACGGTATGGATTTTTATTAAGAAAAAACAAACTAACAGAAATTCATCTTTAAGCTGTATAACCCGGTTTGATCGGGGAATCTTATTTTTCTAATGAAACGGTTGATTTCGTAAAAAACATTGTAAAGTGAGTTCATTACGATTTCTATAACAATAAAGAATATCAGCTGAAGATCGGCTGAAGTTATGCAATTTTAATATGGACAGGTGTTCGCACCTGGTATGAAAGAACTACTGGCGAAATTTGGAGAATTTAGGATAAACGGTATGGATTTCTATAAAAAACAAACAAACAACAGAAATATTGGCCTGCAGTTTCAGCTTCTCGCAAATCGGCTTGCCTAAGCCTTTGTGGCGCAAAGCGGGCCTCGTATTCTTGGGCAGACTCAGTTTCCTGCGATTCTGCCTGTCTAAGCCTCTGTTGTTCAATCCTATTTGATGTTCGTCGAGAGTTTCAGCTGCTCGTATTGGACGTTGTTTTTTAGCTTTTGAGCTCACTACTCCTATTGAAGCTTGCTTCTTAGGAGGCATTTATAAAAAATAAATTCACCATACATGTAAATAAACGTATTGTAATGTTAAAAAAAAACCAAAAACATATGGTTTAAAAATCCCAGAGCTCGACTCCTACCAAGGGACGGTCTTACCGGACCTCGTTGGCCTCTTCAAAATCTATAAAATGATTTTTTAGGCCGTTTTTTCGACTCAAACGGTCGATTTCGTAAAAAAAAAACCATTGTAAAGCGAGATCATGACAATAAAGAATATACCAAGAGATTGGCTAAAGTTATGCAATTTTAATATGGACAGGTGTTCGCACCTGGTATCAAAGAACCACTGAGCGAAATTTGGAGAATTTAGGACAAACGGTATGGATTTCTATAAAGAACAAACAAACAAACAGAATTTCAACTTTATTTATATAGATTAAATAAAAGAAAAAAAAGTCTTTCAACAATAAAAAATTTATAACACAAAAATAGTTAGTCTATTAAATTAAAGAAAAAACTCTTCCCTGGAAGATGGAGACTGCTGGCTGGAAAAAACCAATTCTTCGATCTGGCCAGATTAATAAAGGTTTCCAAAAATGCTGCTCTGCAATGACCCAATGTGGGCGGGCAGGCATAATAAGCAGAAAAAAAAAAAGAAATCTCTTCATGTACGTATTGCCGAACCGGGAGCTTGGGCCGAACTGTGTATGGAATTAGACGATAGTGCCCGACTAATAAGCCTTTTGTGTACGTGGCTAATACTCTTAAATGTACACCTACTGTTGCCTTGTACACTAACTAAAATAATTACGTGTTGGCCACAACACAGGTAAAACTTCCTGCTGTTCTTCCTATCGATTTCTGCTGTATCTTTTCAAGTTTCTCTCTTTCCTGAGTCCTCTTTTTTTGGCCCTACACAGTTTTTTAATCTTAGCCCTTCTTCTTTTATAATCTTCTGCTGTGGCTCTCGTTCTCAGCAGTAGTTTTGTACTTGTATTATTTCTTTCTTTCACTGCTTTTTCCCCCTCCTAGTCAAACCAGTCATTTTTCCGGTTCTGCTGTCTCTCATCCAGTACTTCTGTTGCCACACCTTTCATAGCTTTTTTAAAAGTGCTCCAATTCTCTTCAATTGATTCGGAAAACTGGTAACTCTCTAACCTCTCCTCAATTTTTCTCCTGAACAGGTCACCTTGATGCAGTTTTCCTCAATTGAGAATCAGTCTCCCTTCCTCTCGGGCTCTTGGGTATGAAGCTACTTTAATTTTATTCTTGGTTTTGACTAGAAAGTGGTCCGAACCGCAGCAGGTACCTCTGAAACTGCGTACGTCCTGTATGTCAGTGGCGTGTCTACTATCCACCAAAACATGATCAATTTGATCAATCAAATCAATCAATTTGATTGCAGGGGTGTCTTTAATGGAGAGAAATATTTGTTCAACAATTATTCGCTTTGAGTTCTCTGAGCGTTAGTCATCTGCTTTTATCCATCTGTTATTTGGCGATATTCAATGTTTTATTTAGTTAGTTTTTCACTAGTTTTGGTGTTGCTTTTGTCACGTAGTGAAAGTTGTTTTCTGTGCAGTAATAAAATTATTATAATCTGGTTCATGATTACCTACATAAATCATATAACCTTTCATTACAATCGATAATCTAGCATTTTATTTTATTGAAATAATGATAAAGGTATTATAGAATGATAAAAAATAAATAAAATTAATAAGAAATAGTCGGAAATGGTAACGAGGGGTTGAAGAAGTTGAGGCAGACAGCGGCGGATGTTGGCCTAGCTTGGGGAGGGTAAAAGCCGACAGACCTGCTTAGCTTCCCAGTGCAACTTTCTTCCAGAGTCCTTAGCTGCTAAAGGGTTAATGAAACAGATAAGTGAAACAATGCAGGCAACGCTCTAGATGTCCTTCAAATGTTGAATATTGATGATCCCTACAATTTTAACACATTACTGAGCCGACTTGAGATGCGATTTGGCCATGCCCACGTCGAACAGGTGTATCAGTCCCAATTGAAGAACAGGAAACAGAATGCAGCAGAGACTATCCAGGAGTTCGAGGCGGACGTTGCGAGCATGGTAAGACTGGCCTATCCAAAAGCCCAGGAAAGTTTATTGGAGTGCTTAGCTGTCTGTGACATATCGATTATTATATTACCAATTACGAAATGTTAATGCTATTTTTGATTTAATCTTATGGTTTTATTATAAAGCTTGTTGTGTGTGAAATAAAACATAATGTATAAAGTTAAAAGTGTTTATTCCTGTATCTAATATTGGCGCTGCTGGATAAAGGGGCAACAGAAGACAGAAGGTCAGTAATGCAACCAGTCAGTACGGTAATGAAGATTCGAATCAACATTCAGACACTGAAAATACAACAAAGCAAAAATAACAGGAGAGAGACAACGGCGCCATGCAAACCAAGTAGCTGTGCATCCTCTCGCAGCTGCAGCTCTAAGAGTGGATCTATCTGCAACATTCCTGGAGCATCGCAGGCAATGATCAAACTAAAAATTAGCGGGATCAAACTAGACGATCCAGATGCGTCCTTATCTGTAATAAGTGAAAGTATATTGCTTAAAATAGGCTCACCGTCCCTGAAGCCTGCTCATAACTTGGTCGCTTATACAGGGATTAACATTGATAAACTCAGCAAAAAAAGTGTTAAAGTCACAGCTTTTGGACAAACTAAGTATTGCCAGTGACAGTGGTTAAAAAAAATGATTTCCCACTATTTGGGCTTGATTGGGACTTGCAGTTCAACCTCCCTTTACCTCCTAGCTTTATATACAGAAATTGCAAGTTGGTTTTTATGCCTGGTCTTGGTACCTAAAAAAAAAACCATGAAGCAATAATCCACATGGATCCCAACGCTATCTCGAAGTGCTTTAAATGTTTATTTTGAGTTTGCCAACCTAATCGATTTGTAATTTAAATTATCCCCCACTTTCTTGTCACTATAAATTAACTCGATCATCTCAATCAAATCCTTCGAATATCAATAGAGCGCAATCTGATGCATCAGAGCTGACGATAACAGTTTTATATATTTCCATAAAATTACCAACTTAACTTTTAATACAACATATAGCTATAAGAAAGCAGTTTGAAGAGGGAGGCGCAGTCTGGGTGTTAAACCCATCTTGTAAAGGTTTCATAAATAAAGGTCTAATAAAGAAGAAAGAAGGAAACACACTTTACTATCTGATTGTTAATGGGAAGACGCAGAGAAAGCATCCAGACCATCTCGATTATATCGATTATTATATTATCAATTACAAAATGTTAATGCTATTATTGATTAAATCATACGGTTTTATTCGAATATTATAAAGCTAGGTGTGTGTGAAATAAAACATAGTGTATAAAGTTAAAAGTGTTTATTCCAGTTCCACAAGCACCGACAACGACAGGGTTAACCACAGAGACTTAGAGGGTGTGATCTCGGGGGTTGTGAAGGCATTGGACATGCGGAAAAAGAGATTACTCCGGAGTAGGAACTGTGGGGAGCTGGCAATACCTAACGACCTGGAAAACCTGGTTTTAAAGGCTCTAGAGTCCCAGAAAAGGAAACCAGTACGGTACTGGAGCTATGGGGAGCTCAAACACATCATGAGTTCCTGACACAGGAAAAGTAAGACTCCTGAAGGATCAAAGCGTCACGGGACAGACATCAAGATCCTTCCCCAATGATGGTAACCTCTTTGGGACTCAGGGACGACGATCTTGATGTTTGTTCCGGGATGTTTTGATCCACCAAAAGTCGACGTGTCTTATTTTTCCTGTGTCAGGAACGACCTTTCCTTTGCAGGAACCTCTGATGTGTCCGAGCTCCCCACCGCTCCACTGGTTTCCTTTTCTGGGATTCTAGAGCCTTTAAAACTTTTAAAACCAGGTTTTCCAGGTTGTTAGGTTTTGCCAGAATCCTAATTTTATTTAAAGAAAATAAGATTTTACAATGCCACACAAACTATATGAAAACACGATAATTAATTAATTAATAAAGTATCAGTTTGTAACTACACAGCAACACAAAAATAACCATATGACTTGAGCATCAGAACAAGACCAACTTTCCAGTCCTTTGCTCCTTATATTTAAAACCTGGAAGGCTATAGGCTAGGATAGATGGTGCTCGGATATCATAGACACATACATGTACTAGAACAGTTTGTTCCAACAACAAGCCTAGTTATAATCATATGTTTTCTGGTTTTTTTTTTTTGTTTCATTTTACATTAGGAAAACAAAATAAATTTTAATTAATCCAATCTTAATTGTGGCTGACCACCATTTTCAAACTATTTCTAAATAATTTATTCTTTGAAGAGAAAATAAAATAAATTTTATATATATTAAAAAAAAAATATTAAACCGACTTGGAAAACAAGGAACCAATAAAAATAAAGGATCTAAAAATTATAAAATCAAAGTAAATTATTTGTTTTGTTGCATTTTTCTGCTTTTTATACTATTTTCAATTTTGATGTGTATTCATAAAAACCAGAAGTTAATTCGTTTGTTTAATGTCACTTTATGCTACTAAGGCTAATCGGACGATTCTACAGTGGGATCCTAAATTTTGCCTATCCAGGTATAATTAGGATAGGGATCTTTAACGAGTACCTGACATTGTACAGGCCCGGGACCTCCATTTTACATCCTATCCGAGGGACGGCATGGCTAAGGATTTTTTACTCCCATTAAAAAATCCTAGGGCCACCGCTGGGCGCGAACCTGCGACCTTTAGTATTGTAGGTTACCATGCTAACCACTATACCACAGGTGACCCCCCAGAAGTTAATTTTTTTTAATACTGTTTAGTGCATTTATTTTTACTGGTTCATAGTTTTCAAAGTTGATTTAATTTTTTTTTTTATAAAATATTTTTTGATCGGGTGATTCTCATTTAATTTGACCATTTGACTTTTTAGATATCGAATTTTGGGTTTAAAAAATTCAGCTTTGTGATTAAAATTTGATGTGAGTATCATCAATAAGATGTTCAAGAATACGAAGATGAACAAAGTTTGTCAGTTAGAACTCCAAAATGAGCGTTTCTGTATTTTTATTTATTTAATTTTTGTAATGTTCTTTTTATTTATTTTTTTATTATCGGTCACTCTCGAGACTCCATATCACAATGTAATAACTCATTTTTAAGGCATCGAATCTTTTTTTCCTTTTGGTGTACAATAATCACTGGGATGGCTTCTAGTCAATCCTACTGCTTTACTTGGCAAGCTCAGTAGTAGCCCATTCTTTTCGCTAGTTTACCAAAGAATAAGTCAAGATTTAGGTTTTTCTTCGGATATTTGCAGCTCATTGATCATCTCCTTAATCGAAATATATATGATTTTTCCGCAGAGTTTTAACTCAGTTTTTGAATTGAAGTTGGTCAATGATGCACCGATAATTAATTCGATGACTCCTTTGCTGTCAAAGATAAAGACCGAGCAGTATTTTCAAAAGCTGAGTAGATTGAATAGTTCTAGTTTAACAAGCTGTCATTTTGTTTATTTTCTTTCTCTAGGCCAATATCTCTTTTTTATAAAGAATATATTTCGCATCATACCCTTTGTTTTTTTCTCTATTGCTCATTTCTACAGCTTAAAATGGCTATACAAAAGAAATTTGTTGAATAAAACCCATAAACAGATCCAAACCAGACTGTCCTAAGTCCATTCCCATTGTTTGTTTCAATAAAATTCATTCATTCAATACAATTGAACACACAATTGAAGCAAGTAAATGGAAAAGTGCAAAAAACCTATAAAAAGAAAAGTAATTGGAAAATGAATGATGGAAATAATTCCTAATAAGTGCCTATCTTAAAGATTTTCATATCCAGAATCTCCTATTTAAACAATATCAAATCCTATAAGTGCCTCCAGCCAGGGACATTATTGTAACTTAAAGAAAAAAAGATAAAATTAACCATCATAGATGGAATTGGAGATGGAAGAAAATAATAGGTTTTTGATATCTCAAAATCAATAATTAGGTACTTACAGCCTTTTTCATTTATAAGCCTCAATAGTAGCAGAAACAAAATTAAAAACCGATGGGTGAAGGAATGAATTTTATTGAAAAAAACAATGGGAATGGACTTAGGACAGTCTGGTTTGGATCTGTTTATGGGTTTTTCGCATTAGAGGCAGTCAAGCTCTCAGTTACTAAAATAACTATTTGTATAATGTATGTGTTGTGTATTATATTTTCCTATAAATGAAAATTGTCCTCGGACACTTTCTCCCTGTAGTAGTGTAATCATTATGAAATAGTCTATACAGATGTTATGTTATTTATATTATCGCCTATGTATATATATTTATATTACCATAGTATATATTATCACCTTAGTTTTCAGAAGAATACTCGCGATTATAATTGGAAAATTACGTTCCAATTTATTATAGGCCATTTAACCATATTCATTGATTCCTAATTCACGATATCTGGTTGAAAAACGACCAAAACCTCAACTGTTCAATGGCATACCTACATCAGCCTGATTTATGTGATAGCGGATCAAAATCGACACCTCCTTTCTGAACACAGATGTATGTATGTAAATGACAAGAACTGAAGACAATACTTCGCAAAGGAAAGATTTTCATTGTGGAAAAAAATTTTATGTGTTCCCTTCGCAATGGAACATAGGTCGTTTTAAAAAAAAAAAGTATGATTGGGTGATTCTCATAAGAATTGACCATTTAGTGTCCCAGGTCTTTACATTCGTTTTTCAGACAAAAAATATTGTTGGATATTTATTTTATAGTTTTCTGTTATAGCAATATGATGGTAACATTTAAATGAACCTAAAAAAACAAAATATCTCAATGTGAAGTTTGAAAATGTCACTAGTGTTACAGTCCCCAAGCTGGTTATGCTTAGTTCACCACACCCTGAAATGAACCCCTGATAATTGATTAAATTTGAACAACGAGCATTTCATGGTAATACGTTGGTGTTTCAAGGTATGGATGATATTTTTAGTTACCTCTAATACTTTGAATGTAAGTCAGGAAAATGAATCTGCCCCCCAAGGTTAGTAGAAAAATTCATGGCAAGTGTTGTCGGCTATTCTGAGCAACACTGTTCTTTGGAATAGTATGTATACCAAGTGTGTAAATATGAAACCGGAATTTTTCAAATAGCAAATAAGAGTTGATTGTGTAAAAATGATACATACTTTTTTATTCGAAGTACTGTCCTTCGCTATCTATGCATTTTTCCCATCATTCAGGCAATTTGTGGATTCCCCGCCAAAATAATGCTTCATCTTCTGAGTCAAACCAATCACTTAACCAATTTCGTACATTTTCATAAGAAGTGAAGCGCTGCTCAGCTAGTGCGTGTCCCATCGATGCAAATAGGTGGTAATCGGATGGGGCCGAATCTGGTGAATAAGCCGCATGCGGAAGAATTTACCAACCAAACACTTGGATCGTTTCCTTAGTCCGTTTAGCCGAATGTGATGGGGCATTGTCATGGAGCAAGATCACTTTGTGTGTCCTTTCTTGATATTTGGGACTTTTTGGCGCAAATCTTTATTCAAATTTATCATCTGTTGTAGGTAGCGTTCCGTATTAACAGTTTCCCCAGGTTTCAGCAGCTCATGGTAGGTAACACCCATCTGATCACACCAGACACAGAGCATTTTCTTCCTCCCCAAGCGATGCCGATGGTTCACCAGGAGTTACCCAGGATTTTTTATGCTTAGGATTCTCGAAGTAAAATTCACTTTTCATCACCAGTTAAAATTTGATGAAGAAATGACTTTTTTTTCTGTACCTGGCGAGCAGCATTTGCCATGAGGTTTTTTTCGAGCTTCCTGCTGCCTGTCATTCAGTTGGTGAGGTACCCATTTTCCGACCTTCTGGATCTTTTCCATGCCTTTCAAACAAATGGAGACGGTGTCACATATAATAATTGTCCAACAAACGCTTCCGAATCAGCGTTTTCAAAGTTTTTTTTTGTGGTTTTCCACGGTCTTTGTTTCTTTTATCGAAATCCATCTTTAAACTTTTTGAACCAATCGAAACATTGAGATTTGCCTAGGGCATGCTCCCCGTAAGCTTCAAAAAGCATCCTATGTGATCCTCCAATTTTTTTCAGAAGGAAACGGAAAATAAATGCTGTCCGCAAATCTTGATTTGTTGGCACAAAAGTCGACATGTTCAACGCCACTAAAAACACGGTTATAGAATGAAACTGATGTTGGTATCAATTGGATCTCTTAATTACATGTAGGCAAAAGCAGATAACACCACTGGCGGATTAGTTAGAAGATTATATTGACTGCTAACTCCTATCATTGGCAAATTCCGGTTTCATATTTACACACCTGGTATATATTACCAGAATATAACCTTCAGTACTCTTATATTCCATTCAATACTTTTTATGCTGTCAATATATATATTGTAATAACTTCAGAGAGGCCCTGAGAGTATTTTTTAAATGAAACTGTTAATAGTCCTTGTATAGGTTTGATTATAACAAAGCAGTTAATTTTTTAATACTTTATAATGCTTATAAGTGAAAATAGTGTAAGTATCTGAATTAGTTTGAAAGTTAAATGAAGTATTATTTCAGTTAGGTAAATCTTTTTATTGAAATAATGTTAGTACATATATAAAGAAACTTACTGCTTTTATATATTTGTTTAAATGTTTAATTAAGATAATGCATTAAGTCATTTAATAGTAATGAAGGTAGCTAATACTTGTTTTAATTTAAATGTAAGATATAATATTTCTATCAATAAGATAACCTACTTGTTTAATCACTGTAAATAGTTAAATAATCTTTTTATTTTGTTTGATTGTACTTATAAAGCAGTACAGGAATGTAAAAGAATGACATTATGATTGAAAAACAGATGTGAAAGAAATTGTGATTTATTATAATTCAAATTGGAGCCACTGTCTCCGTAAGTGTATATACAATAAACACATGCGCCATCTGTGGCTCATAGGACAACTTCATTTCCTAAAAATTAGGAACTTATTTTATTTAAATTCTAATTTAAAAGAGAAATTCTTTAGTATTTTGTCTTTTTTTTTAAAATAAAGGCTAATAAAAACATAACAACAATAAAATAAAGTCTAAAGATACCAGGTCCTATCTATCCAACTATAACAGAGCAGGGCTGTGATTGGTCAATTGTTTGTCTGTTGAGGTATCAACTTTTGCCCTTCATTAATCAGTTTTTGTCTGGTCTTTGACTTTGGTGGTCTTAGACACTCTTTCTCTCCTCCCTTCGTTCCCTACCTCTATCTCTCCGATAGCTCCTAGTTTCTCTAGGATGTTTAGACAGAGTTGACTCGTTTTCTTTATTTTTTTTTCTCCTTCCTCACCCCAACCTTACTCTCTCCTATTTCCTTGTTCCTTTCGTAGAAGGCTTGGCTTGTCGCCGGTTTCTACACATCCCCTCTGCATCGCCTGGTCAGTATGGAGTTACCTCTACCAATAACATACCTGGGAGTTGTCAACCCAAGGCCTGTATATACTGGTAGTCCCTTTAATACAGGAATCTTTCCTACTTGCTTAGATTAGCGCCCTTGAGCTCTTAAGACCCATTTTCTCACTTGGAACTAGCTTTGACCAGTTTTACCTCACGAGGTAAGAGGGTAGCATCACTCTGGCAAGGATATGCTTTCCGGCTCAGGAGTCTGACGCATCGGGGCGCTATTCCTTATACCTTGCGCCTGTACAATTGGTTGTCCCTCTGTAGAGGCTCCTTTTTTTTTTCTTCTTGCTTGAATCACCGATAGCTCCCTTAAATCACCAAGTTAAATCCATGCTTATCTCTTGGGTTTAACTTTGGTGATTCACTTCACAGAAGTGAAGGGCTGCGTTGCTCTGGCAAAATCATCCTTAATAAATCCTATTTGAGTCACTAAGGTAAAGACTTCTATAGCAATAGAAAGAGCCTCTTAGAAGAGTTAAAAAAATTTTGGCATCCCGAATATATATTCAAAATATTAAGACGCAGGAGAGATATTACAATATATATATATATGGCATATATCACATTTAAGTCAGCGAGAAAAGGATTGAAAATCTTGTGGGGTTGAACAAGTTAAACTTATCACTAAACAGGAGTGAAAATATTGAGGAAGGTAGTCAACATCTAGTGGGGACTAGAGTTGACAGCTTTTTAACTATAAAAATGTGAAATAATACTATGACCACGGCTGGTGGAGATAAGTCTCAGATGCTAACTGAGAATTATGAATGATAACAGAGGAGGTGGGGGTAGAGCCCCACTTTCATAGTTTTCAATAAAATTAACAGAATAAATTACTGAAGTACCTTAAATAAATAATAATAAACCTTTCGGGTCTCATCATCTTCTTCTTTGTGCAAAGCTAGAAAAATGGTTTCAATGTCAACAACCATAACAAGAAGTCTATTTATTTCAGGATCTGGTAATGCCTGTAGATGTGACATATGCTGAGCTGAAGAAAAAAAGAAAAAAAAAATTAGTGCAAAGCTAGTGTATAAATTTGAAGTTGTTTTACATTTAGGTATAAAATGCAAAATTATAAAATTAACAACATTAGATAAGGTAAGAAGGCTAGATTTGAGGAATAATCTAGTAAGGATTATTTCTATTGTTACATTTATCTATTTTTATCTACATTTATATTTTTGAGGGATAATCTTGAAATAACATTGCCAAGATGTGATGAGATGGAGAACAACATACTTACATAACAAGATCTAAAATATACTAATGATAATTGTTACAATTGGTAATGCACTGTATAAAATACCGTAGAATAAATTTCTTTTCTGGCATTCAGGAGTAAGGGATTTTGACAAGCTAAAATTTAATTAAAAAGAAGTTTTATGGGTGACTAACAAATCCAAATGTCCAATCAAAAATTGAAGTTCTGCAACTTAAATAAAAGTCACTAAGAATGTATGTTCCAAAACTCAGATGTTTGATGCTTGAGATTGAAGGTTGTTCCTCGGAACATAATAAATATGAACATTGGTTTACTAATTGTTTGAGTTGACTGGATGTTTGATAATATAATAATTTATTACTCAGACGCCTATCCATCAGTAGTAGTAGTTGAGCTGGAGATGGGATATGAGCAAATGGAGAATAGTTTAGTTCCAGCAGGCATAAAAAGGGATCTTCCAAAGACTTCTTTAGCAGTTTCTTGACCCTTCTTATGTCCGCTAAGCCATTTACTTGTTGATACTTTGGGCTGACTAGAGTCCTTTTAAAATCCCATTGTTTAGGCTTATCTAAGTCCATAAATGCAAAACTTCCAAATTATGACCCTTGATCCTTAGTTAATTCATAGAGAATTCCATGTCTTGCAAAGATTCCTTTTGTAGCTTTGATCATAGAGCTTGAACCCAGGCTTTCTAGCCTAGCTACCACATACAATTTCTAATAATTATCTACCACAATTAGGCGGTTCAAACCATATAACATGTCCATTCCTACCTTAAGCCATGGCCCTTCCTCTCATTCATGCAATAACATTGGCTCCATACATTGGGAAGTTGCATATTTTTGATATATTCCACAGTTATTTATCACATTAATATTTTACCAGTAAGAAAACCATTTACTTTTACATAACATTTTTCCATTCCTTGATGTGTACAGTTTTATTTTATCTCTCTAATATTTCCTTCTTTAAGGACTTAGGTATCACCATTTGACATCCCTTGATAATTGCATCACAAAATGTTAATTCCTCTTTAAATGAATCATAATTCCAAGCAATGGACCGTTTGTTAAGGGACATCCTTCTTCCATCCATTGGCATAGTGTTTAAGTTCCTCATCATTTGCAGATAATATTACTTTTTTCGTATGAAATAAGCATCTTCTTAATCAAAGCAATGACATACATATCTCTTCCATCATTCTTTTCAGGTTGTCCAAAACTAGCTCCTGATAACTAGCATTCCACAATCCGCCAGGTTAATAAATTAATTCGAACTGATCTCCTTATATTCTGTAGCCCAGAAGGGCACGAGTGAGTAGGCTTTTTATGAATCATACCTAACAGTTTGTGGTCCCATTGTTATGTAGAAATCCCAAATCAGTCAGTGGAGAAGGGTGGGTTGTAAATTAACGTGCGGAAAAATGCAGCTTGTGAAGGGAATTCCCAAGAAAAGAGCTAGAACCCAAGCCAGCTAAAAATTTATAGATAAAAAAAAACAGAAACAATATTAACATAAATAAGCCTATAAACAAAATTGACAAGAAAAGTGTCAAAGAAAGGAAATTACCTGTAGCATAAAATAAAAAAGTTTATTTGGACACCACACTGTTTTAAAAAGAAAAGAAAAAAAAGTAACTTGATGGAAAAGAAAGGCTTCAGAAAAATAGTGAAATTTCAGGCTAAAAAAAACATATAATAAAATTGTGATTCATTAATTTAATCTTGTATTGAAAATTAACCTAAAATTTTCAGAAATTAAAATGAAACTTTATACATATTAAAAAAAAAGTTAATAAAAATTCATTTATATTATTAATAAATAATAATGTACATTAAAATGATATATTTGTGACAGTAATGTCAAATATTTATTATAATGTAACTAATAAGTTACAAGGAAAAAAAATTATCATAATAAAAAGGTATATATAATTTGTTTATAATGGTTACTCCAGATTCAAACAAAGGAACTCTATGTTAGTAGGCACTCAGCTTTACTCATTCAGCTATATTATTGCTCCTGCATTTTAATCAAACGATCAAAAACTGCTTCAGGCACGGTTTTGGAAATGTAGATAAAACTGGTACTGATCAAGAAGATGACTCTATAAATTTTAACGAATGGGCCCAAAAGCTTAATTTTAATTTTTACGGCGATCCACAGTCATACACAGAAATTGATGCTAACATCACTGGCTTACCTAATCCGAAACAGACCCTAATAGGGGTCACCTGTGGTGTAGTGGTTAGCATGGCAACCTACCATACTAAAGGCCGCGGGTTCGCGTCCAGAGGTGGCCCTAGGATTTTTTAACACGTTCACCACCGGTAGCCCGCACTAAACTGTCTCATCGGGCGGCGCGGGCCACCGGTGACCCGCACTAAACTGTCTTAAAGGGCGGCGCGGGTCACTGGCGGTACGCATTCGATTGTGTTCTGAATTATTAGCCGCCAGATGAAGCGCGATTTTAATTTCAGCGCCGCCTCATAGCAAAACAAATGAAAAACGGCCCCGGCGTGAACGTGTTAATGGGAGTAAAAAATCCTAGGCTATGCCGTCCCTCCTATAAGACGTAAAATGGAGCTCCCGAGCCTGTACGATGTCAGGTACTCGTTAAAGATCCCTATCCTAATTATACCTGGATAGGCAAAATTCAGGACTCCCACTGTAGCATCATCCAATTAGCCTTAGTGGCATAAAGTGATGTTAAATAAACAACAACAGTAATAATAATAAATTTAAAGGACAAATTAATATTAATGAATTTGTCTTTTCGAAGCATGCACACTGAAAAAAGGTAATATAATGGCACCTTAATTAGTCAAAATTGCCACTCGGCATTTAGATTGCTAATTGCAGTCCAGTAGTGAATCTAGGTGAATTTTCGTAGCCGCCACTGTCCGATTTTTTTGCCAGATGGGCCCCCATTTATAGTCAGATTTTATTTTCGCACGTTAGTTCAGGTTTTTTTCTGAAACAAGGTGTTTCATCAGAGAAAATGGGGACAGATTAGAACCAATGTAAATTTCAAAAATACCACCTTAATGGCTTCCTAACTAATTATTTTAAATAATTAAGCCCCAGTTGTAAAATTAACGAGCAGAAACCTTCATCATTTATTGAATTAATACAAAAATCAAAGATTAACTCACCTTATAACCTTTTCTGTCTTCTCTTCAATAATCGATTCTATCGATGGTTTCTTTACATCCTCCCACCTAATTTTCACCTCTCTCAATCATCTAATCGTCTACGGGCTATTAACACCCGTCTACTTCTGGTTCTCTTCACAGTATCGTATCGGGCCAGCACTTTCTTAATACAGTACCATTACGTGCATTTGGTAGCATTGCCTCCTCTTCAGAAGTGCCCACCTCTAATGAGTATACTCGTTGAACAGGATGGTCTAGCTTTCTTTTCAATTGTTCCATTTCTGACCGTAACCAAAAATGTTTGCATCTTGTGAAGCGGAACTGACTGTAAAACTGTGATTCACAGAAAGAAAATCTACTTCATTAATTGCTAAAGCAGAAGCAGCTTCTTTTCGATACTTAGGATTATTTTGAAAATTGGTCTCTTTCCATTGAATGTTATGACATATCATAGGAACATGCCGCCCTCGAGATACCACGTATATAACTCTACAATACTTCGCTGAAAGACCAAACTTTGTGCAAGCAAAACATCTATCCACCTTTAACAATATTTTCACCTTATCAGGTATGGGCATACCTTGTGCTTGGTAACAATCGACTGAGTAGTGTCCATTATTACAAAAAAGGCAGATTTTTTCCTAAAGTCCATTTTTACATTGGCCAACTTCTAATTTATCATATAGAGAAGCTAACCTCTCACCTTTACTTTTTTTTTTTTTAAATTTCACTAATTTCATTAATTCTCGAATATAATATTCACTTAATAATTCCTCCCTTCTGAACCTCTATTTCAATGTTTGAAGGGCCTTGCTATAATTATTCACTGAAGGAGGAAAACTTTCAACGAGACTATATGCTTTGGAACCAGGTTCTGTAGCCTAAATCAAATACTGAAATTTTATTTCGTTAGAAACTTTATTATGTTCATTAATACAAGAAAACTGTGCCAAAAATTATATCCATTGCGATATTTTGCCTCTATGAATGAGATATCCTTAATGAATTCTAATTAAGGATATCTCATTACCTTACAATCCAGTGACTGAGGATAACATCCATTTTCATGAATAAAAATCTTACTTTTATTAAAACATTCAACCTTAGATTTTATAAATTTTAGGTGTTCAGTTCTGTGATATACTATTCCTCTAGGTGTTCATCTTCTTCGTCTGCTTGAAATAACTGCTCAGATATTTCTTTATCTAAAAGTATTAATTTGTTCTTTCTTTGATCTTAAACTGCCCACTTTGCATTAATGGCCTCTTAATCACTCACTTCTTCAGTCAATAGTTTCTCTAACTGCTCACAGCTTTTAGTAAAAATTGTTCTCACAACACCCCTTTTTTTAATCAGCTTATTCATTATTTAATTATGTTTTAAAAAAAAAGGTCCTGTCACAGATCATCACAATTTTTAATAAGTTCAAGTTGTAATATTAACAAAGTTGTAATATTAACAAGTAGAAACATTTGTCATTTATTGAAAAAATACAACAATCAAAGATTAATAACCACAAAAAAAAAAAATTAGTAAATTCCAACATATGGCCTCAACCCTCCTTAAAAACCTTTTCTGTCTTCTCTTCAATAATCGATTCTATCAATGTTTTCTTTATAAATAACATAATTGAAGATTCTAGCCTCAGAATATAGTTTCCTTATATCATTTATACTTGAATATTATATAGTTTATACCAGTTAATTATTACTATAAAAAAACATAAATTAACCTGAAGTATGAGAACAATTTTGGCAAGGATCATTCGGATTTGCAGCAGATTTTTGAGATGCCTTCCAGCCATTGCAATTACATTCCTGACAAGATGAATATGAAGCAAGATTTAATAACTTCCGTTCTTTGGGCCAAGCACAGACCTAAACACATAATTTGATACTAAACAAAAAGATATTTTTAGAAATATAAGTAATAATAATAAGAATGTAATTTACATTACAGTCTATTTAAACTATTTTAGGTTCTTTTAAGCAGAATGGTTATAAATTATAAACTATACTTATAAAATAATTAAATAAATAACTATCCGTTAAAATAATCGTTGTAACACAACTTAATTAAAGATGGAAATGAAATGAAGGCATGATTTGATTATAATTATTTGTTGAATATGAGATGGAAATGGTTGGGGGTGCGGTCAAATGAAAACACTATATGTGAAATAACATATATATTGTGCCGACGTTTCGACCCGATATTCAGGTCTTCTTCAGGGCTAAATATAAAACAAGATAGCAACCAATAAATATGAAGAAAAGAAAAAATAACAAATGAATAAAATAATGAGTAATATATGTATCTGTATACATATATATGCATGAAAAAATGAAAATGAGTAAATAATTGCATAATAGAATAATATATTTTTTTTTTCCCTCCCTTCTTTTATTTTTTTTTTTATTTTTTTATTTTTTTATAATATAATTTTGTGTGTGGAATTAGATATTTAACAAAAGAATATGAATAAAATTTTTGGATTTTAAGTAATACAATTGTCAAATATGGAAAGCTATACAAATCAAAAATATTTGTAAAAAATTATATTATTCTATTATGCAATTATTTACTCATTTTCATTTTTTCATGCATATATATGTATACAGATACATATATTACTCATTATTTTATTCATTTGTTATTTTTTCTTTTCTTCATATTTATTGGTTGCTATCTTGTTTTATATTTAGCCCTGAAGAAGACCTGAATATCGGGTCGAAACGTCGGCACAATATATATGTTATTTCACATATAGTGTTTTCATTTGACCGCACCCCCAACCATTTCCATCTAATATTCTTCTACGGTCAACGAATTTCCTTCATTATTTTGAATAACCTAATTTATTTATGACCAGATTATATACATCATGCATCATACATAATAATAATAGTAATTGAATATATGTTTTTTCATTAGTTAATTGATCATATTTTCACTGCTAACATAATATAATTCGTTACTATGGTCCTCCAACCATAATTTGGCAAACCACATAATCGCACAATATCATAATGTAATCTACTTTAATGATCTTAAAATCTTATTGCTTCCTTTAAACTTGAATATCTGACCTTAAAAAGCTAGATGAACTTAGGTTAATTGTTAAGAAAAACTTGAATGTAGCCAGTGGAAAACAGTAAGTACTATAATGGGAATAAGGGAGAGCCTGAATTTAAGGAAAGTGACTTAGCTCTTCAAAACTTCGGCTATCAGCAGCTGATGCCTTTTTTGTTCAAAACTGGTTCGGAAATTTGAGGGTCCTTTTAAAATCATAAAGAAAAATCTGGTGCGTGCGCGCAACACACAACTTTCAATTACCAACTTACTTAGATATGAAATTGACGTGTTTTGTTAGATATCATTTCCCAAAATCACACATTTTTCTACATTCATATCTTATTTTTATTAATCGTTAAAGCCGTTTTTGAGTAAATAAAAAACCCCGTGAAAATGATACAAAATTTATTAAGTAAAGTACCCCCTTCGGTTGATCAATTTTGATGAAATGTTGGCTATCACATATTTGGCATATACATACATCAAATACCCAGTTTGGTCACAATCGTGAAAGCCGTTTTTGAGTAAAAAAAAAAAGCACGTAAAAATGATACAAAATTTATTAAGTAAAGTGCCCCCTGCGGTTGATCAATTTTGATGAAATTTTTACAGACATATCTCGGGCATATAAGTAGATCAAATACTAAGTTTAATCAAAATCGTTAGAGCCCTTTTTGAGAAAATCAAAAAAACACGTGAAAATGTTACAAAATTTATTAAGTAAAGTCCCCCCTCCGGTTAATCAATTTTGATGAAATTTTTACAGTCATATCTCGGGCATATAAATACATCAAATACCCAGTTTGATCAAAATCGTTAAAGCCGATTTAGAGTAAATAAAAAAAACACGTGAAAATGTTACAAAATTTATTATGTAAAGTCCCCCCTCCGGTTAATCAATTTTGATGAAATTTTTACAGTCATATCTCGGGCATATCAATAGATCAAATACTCAGTTTAATCAAAATCGTTAGAGCCGTTTTTGAGAAAATCGAAAAAAACTTAAAAAGTTATTAAATAAAGTACCCCCCCCTTTGAGCAAATTTGATGAAATTTATGCTGTCACATCGCGGACATATACATACTCTAAATACCCAATTTCAGGTTCGCACGGTTTATAGTTTTTGAGCTAGTCTGTTCACACACAGACACACAGACACACAGACACACAGACACACAGACACACAGACACACACACAGACCATTTCGCGGGACTTGATTATTTTGACTCAGGGGACCCCAAAACATGTATTTCCGTTGAAAACCGGAAGTCGAAAATTTTCACGATCGCAATACTTCCACTTACTATATATTTCATATATAGGTAAGTGAAAGTAAAAAGTTAGCAAATGTCTTTCCTTCTTGGAGGATGAAGAAGGAAACAGTGTATGAATGAATGAATGAATGAAATGAAAAATTTTACTTTATTCTGGGACATTTAGTCCCCTAAGAATAACATTGTTAACAATTTGTTCAGGCAGCATTTTTATCTGGCTGTACTATATACAATTGTTAAAATTAAAACTAAAAATGTACAATAGGTTAAATAATGGTCAGGATTTTCAGTTTACAATGATATTTATTATGGTAAGCCAACGTTTCGATCCAGCTTGTGGATCTTCATCAGGGCTAAAAGAAAACAAATATATGAGTATCTATGCTAGAGGGTGACAATAAATGGATACAATACATGGATTACAGAACTGATAATAATATAAAAGATGGTATACATAAATATTAAAATAAGAGGCTGGATAACAAGATAAAATAGAATCTGATATTTACCTACTGAGTCCAGGTGGATACTAAGACTAAAGGTAAAAATAAGGTAAGAGGTAGTAGGGGGTAGGTTTGCCGACTTCAAAGGTTTATGGCGGGGAAATCCAACGCTTTTGAAGTAAAGGCACATGACAACTGAGTGAACAAAATATTTAAAAACTAATAAAATATATGGTACTGTATACAAATAGTTGTGTCTGGACTGAATAATAACATAAAAATGAGATAATACATAATGTAACAATGCATACAAATTTGGAAAATATATAGAAAGAAGCATACAATACAAAAAATAATAATAGTATAAGAGGTACAGAGATAATTGCAGGTACCTATGAAATCAAAACTAGGATTTGAGGATGCGGAAGATGTTAGAATAAGTGGATGAAATTATCTCTTTATCAGTTTTGTGATTTACCGGGTTATTAGTTTCTAGATGGATGAAAATGGATTCTGAGAGGAGACGTTTGTCGTGGTTAGATACAGTTGCTAATATTTATAATAATAATAATATTAATATAGAAACGTTGGCTTACCATAATAAATATCATTGTAAACTGAAAATCCTGACCATTATTTAACCTATCGTAATTGAAGAACAGTTGACCATCTCTCATCTCTACTAAAAATGTACACTTTAATAATAAATGAAAATAAATCTTAACTTCAGTATTCACGTGCTTTGTAAAAAATATAACTAACAAAAAGAAGAGTGCCATTATTAAAATAAATAAATAATAAAACTAAAGTATTTGTACAAACCTTCAAGACTACATCAAAGAAAATAATAATTTTTACATCTGCAGGGAAGATTGATGTTCCAGGAGATGGAGAAATAAGAGGTGTTTGAACGAGGCTAGGGAGGAAGCTTGACGAACGGATCCGGGTAAGGAATTCCAAAACTGGGTGGCACGAACAACGAAGGATTTATCGAAACAGGCGGTTCTATGAGTGGGGATATACAAGTCTGTAGGTTGGGATCTTGTATTTAGCTGATGGAAGGACGAACGTGGGGTAAGGAGGTCAAGAATGTATGTGGGTTTTTTTGCTCTTAGGGTTTGGAAGAGGAAGGAGCCGAGCAGGTACTGTCTTCGAAAATTCGGAAAAAGGAAACTTTGCTGGAAATAATATTCGGAGATGTGAGAGTGTCTTGGGAGACCAAGGATAAATCTCATGAAACGATTCATCAATCTTTTAAGCCTTATCTCGAGCTCACCAGACAGACCACCGTACACCAGGCATCCGTAATCGAAGTGTGGAAGGATAAGGGAGGAAACTAAAAGACGACGGGTATTTTGAGGAAACGAGTCTCTGAATTTTAGTAACTGCTTGAGGACTGAGATGGATTTTCGGGAGATTTGGGAAATGTGATGATTCCAGGTGAGGTGTTGATCGAAGGTTATACCAAGGTTCTTTATGGAGTCTTTAAACTGGATTGGAGTGTTATTGATATACAGTAATGGATAATAAGGAAGGGAATTGAGGAAAGCTTTTGAACCTATGAGCATTGCCTTGGTTTTCATTGGGTTCAGGGATAGTTGGTTTTCGATTGCCCAGCGGTCAATTCTATCAATATCCTCCTGAAGTTTACGTGACGCCTCTAGTAGGTCGGAAGGATGGAAAGATATATAGATTTGTAGATCGTCTGCATATAGGTGATATTGGGAGTAATGGATAACATTTGTGAGGTCATTTATGTAGATGGAGAATAGGGTAGGTGAAAGGTATGAAAGGTATGAACCAGCCATATGTCCCAGCTGAAGCCCTTTCACACCTGATAAATATTAATATTTTCCACCTGTTTCTTACAATTTCTAAATGCTTCTAAGGCATCAGTTTTGTTCCTTAAAAATTTGACCTCTGTCCAATGAGAGTAATCATCCGTGAATGTGATAAAATATCTAGACTCACCAAACGATGGTGTTGTCATAGGATCACAAATGTCTGAATGAATAATTTCTAAAATTTTAGTTGTTCTTCTTGATTGTTTTGGAAATGTTTGAAGAATGAATTTACCTTTAATACAAGTGTCAAAGCATGTCACATCTTTGTGTCCAGTAGCGTCGATTCCATTCACAGATTTAGCTATAATTATCCTTTTTAAATTCCGGACATCAAGGTGTTCAAACTTTTTGTACCAGTTCAATAGTTTTGGGGATATACCTATAAGCATAACCTCTTTGGGTATCGATAAAATTATAAACATGAGTTAATTAAATTTTAGTTCGCGCCCAGCGGTGGCCTTAGGATTTTTAAATGGGAGTAAAAAATCCTTAGCCATTCCGTCCCTCGGATAGGACATAAAATGGAGGTCCAGAGTTTGTATGATGTCAGGTACTCGTAAAAGATCCGTATCGTAAAACGAGGTGACTTTGTGACTAATGGGGTGACATTGTGACAAGCCTATTTTTCTACAGTTTTTGAATTTCCCTCCTTAAAAAGAATCAGGCTAGGCAATTCAGTGTACTTGTTCCTTGGTCAGTAATGTGCTGCAACCTACTGGCCACATATGGACCTCTATAACTTCTTTCATTCCATTTATCATGGTGCTTTATTTCAAATTTTCAAGTAAATGAAAACAATCAAGCATATATGAAATAAAGCACCATAGTAAATGGAATGAAAGAAGTTATATGTGGCCAGTAGGTTGCAGCACATTACTGACCAGCTGACAAGTACACTGAATTGCCTAACCTGATTCTTTTTAAGGAGGGAAATTCAAAAACTGTAGAAAAATAGGCTTGTCACAAAGTCACCTCGTTTTACGGTATCCTAATTATACCTGGATAGGCAAAATTTAGGACTCCCACTGTAGCATCGTCCAATTAACCTTAGTGGCATAAAGTGACGTTAAACAAACAAACAATTAAATTTTAAAGTTGCTCATAAAAATAAATATAGCTAAAATATATCAAAAAATATCCTTATACAAATATGTGTTAGTGGAATGAGCATTTACTTAGCTTTCAAGTGATATAATAATATTAGTGGGGTTTGAGTCCAAAGGATGTATAACAATTTAAATCTTTTTTTTTATTGAAATATATAATAGATTCTGCCAAATCAAGGACATTAATAATAGAGTTCTAAGTACTAATTCACACACTAACTGTATAAAAATGTACAAGAATAAAATAATAAAATAAAAAAGAATTAAATATGTTTCAATTGTTCCGAAGTGTTATTTTCTTTATTTGGGCTCGATATTCTTTGTCTTTAAACCACCGTAATTTTATTTCTAACCTAATTGGTCAAATTATTCTTTGATTGTCCTAAAGTTGGAGAGGCATCCGAATTATTTCTTAAAGCTGACCAGCTGTATGATTTGCCATCGATTTTGGTCCTAAATATTAGTCAGGTTATAATTTCTCTTATGCTCCTTAATATTAACCTGTTTAATACATTTCTTCTTTAGCCAGTGGAGAGTATTTTACAATTTTAAATTTAATATTTTAAATACTAAAAATAAATACAATAAAAAAAATATATAAAATAACCCAACCCAAATTATTACTATATCCTTATTAATTAAAAAGAAAAGAAAACCAATTGATTTAAAACTAAAATAAAACTCTTATGTGAATATACTGGTAGAGAAGCACTAAACACCTAGATCCGTACAGCTGTTGACTCTAGACTGAACTACTGAAAGTTGTATCCTATGTCGAGCAGGGAATACCAAAAAATTTAGTAAACTTAGTAAAAATGTTAATGACCAATAGCGTTCAATAAAGTTGGAATTGGTAGTTATTTTTTGAGAAATTCGAGGTTCATTCTGGTTTGAAACAAGGTGATTATCTATCACCAGTTTTATTTAATTTAGCACTGGAATATACCATTAGGGATGTGACACATAGCGGAAAGGGTTAGTATTAAGCGGAAAGGGAGGGAATATACCGAGGGGCGATGGTAAATAGAAAAAACGAAATCGATGAGGAAATTATGGCATGATTAAAAGCTGGAAATACTTGTTACTTTTCAGTAATGACATTGCTTAGCTTGCACTTTCTGTCCCGAAACTGAAAAATTAGGATTTACAAAGCTATTATTCTTCCTACAGTATAAACTGGAGAATGTAGACATTTACTACACGCTGAATTATATAAACATAATAGAAGTGAACTGTATGAAATATAATAGAGGTGATTGCTGCACGGTGAATAAAATGGGTATGCAATACATATTGCAAAATTAAGTTGTGAGTAAATCCATAAAAGATTAATAAGCACGGTTGCCTACTGGGAAACGTCGGAGGGATAGGCTGAGACAGAGGTGGGAGGATTGAGTGAAGGCAGATCAGTTGAAGTTGGGTTTGGATGGCGGTCGGTGGATAGAGGTGTGCAGGGAGCGAGTTGTGGGGTCAGCATCGAACCTTTGGGTTCATTTAGCCTTCAATATTATTATTATTATTATTATAAGTTTCAATGATATAGTATGATGAATAGAATGGATGAATAAAAAAGGCTTGGATCATGGATAAATTCTATAACAATTAACTAATTTGGAAATGGAAAATACACTTTTGAAACTCTGACTCCCTCCAAAGGCTGATGTGAACTAATTCACTTTTTCCTGAAAGCTAAACCCTTACCTGTTTAAAACCGAATGGTATAGGACCTAATCTGGGCAGGGCCTGCCGTTTGGGTACTACCTTTACGACTGTCCCGGTCAGTGCGTTAACTGATGGTCAATGAGGTAATTAACTCATGGTCAATGAGGTAATTAACTCATGGTCAATGAGTTAATTTGTTTCACTTGTCAACAATATGTACTAAAAATTATAGTTTTAAATGAAGAGAAATAAATGGAGTAATTTTTTTACATATGCAAATAACTAGAGTTATTTTCACTTTAACATCTCAAGTAAGAACATTGATAGTCCGGGAGCTGAGGGCCAAAAAGGTGCCTGATTTGAAGATAATTTTTGATCATGTAGGCTGAAAGTACTCATTTCATAGTCAACAAATGTGAATGTCTGCCATCTCAACCGATCTGAAATCCGTACTGTTTTATATAAAAGTTACTGAGCATCAAAATTAGCAGAAAATAAGCTGCGTACACACAACATTAGCTAAATACTGGTGGAAATACAAATAAAAACATGAAATTATTCGTAGTGCTAAGACTTCGGTTTTTGAAGTATTAACCATTTTGAAATAGTGAAACAACCATCTTCCATCTGTTAAAATAAAAGATAAATTTTTCCGTAAATAAAAGATAAACATGCCACCTGTCTAAGTAGTTATTTTTATGAATATTTTATAAAATCCCCTGATACTTCAAAACCGAAGTCTTGGCAGGTAGTGACCACTACGAATCCTTTCTCGCTTTTATTTGTATTTCCACGCAGGGTTTAGCTAATGGTGTGTGTGAGGAGCTTATTCCATGCAAAATTTGATGCTATGCAACTTTTATCATTTAAAGTTGGTGTTTTTGAGTTAAAGGCGTTGGAACACGGTTTCCACCAAACTCGTAAAAATTACAGATTGTTGATCTACCGAACCGTGCTAAACCACTTAACGGATTTAAGCTTGAAATATATCATTCTATTTGCAATAGTATAGCATCTTATAGTAAGAAGAAAGCAATACTTTGTAATCTGTATTTGCCGAATTATAAGCGAGAAACTGAAAAAAAATCCCCAAAAAGTTTATGGATTTCAGACCACAAGGCGCTAAATACTTTCAGTTTTAATGACTTTGACTCCATAGGAGTGGACTAATTTTAAAATTAATGAGCTCGTTTTACACAGAATTCGATGTTCTACAACTATTATAGGTAACATTTTTTGTTTGGAGTAACCCTCTTTAAATTGCTGGCTTGGGAACATTAGCGTAATTCATTTTCCCCCTAAAGTGGCTAAATTGACAATCGGTTTAGGCGAAAAGACTAAACAAATTTAACTGTGAGGATCTCAGTCGCCACGGAATTTAATGCCCTTTTATTTTAGAAAGAACACAATTTCCTATGCGATAAATCGTTTTCGAATTATTAGCAAAAAATTGAAAAATGTACGAAAATGTCGATTTTGTTCGCCTATAAAATTTGATGACAACCGATCTGAGGTGGCAGACATTCACATTTGTTGACTATGAAATGCGTACTTTCAGCCTATATGATCAAAAATTATCTTCAAATCAGGCACCTTTTTGGTCCTCAGCTCCCGGACTATGTCTTGCATGATAGTACATTTCAGGGCTGCAAGGTCAGGCAGGTATTTGATGACAAGTGGAGTTGGATGATTGAGATTCGGATAATTTAAATTCTACTATATATGTAAATAAAGAAACACTAACTTGCTGTTTTCTTTGTTGGATTCTTTGGAGATCACAAGGCAATAAGATGTTGTCTAGTTTCTGAGCACTTTCTCCCTTACTTGTTCCAGCAGTCTCACTCATTTTACAGCTTTAATTTCAACTAGAATTAATAACCAAATTATACATCTTAATAAACATTGTGTTATTTACGAATATTAGATTAAGAAGCAAAAATATTTAAAAAAATGTTGAGTTTTAAAAAATGTACTAAATTCCACAACACATTTTATTAATAAAAAATCTTTTTAACAAATAAAAAAATTAAATACAATTACATTTCGTAAAATACTGGCCCATTTGCCATTATCAAAAGAATTTTGATGAAGTATAATCAGCATTAAAAATTGCATGTGATATGTCCATGGCCCTTTTCTTGCGACACAAAATTTTTTTTACATTTAGTAACACTTTATTTCTAGGCTTATAATCTATAAGAGGCCGGGAGAAGTTATAATATTTAAAAGTTCTATTAAAGTTTGTAAATAAATGTTCACATTTTATAATAAGTAGAAATTACCTAAAAAGGATAAAATATACAGAGGAAAAGTATTTATAGTATTATCAATTAATAAGAGAATCTGGAATAGTTTATAAGTTTCATAACTGATTCTGGAAATATCCCAAAATAAAGGAATGGCAAGATCTACACAACTGAAAAATTCAAACAAAAGGAAATAGCCAAGGAAAATTGACCAAAAAAAGGGCCACATTAGAAAATAAATTGGCACAATAAAAATAACAAAGGCCCAGAGAATCCGGAGGGAGCTTTGGTGTCATCACCAATCGCTCTCTATACAACTCCATTCACCGCAGTCCAAAACTAACTCTGACAGATTTGCCCCACCTCCTTCTCGGCCTACTCTTCAGATGTTTTGCAGTTGGCAATGTGCTATTTATCTTTTAGTTAATTATATTTAATCCTTTAGTTTATCATTTATTTAATCTTACAGTTTATTGTCAATTTAACCTTTTAGTTAATTATTTATTTAGTTTATTAATATGTTTTATAATTTGATAAGCCCATTTTTTACCACACTGCTATTGTCTAATTCTAGGGTTGATTGGCCCCTCTTCAGTCCAAATATTCTACACAGTATTTTATTTTCAAAAACCTTCACCTTTAGCCATTGCTTATCCCTTAATATAAGCAGCCTTATATACCTTTACTTTATTCTGTCCTTGATTTCCTCTTCAATTTTGTTTTTCCATTTGGTATATAATTTTTTTTTTCATTTTTATCATATCTTAATCCACATATACCAAAGGTGGTCTAGCGGTATTTTCATTTTCAAACATGCTTGTTGATGAAGTGATACCACGAAATCTAATGACGATATTACCTTTATACATCACATGTATGCATGCATATTAAATGATTAAACACATATTATATTTGAATGTAATGAGAACTGTGTTGATAAACATGCTATAAAATAAAATTTATATTCCCATTTCTTAAAATAGAAATACAACATTGGTGACAAGCCAGGTAGTTTCACTGAGCTCTTACATGTGGAATTGAAAATGTCAGTTGAAACAAAAAGCATCCACCGTTCTATTCTCACACAGAGCCCATGTGTGTTGGGCAACGTTGGAGTAAGTGGCTGAGAAATTTTGAGATACATTGCAGCAATGGGTGTTATGGATGATATAAGAAAAAAACCCTTTGCTTAATATTGCTAGTACAGAGGTAAGTGATATTTTTGATAATTCTGGGGATAATGGCTCCACAAACCGCTCCCTCACGGCATTGAAACTTCATCTCACAAAAAAAAAAAAAAAAAAAAAATTTCTTTGAGATCAGCTTAATCATTCATCAGCTTAATGCCCTTACACTTACAGGCTGATTAAATTTTGATCATATTATGCAAATCATAATAGGGGAGCACTCACATGGAATCAGTTTAAAATAAGATTCTGGGGAAATCTGGCATTACTCTAAACCAAGATCTTGAGTTTGGGCGGACTTGGCAATTCATTTTCTCTGTCTCTCAAATTGAAAAAGTGTTATCGATGTACTTGGATATGGATAAACGTCAAGTTCATTTTTCTTCGCAAAGGGATCATAGGTTTTTTCCTTGGCATCTTTGCCAAAGCAGGATTAGAGTTGGGCAGTAGTTAAATTATTTCGGTATTTAGTTAATTTTTACTTTCACTAACCTATATATGAAATATATAGTAAGGGAAAGTATTGTGATCATGAAAAATTTCAACTTCCGGTTTTCAAAGGAAATGCACGTTTCGGGATACCCTGATTCTCAATAACCAAGTCCCGAAAAATGGTGTGTGTGAACAGGCTAGCTCAAAAACTATAAACCATATGAACTAGAAATTGGGTATTTGGTATATGTATATGCCCACGATATGACTCCAAAAATTTCATAAAAATTGGTCAAACGGAGGGGGTACTTTATTTCATCACACATTTTTTTTTTTTTTCGATTTTTTCCAAAATAGCTTTAATGATTTTGATAAAACTGGGTACTTGGTCTATGCATATTCCCACGAGATGACAGTAAAAAATTCATCAAAATTGATCAACTATTTATCCCAATTTTATGTTGTTTTTTTTCGATTTCTCAGAAATAGCTTTAATGATTTTGATTTAACTCGTCATCTTTGATGAGAATCAAGTTTTCTTTAAATCAGGTAAGCTTTATTATTATTAAAATGTTCTGAGGGGGCTTAAATGGGGAAGGGGCCTTTTTAGTTTTCTTATAAATTACCTTTGGTTTTGTTTATATTGTTTTTTTATTATTGTAAAATCTGTTTTTATAATGGTTTATTATTATGTATGTATATATATTATATATGTTATATTATTGTTTGTTTTTTGGTAGGTTTCATTGTCATTGAAATGTTCTGATGGGGTTGAAATGTCGAAGAAAAATTTGTTTCCTATTCACTACCTTTGATTTTGTTTATATGGAGAAATTATCTGTCTCTGTTTCACCATCCTACTTCCATCCCTAAAAATAAGAAATAGCTAACTATGAAATGTGAAAAAAATCAAATAGACATATGCAGGAGAAAAAAAGAAAAATATTCCGTCAACTCATAAAACACCTTGAGCCCACACATGCGCAGTACGCCTTTAATGACAGACGATGTTTATAATTAAAGATGTTCTGTTCAGTTAATGGAAATTATTTGTTTCATGGTAACTATGTGAAGTTTTTAACAACTACATAGGGAATTATAAAATCAGACGACTTGAAGTGTTATGCTTGTATTACTGAATTATCAAAAGTAAAAACTTTTATTTAAAAATAAAAAAATTTAGTGTACTTCAAAGAGCAAATACAAACAAAAATAAGTAAATGAATGTGAAAAAATGTGTGACTTTGAGAAATGGCATTTAACAAAACATGTCAATTTCTAATCAAAGTGTCACACCAGATTTTTTAACTACAATTTAAGCAGATGTATTGACCATTGACTATTTAGTAGTTGGTAATTATAACTGAACTACTTTTTGTAAATATACTAAAAGTAGTTACATTCTTATCTACCAACCACTAGTTAGAAGCAATAGTTAGTATTCTTAACTACCAACTACTAGTTAGAAGAAATAGTAAAATTTTTAACTACCAACTACTAGTGCCAAATGGATAACATCTGTGTTATAATCAAAAACTTACCTTTTTTAGTGAGTTGAGAAGAAGAGATGTAGCCAAATAAGGAAGAGACAACATTAATCACCCCCTTACACTTTTGAAATTGTCTTAAACATACAGGTAAGATCACTATAAAAAAACTTGCTATTAAAGACAAATTTGTTGTTACTAAGGCCTATGATTCAAAAATAAGGGATGGATACACAAAATTTGATGGCTCACTCCAAATTGATTAAAAATATTAGCTCAGCGAGGAGACTTCAATCTTATTGAAGTACCTATGGACCCATTTCATAAACAAAAAGTGGAAAACAGTTTTCGGACTTTTAGTAGTTAATAACCTAATAATATCTGTAATAATAACCACTAATCGAGCTTTTCCTCTGATTTCCACAAAAAATTCGCAGAATCAGTGCCCTGGTGCCTTGCTTTAGTTATAGAAGATAATTATGGGCCATGAAATTATTAATTCCTGTTGGTTATTTATTTTTTTAATAAAATAAATATCTGTGACTGTTACAATACTTTATGCTCAATCATTTTATAATTTAATTGTTATCTAGAATAAGTGAACTATATCATTGTAATAAGCGAGAGTATTGTTAAAGGGAATTCAAATATAATCCATGGGCTTATAAGTACCAATTTTTATTTTACCAATAAAATCTGCATTTCAGCCAAAATATTCGAAAAAAGAAAACTTTTCTAGTACTTTTATACTGGTCATATATGTATACTTACACATATGAGTACACATATATGTGTACATAATCGTTATATAATATTAAAAAAAAATTATAACATAATATAATCATTCATTACTAATTCATTATTATTCAGCGTAAAACAAACTTGTAACTTCAAAAACATCAATAATCCAAAAAAATTAAAGTCTTGGTATTTAAATGTTTTGCAATTGTAGTTACCTGAAAAAATTAATAATAAACTGGTACGCAGCTTATGTAAACTGTGTCAAAGCACTAAAATTTTAAAAGTTAAGTAATAACTCTTTTAGTCCAGTAGAACGCAAAAGCCGTTTACTAATTAGTAGAATCAAAACAATACCTTCCAATATAGAATAACCTGACATGAATCATGGAAACTTTTGCTATGCTCGATGTATACAAATTGACATCAAGCTTTGAATAATATTATTAATTGAGCATAATTTCATATTTATTGTTAATTGACCCCAATTTTTAATTGTGAATATGTTAATTTATTCGTTATCAGTAATTATAACTAATGTTTCTGAGTATTCACAAGAAAAAGAAAACTGACAACACTGGAGATATTCTAATTGGCAGAAATCTGGCATTTGTTTACATTTCCTTAATCCAGTGTTTTATTGGGTGTACCGCTTTTTGTGTAAATTACTTCTGGGTATTCGGGATATTGGTCCAAGATGTCATCGAATTCTGGAGTAAGTTTTGTTTCTATATATTTTTCCATGTCAGTAATGAATTTAAGGTCATGGTAGAAGTCATATTTATGAAACATATAAGTGTTTTCAATTATTTCCAATTCATTCAATTGGAATTCATTCCAATTCATTCAATCAACTTCATTATTTAGTTGTGAATTCACATTTACTAATTATGATCAACTTCTAAACTTATTTTGTGGCTTTAGGCATAATTTTTTGTTATTTAAAATGTAAACAATTAAGGAATTTTATGAAACTTGTGTGCGGTTTTTACTGCCTATCTGAGGTATTTATATCCCTAGATTACTCATTAAAATGTTTAATGTTATTGATCTTTTTATCTATTGGCACAACAGACGCTTTAGCTGTCCTTTGCCTATTTAACTTCTCTCACTGAGTTCTGTCCTCTGCTAAATTAATTCTAATGCCTAGCTTTTGGAGCTCAGCAGTAATATCCTACCATCTGGTTTTTGTTCTACCTCTAGTGCGCTCATACCATCTGGATCATCCATATACGATTTTTCGACTTTTCTCGTATCATCCATTCAATGGGGACATGCCATTTTAGACCCTGCACCTTTAAAAACATGGCTGCTTTCAGATCCTGATAGAGATGATATATTTCCTTATTCTTCTATTGATATATTTCCTTATTCTTCTATTGATATATATTCCTTATCCTCCGCCTGCCTACCTCTTTTGTTTAAAGAACCTTCTATGAACTTTTTTTTCAAAATATTAAATTTTTCAAACAGGGAACTTGTTTAATGTCCATGTTTCACCTACCTGTTGGCCTTGTCCAGTATTCCAAACTCCCATGGCTCGGGATAAGGCGTTTATAATAACGTTGTTATGTGTTACTTTAAGGCTACAAATAGCATCCAAATTCTTTCATTTTTTCCAAGATCCGCCTAATAGAAAACATCTGGTCAATTGTGGATCTGTCTCGTTAAAAACCTCTTTGATAGTCCTTCTTCTTCCTTTTCTACATATCCCACAATTTATTCTATACCCAGTGATTCTTACATTGCATGATTTCTCCTTTACTTTTGTATATTGGAACTTTGACCAGTCACTAGGGATTACCTCTTCTTCCCAGTTTTAAAGGAGGAAGGCCTGTAATAGTCTTGTTAATCTTGTATAATAATTTATTTATACATATATCAAATTTTCGCCTGTTCAGGCATCATCAGGATAACATTATGGTAGAGCACTATCACTATAACAGTCACATCGATATCCATTATCCATGTGACTGTTATAGTGATGGATCTCCCTTCTGGTGCTCTACCATAAATAATGCCTGAACAGGCAAAAATTTGATATATGTAGGTATAAATAAATTATTATACAAGATTAACGAGACTATTACTGGCCTCCCTCCTTTCAATATTATCTATAGTCTCCACTGATTCAATTGGTGAATATTTGAAAATCTTCTTCCTAGAAACTAGCTCTTGAAGTGCTGCTGCCATTTCCCAGCCTGCCTCTTTAAAAGTTTAACTTGAAGACCATCTGTCCTATGTGATTTATGGTTTTTCATTCTTACACAATTATTTCTATAATATCCTCTTTGTAATGAGGTACATCTTGATCATATTTGATATTTTCCCTCACTGAATCCGCTTGTTCTAGTCCTTCAATCACTCATGAGCCTCTGGAAGTGGTTTTTCCAATCTTCTCGCACTTCTTCTCCACATTGCCTCTTCTTTACTGTGGTATTGTTAAACATTCTTAGTGGTATTAATCCAACTATTTTCCATGATACATTTGCCTTGTATTATTTCACTCCTAATTAAATATTGTATCCTTTTAATATTTTGCGTTTAATTGCAATCTCACAATCTTTGTCAAACTAGACAAATTCAGGGGAAGGGGTTGATCAGTAGTTGCACATAAAATCGAAACTTTATTAAATTTATATAAGACAATACTGTACTACTAGGAAAATTAGACGCATAAATTTATTCCACTGTTTGTATTTGTTCTAATTTGAGGGGGGGGGGGGGTGTAAATCAAACAGGTTACATTAACCATTTAAGAAAATCAAAATGCCCTGTTGGAATAAGTTACCAGTAGCTTTTGGATGGTTAGCTGACCAAAGTCTAACTATGTATTAACACACCCTTTTCTACTTCCAACCATTCCTTTCTATCGATATTTAAACATTTCAAATTTTGTTTAACTATTTAGAACCATGAGGTTTATAGCTCACAGTTACACTGGACTGACCTCCAGCATCAGTAATCAGTAATTTGCATTATTATCACTATAATTAGGAAATGTTCGAAGTTAATTTATGTTTTGCAGAAAACAGGAGATCACAGAAGAAAGTGGGATGCTGAGGAGTACGAAAGAATGGCGACTGAACGTCTGCAGCAAGAATTGGAAGCTCAGGAAAAGTTAAATCAACGCGCTGCTCCTGTTAAAAGAGATTATTTGAGGCAGAGAGATTACAAAGTAGATCTTGATTCAAAACTTGGAAAAAGTGTTGTTATTACCAAAAATACACCATCTTCTCAAACTGGAGGGTAAATTAGATCTATTCTTGCATATTTGAAAGACATGTTTAAAATATAGAGATCTTTAGTTTAAAATTTGTTGGTAATTTTTAAGATAAATCTTGATCTAGAAAAAAATATTTGTCTTTTGAAGATCATGGATATTTCATTTGTTTATCATTTAATCATAAATATTGAAAGTTCTAATCATGTCTTGCAATTATCTTATTGAAGTTAAAAGTTGAAGTGTTATATTTGATTTAGTTGACTATCTTATAGTTTTAAAGCTCATTTTATAAGTATAAATGCTGCAGATTATATGCATTAAAGGCTAAAGATGGGAAAATTTGATCCTAAGAAAAATCTTAAATTACATACAAACATACATTTTTGGCGATACGTCCCGTTACCGAGACTGGGCCTCCTCTAAGAGCCTCTGCCAGTTGGCTCTGTCTTCTGCTGCAGCTCTCCAGTCCCGAGCTCCAAGTAAAGTTCTGGCATCACTGGTTACGCTGTCCAGCCATCTATTCCTCCTGTCTTCCTACTCGTCTCGTCGAGTGTAGCTCTTCAGTCATCACCTTTGTTGGTATTTCAGAGGTATCCATTCTGCCCATCTTAGTCTGCCAAGTTTAATAAACGTGCCAATGTCGAGATCGGCAAATAGAGTACTTAGTTCCCTATTTTTCCTTCTCCTTCAGACTTCACTCTCCTTTATTGGGCTGTAGATCCTCCTGAGAATCCCTCTCTCAAACTCACTGATCTTCATCTCATCACTCTTCGTCATAGTCCTGATCCTTATGACAATACGGGCCTTACAAGGTTCTTGTATATATATTCAGCTTGGTCTGCTTTGTGAGGTACTATTATGTCTTGAGGGCATTAATAATAAGTGTTCAGAACCTGCATTAACAACTTTATAACAACGGAATGTAATTGTAAATGAACAAAAAAAAAAAACAATCTGTGCACAACTCGTTAATCCAATTAACACTCAGTCGTTCCAGAACGACCCCTTTTTCCAAATAGATATGAATATATTGTAGTTTTGTACAATATATAACATTATCTCCCCCCTTATGTAAATGAAAATTGAAATACAATGTAATTTACATAAAAACATAAGAATAAAAGAGAATCAACAAATTTCAAACTTACAAAATGAACTTCTGGGTGGTATTGTAATAGCGAAGAACGTCATATCAGAGAATACATTTAACTGTTGTCTAACCTTTCTCATCTGTTGGGCATGTCTCCGCCAGAGTTGTTATGTTAATTGTATAATGGGGAAATCCATCGCGATTGGCAAGTCCTATTAACCACTTCTTATTAGGTAAAGAATAGTTTCTGACAGCTACCTTCTCCCGTTCTTGAAAAATTTGAGAGCGTCCTAGTTCAGGACGGTCGATAGATGATTTCTTATTGGTGGGCTTGTGGAGAAGTGCAAGATTCAAAGGTAATTCTCTTCCAAGGAACAACTTAGCAGGACTTTCACCCATTGTAGTTGGTGAACATAAAAAGGAAAATAGAAACATGTTTAAATGCTGCTTTAAAGAACCACGTTCTTGAGTTAATGAGCAGAGTGCTTGCTTGGCTGTGTATACATATCGTTCAACCTGACCATTGGTTGCAGGGTTGTAAGCAGCACAAGTAACATGTCTTATGACTCAATTATTAATGTATCCTTGAAATTCTCTGCTTTTAAAAGAACTTCCTTTATCCGAGATAATTATTTCTGGATTGTCATAATGAGCAAATAAAGAATCGATAACGGTAATGGTTTTCGATGACTCTATGTTTTCTACGATAAAAATTTCTGGCCATTTTGAAAAGGAATCAAGGAGGAGAAATTACCATATAGTCTATGTGAATTCGCTCCCAAGGTTTTGGAGCCAGCATTTTCATCCTGACCATGCCCACATGCCCCATGTGTAAATCCTCCAAAATTCGTTTCTGGAGTTTTTTTGGTATGTAAACGCAAATTCCATAAAATATGCAGTCATTTTGTAAGGTGAGACGTTGGTCTTCTACACCAAATGATATTCCATTCTTCAGCTTACGTAAAATCTCTCTGCATTCTGGATCCCGCAAAGTCTCCCTAGCAATTTCTGAGAATGTAATTGGTAATATTGCCAGTTGGTTAATTTGAAAAATTTCAGCTTCGTACTGAGAGGCAGAAGTCATCGTATTCAAACTTAAACGGGAAAGGCAATCAGTAATTTTCACATGATTTCCGGTATTTGATCGTGAAATTAAACATTTGTAGAAATAAGGTGTACTGAGTTTGACCCTAAAATCCGAATGAGAGGTTGGTGGTCAGTAATTAATATGAAATGTTGCCCGAAAAGATAATGGTAAATGTTTTCAATTGCCCATTTAATTGCTAACGCCTCCTATCTATTTGAGAGTAATTTCGTTCACTCTTATTTAACGTCTGCAAGGCAAAAGCAATGGATCTTTCTTCATTGTTGATGTTGTGGGCCAGAACTGCACCCAGGCCAGTTTGAGATGCATCAACAGCAAGAACGAGATTGTAATGAACAAGAATGCTGTTGGAAGTTATTTCTTTCTTAATATTATTGAAGCTTGCTGTATGCTCACTTCTCTATATAAACGGGGTTTTGGCTCTGGTTAAACTATTCAATGGTTCTGCCAAGGTTGACAAAGTGGGGGTAAATTTATCATTAAAGGTAACAACACCCAAAAAAGATTTTACTTCTGACACATTTGTCTTGGTCTTTTGCAGTTAAGGACTGCCTCTATAATTTCTGGTGCTTTCCAAATCCCAACTTCCGAAATTTCAAATCCAAGGTATCTGATTTTCTTTTGAAGAAAACTACGTTTCCTTTTGTTTAAACAAATTTTCTTTATTTTTAAAATTTGTAGGACATTTTCCAAGCGGTTATTATGTTCTGCGACTGTCGCTGCAGAAACCACTATGTAGTCGTGTACAACGCAGACGCCTGGTTGATCTTGGAATAGGCTATCTACAAATCTTTGCCATTCTGCTGGAGCAGACGCAAGCCAGTGAAGCAACCTCTTGACTTCAGGCCACACATGTTCGCACCGGATCTGCACCGCAGCACTAATATAGGTTATGTTCAGAATATTTTTAATTTAACTTACATATTACCTTTAGTTATGCCTAAAGTGGCCTGTGTCTGACATGTGTGGCCTGACCTTTAGGCATAACTAAAGGTAATATGTAAGTTAAATTAAAAATATTCTGAACATAACCTATATTAGTGCTGCGGTGCGGACATGTGTGGCCTGACCTTTAATTGTTAGTATCTTGGAGGTTTCCTCGATTACGGGTAGATGTAGAAAAGCAGTCTTTAACATCGAACTTTGAAAAATATTTACTCCCTACCAATTTGGCTGAAACCTCTTCAAATCCAGGGAATGGATGTTGCGGTATTAGGAGTTGAGGGTTAACTGTAACGGAATAGTCAGCGCAAAGACGAATAGAGCCGTCTGATTTAACAACTGGAACCATAGGTGTTGCCTAATCAGAAATGGCTGTTTTCACTAATGTACCCTAGTTGACCATTCTTTTGATTTCATTTTCAACTTTTGGCCGTAACGGGAATGGTAAAACCCGACCTTTAGCGAATACAGGCTTTGCATCCGGTTTTAGGTTGGCCGATATTTGAATGCCTTCTTCAGGTTTTATTATGGTATCAAAGACCTTGCTGTATTTGCAAAGTATGCCCGAGTAGTCATCATATATTTGATTGACATTTGAAACATTGAGAAGGTTAAGAGGAGCGTTAATCTAGACTCGGCCCCTTATAGAAAAAAACCCGTTCTTGACTACGTAAACCTTAAGTTGGGCTATAATGGACTTGTAAGTTGCCTCAACATAAGACTCAATAAGTGGGCGTATTATCCTTTTCGTGTAGCTTCTGAACAGCGATGCCTCAGGCAAAAGTTTAACATTTTTAATGGGATAATTGTTACCGGCGAATCAGTGTCCACTTTTAACTTAGTCCCGACCCCTTGCATTAAGACTGAAGCTAAAAATGGCGGAGAATGATTATTAGAATGCAGAGCATTAATTGGGAAAATTTCCTTAATTGAGTTACCCCCGTTTAATTTCCTTTTTTTTAGACAAATGGACTCCATGTGCCCTTTCTTTTGACAGAATTGGCAAAATAATTTCTTGCAATGGCACTCATTAGCCTTGTGTCCTTTTTTGCCGCATTTAAAGCATGTGATAGACTTCTTTGTGTCCTTATGCCTACTTGTATTGGGTGCAGATGTGGGCTTCAGAGTGGCAGTTGCTACCTTATTTGCTTCGGTATTCCCAAGGAGTTCTCCAATGCTTCCGGTGGCCTTTTTGAAGGCAGGAGCTATCTCCACTGTTCTGTCAAAGGTGGAGATAGCTCTTCTACAAAGAGTCGATCAAGCATGAGCTTCGATCGTAAACCACTTACAAAAACATCTCTTAACATAGTAAGCAACATTTGATTATTATTATACTTGCAGGGGGATGCAAGTTTTTTTTAATGCCGCCACATATTCTGAGATTGATTCCCCTTCAGCCTGCTTACGGTTAATGAATGTATGTCGTGCAGGGATAATCAGAGGTGGGGGATTGATATAATTTTTTAATAGTTACACTTACTAACAAAAGTCTCTGCACACCCTCAAGCTTTTTTTTTATTTTACCTAAAGATACCTTATGAGCCAGATATGGACAACGAAACTCACATATTTTTTACATAATTTAATCTATTTTAATGACCAACAATTACATTTAATATAATTTATTTAACTTATAAATTATGAGGAAAATTACATAAAATGTCAAAATATTGATGCGCCAAAAGTCTCTGCACGCAGTGGAATTAGCCAAGATACTGATATGTATAAAGTTTGCACATTATCCCATTCATCCTCCGGCTAATCCTAACTTGCCAGTGTTAATTTGTGCCCAAACAGTTAAGACTGTGATAAAAAATGGAGGTTCCAACACCGATTCCCGACTAAAATGTAAATTTGAGGAAACTCATACAACTCATACAGGTAAATAGGACAAATCGTCAACAGGGGCTATAATACGGTAAGGTATGTCCTAAAACGGTTTGAAAAACTGGGTACAATGGAAAGTAGATACCGCTCTGGCCGCCCCCCGTACTCCAAGCTCACCACAAGAGGGCTATCATAAGGACTTTGGCCGAAGAACCCCACAAAAGTCCTCTAAATTTAGTAGGTATGGTGTAAGAAAATTACTAGATTGGTGTATCTGCACAAACGATTAGAAGGACCCTAAAGAAAGCTGGCTATAATGTGCGTAAGCCTAGGTGTAAGCCATTCATTAGTAAACGAACCGGATATTGAAACTGCAGTTCGCAAAGGAACATGTAAACAAGCCCTTATAGTTCTGGGAACGTGTTTTATTTATTGACGAGAGTAAATTTAACATTCATGGATCAGATGGAAGGAGGAAAGTTTTGAGAAAACCTAACTAAGTGCCCCTGGAAAAAAACATAGTTGGTACTGTGAAACATGGTGGAGGGAGTGTTTTGGTTTGGGGGTGTATGTGTGCTGCTGGAGTTGGTAATTTGAAATTTATCGACGGAATAATGGACTAACACGTTTATATAAATATTTTGAGTAGTAATTTACCGGAAAGTTTAATGAAGTTTGATCTCCAGGAAGAATTCATTTTTCAACAAGATAACGACAGCGCGGAAAGTTCAAGATTAGTTGCTCTACAAACCTCCACAGCAACTTAAAACACCTCCCCAATCTCCTAATCTTAATCCAAAACAACATCTGTGGGATCAACTAGGCCGTCAGAAAGTAAAAATTAAAATAAAGAACAAAGACCACTTAAAAAGAGTACTAAAGGAATTGTGGGGTAAAATTACTCCAGAAACTACCAAAAATTAGTTCACACCAGTAGCCAAATAGATTATGAGAAGTGATAAGACATAAGGTAGGAACGACTACCTATTAAAGCTGATTTGGTATCAATAATTAAGCTTCAAGTTGAAGAAAAATGATGTGTGCAGGGACTTTTGGCGCATCAGTATTCTGACATTTTATGTAATTTTACTCATAAATTTTAAGTTAAATAAATTTTACTAAATTTGATTTTTGTTAATTAAAATAGATTAAATTATGTAAAAAATGTGTAAGTTTCATTGCCAATATTTGGCTCATAACCTATCTTTAGGTAAAATAAAAAAAAAAACTGGAGGGTGTGCAGAGACTTTTGTTAGTAAGTGTATATTAGCTCTTGATACGACTTAGAAGTGTATTCCTCTGGATGTAGGAGGGTCTTTAGTAGTGAGAACATTCTAGGACCTATTAAAGTTACAAAGGTATCTATTTTTTGAGCTTCTGGGATACCCCGAGCTCTAAAATAGGCATCCCATTGCTGGACATAAGTAAGGATGTCCTCAACTGAGGGGTCGAATTTGTCCATAGAGATGGTATAACTAGGAGTTTCATTTCCTTGAGCTAACGAGGTAACTAGGGTTTGTACAGACCGGACCAGAGCCTCTATATTAGGATCCATGTGTTGTATTTTATGTATGAGGTGTGGCTATTAAATAACGAGACTGACGCTGTAAAACATTTTATTTTTATTTCATACATTTTTACTTATTATCACCTTCAATATACACCCCTCCTCTATCCCTACAACGCTCCATGCGAATCTTCCATTGTTCGAAACAGTGCTGGAAGTCTTTTTCTGTCAGCTCCTTCAGGACGCGTGCCGCTTTCTCTTTCACAACTTCAACAGACTCAAATCTTGTTCCTTTTAATGCAGATTTCACCTTAGGAAACAGATAGAAGTCGCACAGCGCAAGATCCAGCGAATAAGGCGGATGGTCTAACACTGGGATGCTGAATTTGGCTAGAAACCTCTTAACAGACAATGCGGAATGAGCCGGCGCATTGTCTTGGTGGAGAACCCATGACTTGACCTTCCACAATTCAGGTCGTTTTTTCCTTATTCTTTCGCGGAGTTCAGCAAGAACGTGAAGGTAGTAATGTTGATTAATCATTTGACCTTCAGGAACCCAGTGAAGGTACACAATCCCATGAATATCGAAAAAAACAATCAACATTGCTTTGAATTTTGATTTGCTCATTCGAGCTTTTTTGGCTCTCGGTGAAGATGGGCTCTTCCAGTGCATGGATGGTGGACACTTCTTTCAATAAATTATAAGTTTCAGTAGCGGTTTTTCCAAGTTTCACAACAATTCGTTGCTCTACTGTTACACTTAACATTTTTCCGGCGAAATAAAAAAACAACTCTAATGCGAATGAAGGCTACGGCTGTACTGATTTGTTTACAGAAGCGAGAGGCACTACATTCGAAGGAGAAGGCTTCACGATAACAGCTGTTGGTTGCTGGCGTTTGGCACATGCGCACTTCTTCTGTAGCAGCGTCAGTCTCGTTATTTAATAGCCACACCTCATACTTATAGTTTTTTCCTTGATCTCGCTCCTGAGGTAAATGAAAATCTTGATTGCCCCTTATGTAAATGAAGATCTCACCGGTGTCTCCAGATATTATGTCTTGAGGGCATTAATAATTTGTTCAGAACCTGCATTAATAGCTTTATTGTACAACGTAATGTAAATGTAAATGAACAAAAAAAACAATCTGTGCACAACTCGTTAATCCAATTAACTGTCTGTCGTTCTAGAACGACCCCTTTTTCCAAATAGATATAAATATATTATAGTTATGTACATTGTATAACCTACTTCTAAATTGTCGACCAAGTCCAAAAAAAACATCTATTGGCAGCAGTGATCCTTCTTGCAGCTGCTTTAACCCCGTTCAGATCTTTCCATGATATCAATATCGTCTGCATATCCAAAAAGCTGGGTCAGGCGATTGAAGATTGTTCCACTAGTCTGGATACCGGCCTCTCTCACGGCTTTCTTCTGCCATGTTAAACAATAGGCAGGCAAAGATGTCCCCTTGCCGTACCCCACTGTTCACTTCAAACTCCTCAGAGAAGTCACAACCAACACGTACCAGGCACTTTGAGCTTTGTATGGTCATCTTGATAAGGCTTATGAGGATCTGTGGAATGCTTAACTCCACAGAATGCTTAACTTCACAGAATGCTTAACATGTAATCTTAAATTTAAAAGTATGGAACTCTAGTGAAGATCTGCATTCATGGGTCAAAACATAATTTAAAAATAAAATAGTTTATCATTACACTGTTTGTAAATCTTTTGTCCGCAATCCCAGACCAATTTTTACTTTCTCTTACACATATATAAAATATATATTATGGGAAAGTATTGTAATGATGTCAAATTTTGACTTTCGGTTTTCAGTGGAAATATTTGTTTTGGGTGTCCCCAAAGTCCAAATAACCAAATCCAAAGTCCCATAAAATAGTCTGTGTTGTGTGTGTGTGAACAGACCAGCCACGGTGGGGCTCAGTAAGGTTTAACCCAAATGTGCTTGCACTTCGGCGTTCTTTTCAAATTATGAAAATATATCGAATAACATTAAGTTTCCAATTAAAATGAAAATATTCGACCGAGCTCTCCGCGAGTAAATGGAACTTTTTAAAAAATATCATAAATTATATGTAGCATGCAACCATGCACGGCTGTTCACAAATTTTGTTCAAAAATAATTTTATATTACATTCATTGTTCAGATTATTGTAATTGAATAATAATGAATTATTAATTAGAATTCTGGAATTCAGAAGTGATTGAAATTATTAAATGAAGGAAAAAATTACATGAAGATCAATCTTTATGTTTATTGTACATTATAAAAATACATACGTAAGTATTTAGTATTTACGTAAGTATAATAATAGTTAGTAGTAGTAGTAGTAGTAGTAGTAGTAGTAGTAGTAGTAGTAGAAGTCGTAGTAGTAGTAGTATTAGCAGTAGTAGTATCAATTTATATATTTATAATCATTGTGGTCCTATAACTGAATATTACGGTTAACTTTGTTTAGGAATTGACGGTATACTTACTTATTGTAAATAATAATATTTACGCATCGGAACTCTCATTTTTATTATACAGAAACTTTATCGACGCGAAATCATAATAAATTGGTGTTGAACAAATAGTTTTGCTCTTGTTGCGATCGGTTCCTCTTTCAGAATATATAATATATTCAGTAAGTACAGAAAGTGATTAAGTTAAATTATTTTTTCTAAAAATGGGCTTGAATCGCCATCGAACACACAAAGAAAATCGGTATGTGGTGTGTTTATTATGTTCACGTAAAGGTAATATGATGAAAATTACAAAAAGTTTAGAGTACAGAATAAGCTCATTATTCAGTGATTATGATAAGAATAACGATTTGCTTCCACTTGTTGTGTGTGCGTCTTGTAAACGGAATTTGTATCGATCTGATATTAAGATTCAAAATATTTTTTAGAGACCGACCGAAGTTTCGGTTTCGGTTTCGGTTTCGGCCAGTTTCGGCCAAAAAAACGAGTTTCGGCCACGTTTTCGGTTTCGGCCAAAAATCGGCCGAATCTTCGGCCAGGCCGAAACTAGCTCTTCGGGCATTTCCGTCCGACTTTGGTCAGAGGGATAACACGACTTTAGCCGATTCAACCCGATCTTGTTCATTTCCTTGTGCTCCCTTGGATTTTGTTAATCGTGTTATTACTATTGTTGTTAGTATAGTGTATTTTGTAAATTCATCAACAAATTTATAAATAACGAATATAAGCCAGCACCCAAGACATCAGATATTCTTCAAGTGGTAAGTATTTGTTTTTGTTTTAACTACAGAGTAAAATAAAATGTATTTATTATGGAACTATATTATTTCTTGCTGTATTCGTATTGTTCAATTGTAATAAAATCAATTAATCAAAATTTTATAAATTTCAATTATAATGAAATTGATTGTTCATAGTTTTATAAATTATGTAGATGTGAGTGGATGTAAGTTTGCCTCGGTTTAATAAGAGTTGACTATGTTTTCTAGAAGCGGTTTTTCTCCCACATCAAAGAGGACCTTCCTACATAACTGTCGAATCTATTTATTGTCTATCTTTTGGAACTTTCTCTTTTTATCTGGAATTATCGCCAGATCTGGGCGGGGGGAGTCACTAAGGGGGGCATTATTTATTTATATCTCAGGATATTTAATTGAATTTATTAGTTTCTACTTAATTTAAATTAATATCAGAGGTAAGCAATGGGACAAAGAGACGATTGCGAAACAATGTCGGGTATTGTTTAATATTGACTTGTTTTGTGTGAGCTCGGTAGAACATTTATTCCAGGAATTTCGTTTTGGCTTTTGTTATCAAAATATGACCCACAGATAAATTGTTATAGGTAATAAATTGTACATTTTCACTTGACAGTGGAAATTAATTTGGGTTAATAATTATAAAATGATAATATTAAGGAGTTAAATAAAAATTGTAAGTTTTTAACTTCTAGTTATTTAGGATTTTTATTTGTTTTTTTTTAAACCCAGCCACGGTATTAACATTAAAAAATATTTCCACACGTAAAATTAAAGGGCGGTACAGGTTTCCCACCTACCTCATTAGAGGGCTCAATTATAGTAGAAATTACTCCTACTCAATGAAAACTATTTGTTTCCACGGTCAATCAATGGGATGGAGAATCAAATCGTGGGCGAATCCAGCCGGTTGTAAAGGGGGTGCTGCACTCCCACAGCCCTTCCCCTGGATCTGCCTGTCAGCTTTTTTACCTTCATGTTCCTTTCCCACAGCTAAAATTCTACTTGTTCTGCATATTATTTGTTCTTTACCTCCCTTCCTTACTTATAGTTACATAAGTTAATTTCTATGCTTGTATGAATTAAAATTTATAAAAAAAAGATATCGTGGCGCTGCAAGAGGTCCGCTGGCTAGGGGTGGGCTCGCTAAAGGAAGGGAAGTACACTTTGTGGAACGAGGGAGTCGAAATTATTGTTTAGGCACCGGATTTCTGATTAGAAATAGTTTTCTTTTTCGCGTTGAAGAACATTCGATTTTACGGAGATAGGTTATCGGTAGCTATATTCCAGGGGCGGTGGTTTAAAATCGCGTTGATCAACATACACGCACCTGCCGAAGATAGTGACGATGAAGTTAAATTCGAATTTTACGAAAAACTCTGTTAATGATAAACTACCGCGAATGATAATTTTAATGTGGAGATGTTAAAAATTCCGAAGGTTAGAAAACAATTCAAACTGGAAGTCAAAAATAGGTTTGGGGCTTCGGAATCCTCTGACGAGGATAACGAAGACATTGATAAGTTACGGGAAGGTATCAGGGATAATATGAAAGAGGTCGGTAACTTGTTGGGAAAAGGGAAAATAAAAAGAACAAACCTTGGTTCGTTGAAGATTGTGTTAACATGTGCGACAAAAGAAAAGCTGCTAAATTAGAAGCGTTAAATAATCCTAACAAAATCAATCTTGCCCAATTTCGAGCATTAAGAAAATAAACTACTAAATTACTAAAATATAAAAAGCAAAAGCATCTCAAAATAAAATAGTAGCAATGGAAAGTAACAAAATCCAGAATAACTTTCAAGCCATGTACGGATGCATAAACAAAATTCGTGAACGGTCGGGGCCGATTAAAACTGGAATTAGGAATCAAAATAACAATATCTTGGCCGATCCGGTAGACATCAAATAATGTTATATCTTCCTCTCCGGAATACCAGAGTGCTTAACCGTTAACAGTTGAACTGAGTAAAGAGAAAGTTGAAATAGCCATTGGAAAATTAAAATCTCATAAAGCAGCGGGAACAGATATTATTCCTAGTGAACTGATCAAGGCATTCGGGGAAGCTGGGATTTAAAAAATACTTCTTTTGATTAAAAAGATCTGGGAACAACAAAAGATACCCGAAGAGTGGAAAGAATTCTGATTCTCAAAAAAGGGATCGAAAATGAAATAACATAGGTAATGAAAAGGGTTTGAATTTTGGAGGGAATTCACCGGTCCTCAGATATGCCGATGATTTGGTATTGCTTGGTGAGGACACGGAAACCATAGAGCATGAAGGGGAAGGGGATACGTACGTATTCCGTAGAGGAATTTAGATATTTAGGGCGATGGTTACTAGAAAAAACGAAATCGATGAGGAAATTAAGGCTAGATTAAAGCCGGTAATACTTGCTACTTTTCCGTCGCAAAATTGCTTAGCTCGCGTCTTCTGTCCCGAAACTTAAAAATTAGGATTTAAAAAACTATTATTCTTCCAACGGTTCTTTACGGATGTGAAACATGGCCGCATTCAGTAAGGGATGAGAAACGCCTTAAGGTTTTTGAAAATAAAGTACAACGAAGAATATTTGGGCAAAATGGCGGGCTATAAAATTTTTATATTTTATAGTGATACGCGACAATGCACCAAACATGATTTGTGCCATGCGTGGTCATTATGAATCAATAGGTTGTGTGTCACACACCCTTCGGTTGGTGATAAAAAATTCCATATTTGTTGATGAAAATGTCAAATCTGTTATAAAAAAGTGTAGGGGAATAGTAGGCCACTTCCACCACAGTGAGCCAGCCTCCAGAAAATTGACAGAATGTCAAAATCAATATGGACTCCCGGAACATTCATTGGTCCAAGATTTGGAGGTGAGATGGAATAGCACCTACTTAATGTTACAAAGGCTTTTCGAACAAAAAAGGGCAGTGAATTTGTACTAATTTGTAATAGAAAACTTGACAAGTGTTTTAAAATTCTTTTATGAAGCAACTCTGGAGTTATCGTTTGATAACGCTTGCGTATCGATAATAATACCTATTCTATACTTAATAAATCGAAGACTTCTCGAGAGAAGTGAAGGAGATAACTTAATGATATCAAATATAAAATATCGCTACATGAAACATTGAACAAAAATTTTCATTTGTGAAAGGGCGTCCTTTTCTGTTAGCTGCAACGCTATTGGACCCAAGGTTCAAATCAAAATACCTTTCATTCGGATGAGGTTGACGTTACGATAATAGAAATAATATCGTTTTTAAAGACCTGTGAAAACGACAAAAGTGTGATAAGAGACAATATCTCTCCACTTAAAGAAATGATCTGTCCGAAGTCCACTATTCAGAAAGCTAAAGAGAGTCTGTGGGATTCACATGATAATTCCCCTGACCATATTGAATCATATGACAGAATAGAATCATGTGATAAAAAAAAATTACTCATGGTTAAAGAAACCATTCAATGCTATATTTCAGAACCTCGTTTACAACGGAATGCAGATATTTATTCTTATTGGAACTTCAGTCCATATCTTTTGTTAAGAAAGGCGGTATTGAAATACCTTTCAGCACCACCAACGAGCATTCCCAGCGAGCAAATGTTCAGTGCTGCTGATTATTTTGATTTTGATTATTAATTATGTTATTTTGATCACAATTTTTTAGCTTTGATTAGCATTATTGTAAATAAACATTTTTTCCGTGTATATATATAAATATTTTGTGTAATATAATCTATTTTTATTTGTTTCTTCTGCTTTTGTTTCTTCTTTTTATTTGATGATTCCTTTCGCACACCTAACCAAATATAATAATATAGTAAATACATTTTCATATAAATAGGTGTTTCGGTTTCGGCCCGAAACCAGACCTGGGGCCGAAATTCGGTTTCGGTTTCGGTTTCGGCCAAAAATTGAGTTTCGGTCGGTCACTAATATTTTTTTCTATTTAAAAAAAAAAAAACAAGTGACAAGTTCTAGCACCAATAAATTATTATTTGACTGTTATGTATGTGAGTTAGCAAGACTTCCAGGGCATACAAATTTTTCAACAAACGACTCTGCCTGTGGTAAAATTTTACCTCCTACGAATAACGTTTTAACTTTAAAACATAATACTACAAGCCCGAAGAAGCCTTTTTCAGATTTTCTATCATTATTATTAAATGACAATAGTCACAGCCATTTTTTGAAAAAAAATTTCAATGGGCGTACTACCTAAAATATAATTTATATAGTATTTTTTAAAAAATCACATTTGTTTGCAGAGAGCTCGGTCGAATATTTTCATTTTGGTTAAGAACTTAATGTTATTCGATAAATTTTCATAATTTAAAAAGAACGCCGAAGTGCAAGCACTTTTGGGTTAAACCTTACAGAGCCCCACCGTGCAGTTCATATACTAATTTGTCATACAAAACTGAAATTTAGTATTTGAGCTAGGCATATGACCATGATGTGACAGCAAAGATTTTGTCAAAATGCAGTTAATTTTGGGGGCACTGTATCCCTTTTCTTTTTTTTTATGGAGAAATTACCTGTATGTTATTATGGTTTGTAATAAGGAATGGCTAAATGTGAGATAACTCGATAAATATATACTGGAGAAAAAAAGAAAATTGTTTAGCCTAGATTGAAATTTTAATTTCTGTTGATGAGTAATAATTATATAACGCTGGAAAGTGCAGAACTTCAAAAAGGAGTAATAGTATGACAAAGAGTAATATTTAGTTTATACAGGATAAATTAAAGTTGTTAATTTTGAACAAAAATGTTAATTTTTGCATTGATACGAAAATTGGTATATAAGAGGTTTTTGAAGTGTGAAAAATTAATCTTATTTAGTTTATCTATTTATGCCCCCTTCCTTACCTTTTGGCAATGCGGGTTTTGGTCTTATTGCAGAGCATATATTCCCATTAAAATCATTTATGATAAGCTATCTTCATGATAATGGTGGTCCTCAATTCCTCAGATTTAGGTCCTTTCAAAGCAGTCCTCTTTTTCGGCTCCCCTTTCTGGTGGTCGCCCGGACAAAGGTCCTATTCTTGCCAAATTGAAATGGGCAGGGCCAAGATGAGTTTTCCACCCTTACGCGAAAGATCTATTGTACGGGTAGTTCCCTTTATTCAGCATCTAAGGGAAATTGTTCTCTGTGAAGACATACGAGGTGAATCAAATATAAACGAGACTTTTTGCCCTTCAGGCACAATAGGGGAGGAAGAACGTTCCCGCTTTGTTTGTTGTTGGGTAGATTTGTCAGGAGGGGAAGCACATGGGCTAGCCTCCTCGACCCTCTCAGTGTCCACCGTGACGATGTTGGAGCAAGAGGTACCTCCGTCAATTGCGCAACGTGTTTTAATCAAGTTTCTCGCCGCAGAAGGCATAAAACCGGCCGAAATCTTGAGGAGATTGACTGCCCAGTGCGGGGAAGAGACACTGTCGCGAGCCAGAGTGTTTGCATGGCATAAACAGTTCGTGGAGGGTCGCGATCGTGTTGAAAATGAGAGCCATGACCGCAGACCTCGCACCAGCATTACAGCGAACAACATCAGCAGTGTTCGACGGCTTATTGAAGGCTTATTTTTTGCACGAGCGCAGGACAATTAATGCGGCCTACTACTGTGATGATTTGAGTGAGGTACAACTTGTATATCGCCACAGAAGACGAGACCTATCGATCAAGGAAGTGGTTCTTCTCCATGAAAATGCTCGCCCCCCTACAGCAGCCTTGACTAGGGAAAAATTGGAGCAACTGGGGTGAGAAACATTGGAACACCCTCCTTACAATCCAGACCTGGATTGTGTTTGGTGACTTTCACACACAACACACCGTGTGACTTTCATCGTATTCGCACACAGAGTCAAAAAGAAAGAGCGGAGTCTATAAAATCAGATTTTCAGAATAATATGCCTGAAATGGTGACCGTTCACTAGGATGGAAAATTATTACCTGGACTTGACGTGAGAAGTTTCAAAGAAGAACGCCTGCCAATTCTGATTTCATTTGGAGAAAAGGAATAACTTCTGGCTGTACCAAACTGGAGAGCTCTTCTGGCCAGGATCAAACTAAAGCTGTGTTGAACGCACTTTATGACTGGAACCTCGATGGCAAAGTACAAATAATGTGCTGTGACACAACTGCGTCTAATACAGGGCGATTGAAAGGAGCTTTTGTACTTTTGGAACAAAAACTAGTAGAAGTAGTCAGGAAATAGCTACTCCTTGTTAGCCGCCATCACCTTTACGAACTGGTTTTAAAATGTGTGTTCGAAACAAAAAACTACCAAGTCACAAGTAGCCCTGATATCCCACTATTGAAAAAGTTTACATACAACTAGAAAGCTACGTCTGTTTATTCATTGTGGTTTTATATGTAAAACCCTGGCTTGGATGAAGTATGGTGGTGAAGGCACCAAATCATGATTTGTGCTTTTTAAAGGGGCTTAATACAATAAATAGTACTATTTCTAATAAGTTGTTAATAATATTGCCTTATTTATTGTTGCAAGAAAATCATTAAGTGATTTTGTGTCTGTCAAGAGCACAAATTTATTTTCTCGATTAAACATTGATAAGAATTTCCTCCAGAGACCCGCTTCTACATGGGATAAAGATGCTGCCTATTCAGAGGCGAAAAGGAAAGTGTTTTCTTTAAGGGCAGTTAATGATACGACTGAAAGAGCTGGAAAAACTTATGCAAGATTTGCATGGTTTTATTATTCCAAAGGAAGACCAAAAGCAATTTTTGCTACGATGTGTTCAGGAGCATAGAAATCTGTATCCAGACTCTAAAAAAGAGGATAAAGAAAAGAAAATATCCTGCCTGATCACTAATTTTATCTTCTTTTAATAAATATTTCATAAAAAAATTAATATTTCAATTGATTTAGCTATATAACGGAAAGGTTTAATAACAGCAAGTTTCAAAATCTTCAGAGTTCTGTCGGCACGGGTTAACGTTGACGTAGGAAGATGAAATTTTGTATTTAAGTAAGTCTGGGTAGTTTAAGAAGAAATAGGAGGTATGCATTTCGATATCTAAAAAAAAAAATATTTTTTACCTATATAAGGACACCCTAATTATATATATATATATATATATATATAAATGTTGCGGCCAGTGGGTGAAGACAAAGCGCCTATTCAGAATTTTGAAATTTTGTCATCAGTCTCTGTTCTGTTTCAGGCTGTGTCCCTCGTTTTAAAAGAACCTGTTGCATAAGTTTTTCCCAAATTTTGTCAATTTTTTTGCAGTCAAATATTAAATGTCAAAAATTGTGTATCTGTCCGTCGTCTGGGCACTTGTCATTGTGTAGTATGTTAAATGTTGTTCGGTTTGTCCATGTTCAGTAAGAATATGTGTCAGTTTGTAGTCAGTACTTAGTATACTTTTATAATTATGGGATGCAATGAGGGGAACAAATCTATGAAGACTCAGTGATTTCGAGGAAGCAATCCAGGCTAGGTTCCATCTGAATACCGTATCCTTGCGGAAGTCTGCTTTGATGTAGGATATCGGAACCTTATTGTATGACAGCGGGAGCTCACTGTGAGCCGCTAGCTTCACAAGCCTGTCCGCTATTTCATTTCCCTTTATCCCTGAGTGGCCCCTTACCCAGACTATGTTTATGCATGTGTTATGATCATGTAGTGTAGCTGAATGGTTTCTGGTTTTGTCAGTAAGTTCGTCATGTATCTTTGAATTTTTAATTGAATGTATGATGTTCAAGTTTTCTTTGTAAATGGTTATGTTGTCTTCTGTTTCTGTCGCATTTTCAGAGAGATACTGTAAAGCTTTTAGTATGGCTAACTTATCCGCCTGGTTATTTGCACAATGTTTACCCAGCTTGTACTGAGCTTGGGGCATTATTTCATGGGTACCTTTTACTAACAAGGTGCATCCAACATTCTCTCCGTCTTTGCTTCCGTCAGTTCTGTACTAGTTTCTGTATTGATTTGTTCATGTGGAAGTAAGTAGATATAAACGACGGGTTGTGGAACCATGGAACCAGGTCAACGTCATACTATGGTGAGGGGGATGTATCCCTAGGGTGGGAGGGGGTGTCCTTGAGCGGTTGGTGGCACAATCTGGCAACGTTGCATGGAATGTGCGAGAGTTGGCAACCATGAGTTGGCGTCAGTGACCTCGGGCACTGCCATTCTATTCACTATCTATGCTCAGTCAGCATAGATAGTATATAGCTTCACACGTGAGCATGGTGGGAGGGGTATTTACTTAGGGCAGGAGGGGGTGTCTGAGCGGTTGGAGGCACAATTTGGCGGTCATTGACCCTTTGTTTACATTTTTAGTACGATGATGTGGCCGGCCTCCCTGTGACATCATCCTCTGAGTGCTTCAGTACGCGGTCCATTGATACATTTGTTGTTTGTTTACAATTTTGCTACGGACCCCCCCCCACTCCGGGGCGCGTTACCTAGTGCACAACCTGGTTGTTTTGGTTCAATGAACCGAGGTTGACGGTGGTTTATTTACACGTGGCAATGACCTTAATATGTTGACGTCATCGAAGGTGGTTTGTTTACATGTGAGCATTTGCCTTAATCTATTGACCTCACGGTGCTTTGTTTACACGGGGAATACCTTAATCACACGAGGTATTTACTGAGGGTAGGAGGGGGTGTCCTTGGGCGGTTGAACAGGTCTGGTTGCACTATTTGGCAACGTCGCATGGAATGTGAGAGAATTGTCAACATCGCTTGGTTTACATTTGAGCTATACGATGAAGTTGCGACATTGTGGCGGCATCAGCCACAAGTAATTATTTTGTTTGTTAAAATTAAACATTATTTAAAAATTAAAACAAAATCAAAAGTTATTTATTTAATATAAATGTTGCAATATTGCCTACAAACATGTGTTTAATATATATAATTGTTGTAATAAAAAAACAGATGTTTTAAAAAAATAGAATAATGTCTAGTCATGTTTTGTGAATTGTTTTTCAATAAAAGTTCTTATTTTGTTGTAGTGAGTTTTAATTAATGTTCATGTTTAAATAACCACTACAATTGGGGACCCCTGACTTGTTTGTGAGTTATTTTTTAAATTAATCATGACAGAAGAAAATAATGGTGAAATTTTGAAGAAGAACATTAATAAGGTTAGTATCAAACTTCCACCTTTTTGGAAAGACGAACCCGAAATTTGGTTTTGCCAGGCCGAAGCCCAGTTTGATCTTGGGGGGATCACAAAAGAAGGTACAAAATTTAATTACCTAGTTGCACAATTAGACCTTAAGATAGTAGAAAATATATATGATATTGTCTCATCTACTGAGGACAACAAATATACCATTGCCAAAGGTAGACTTTTAAGTATATTTCGAGAAAGTGAGGACAGAAAAATTTAAAAAGTCATTAGCGAATTAGAGATAGGAGATCAAAAACCCAGTCAGTTACTTCGAAAAATGAAAGGATTAGTAGGTGACGATTTTTCTGATAAACTTTTGAAAACATTGTGGCTTGATAAACTTCCAACGGAAATAAGAAGTATTTTGGCTATTTCGGATGGAAATTTGGATAAATTGGCTGAAATTGGTGATAAATTATGGGATATCAAACCCGTGCATGATATAAGTAATGTTAATTCTAAAGGGTCCACATTTGATTCGACACTGGAGGAACTGAATAAAAGACTATCTGCACTTGAGTCTAGGATATCCAGAAGTTCAAGTAGAGACAACACGTCCGTTCGTTCTCGTAGTAGGAGTCGAAATAAACGTTTTAACCCAAAAGGAAAGTATTGTTATGGCCATTATCGTTTTGGAAAGAACTGTATACCGGCAAAGTGCACACCTGAATGTAAATGGGATACAGAGAAGGGAAACTCCTCACGGCAGACACAGAACTGACCAGCTGTGCTGCTGTAAATATTCCAGGTCAACAACATTGTTTGTTCTTACGAGATAAGAATACAGGTATTCGCTTTTTGGTTGATAGTGGCGCAGATGTTTCCATTATACCAGTGAATAAATTTAAAGCAAATCAAGAAACAGGAATTAAGTTATTTGCTGCTAACAATACAGAGATTCCTACATTTGGAACTCGAGTTCTTCAAATTGACCTGGGTCTAAGACGACAAAAGGAGTGGACATTCTTTTTAGTTAAAACCGATAAAGGTATTTTAGGAGCTGATTTTCTTCACAATTTTGGGTTATTAATTGATTTAAAAAACAAAAAGCTTATTGATAACAATACACAGCTGACTGTTTTGGGTGAGTTAGTTGCAATAGAGGAAATGGAATCATTGAGTTCTCTCAAAGCCACTTGTCTATTCTCACATCTGTTAACTAATTTTCCAGATTTAACCAAACCATTTTCATTGAAAGTAGATGCCAATCATGATGTGAAGCACCACATTGTCACTAGTGATGGACCGCCTGTTTTTAGCAAGCCGAGAAGATTAGATCCAGAGAAGCTGCGAGTTGCTAAACAAGAATTTCAGAGCATGCTTAACAATGGAATTATTCGAGCTTCCAATTCACAATGGGCAAGCCCTTTACACATGGTGACAAAGAAAAATGGTCAATGGCGAGTATGTGGAGACTATAGAAGATTAAATGACAGGACTCTACCTGATAGGTACCCCATTCCGAGGATAGAGGATGTGAGTCAAATTCTTCTAAATAAAACAATTTTCTCCAAGCTAGATCTTTACCAAGCTTATTACCAAATACCTATTAATGAAGAAGATAGACAAAAAACAGCTATTATTACACCTTTTGGATTGTATGAATTTAATGTAATGCCATTTGGACTGCGCAATGCGCCTAGTACCTTCCAACGTTTTATTAATGAAGTTTTACAAGGACTGGATTTCTGTTTCTCATACTTGGACGATATACTAATTGCCTATGCAAATGCTGAAGAACATAATCATCACTTATCACAAGTATTTAAACGACTCAGCGATTACGGTCTCCGGATTAACATCAGTAAATCAGAGTTTGGTGTAGAAAATATAATTTTTCTAGGTTACCTTATGTTGTCAAATGGTACAAAACCTGATCCTGACAGAGTGAGTGCCATTGTCAATCATAAACTACCAATAACTATAAAACACCTAAGATCTTACCTAGGAATGCTGAACTTTTACAGAAGACATCTACATCATGCTGCAGGTAATTTAGCAAATCTCACTAATTTTCTTAAAGGTGCTAAGAAAAATGATAAAACTAAGATTGAATGGACGCCAGAAACTATTGAAGATTTCGAACAGAGCAAACAAGCCTTAAGTAATGCAGCTCTCTTAACATACCCAAATCCTGATTGTGAACTCGCACTGTTTGTAGATGCATCTGATTTGGCAGCTGGAGCTGCTCTGCAACAATGGGAAAACAATTCATGGAAACATATTGGATTTTTCTCCAAAAAGTTTTCTGAAACACAGCGCAAGTACTCTACATATGATCGAGAGTTGACAGCTATTTATATGTCGATCAAGTACTTTAAATATTTGTTGGAAGGAAGATCGTTTGTAATATACACAGATCATAAGCCTTTAACTTATGCATTCAAACAAAAGAACGACAAAGCATCCCCTCAACAACTTCGACAATTGCAATATATTTCCCAGTTCACAACAACCTTGGTTCATGTTTTAGGAAAAAACAATATGATTGCAGACCACATGTCTCGGTTAGAGGAATGCTCTGCAATTGATTTCACCATAATAGCAGAAGCTCAAAAACATGATGAAGAGCTACAACAACTGCGTACTTCTGCAAATAGTGGATTGATTTTTATAAATCCTACCCTCTTGAAAACGGAAGCCAATTATGGTGTGATGTTTCAACAAAGCAAATTAGACCATATATTCCAAAAAATTACCGTTATAATATATTCAAACATTATCATAATATGTCACACCCTGGAATCAGAGCTACGGTCAAGTTAATATGTTCTAAGACAGTTTGGACTAATATGAAAAATAATTTGCGCTCATGGACAAATGCCTGTATCGCATGCCAGAAAAGCAAAGTTTCCAGACATGTGAGAACTCCGCTTCAGAAATATCCGAATGCAGACGAAAGATTTGCCACTGTTCATATAGATCTGATTGGACCCATGCCACCGTCTGAAGAATACACCCATTGCTTAACGTGTATCGACCGATTTACTGGATGGACTGAAGTTATACCCTTGAAAGAGACATCAGCCGAAAACGTTGCACAGAATTTCTACCAACATTGGATCTGTAGGTTTGGAATACCTGCTACCATAATTACTGATCAAGGCAAACAATTTAAATGTGAATTATTCAAATCCTTGACATCAATCTGTGGAACAAAACTAAATCACACAACTGCTTACCACCCCCAATCGAATGGAAAGATCGAGCGTTTTCACCGAGTGCTAAAATCAGCCATCAAAGCTCACGGAAAACAACAGTGGACACAAGTTATTCCAACTATTCTTTTAGGCATAAGAACTTGTTTAAATGAAGATGCCTCAGCGACCATAGCAGAGATGGTATACGGAGTACCTTTGAGACTTCCAGGTGACTTCTTTGAGACTCCCAGACCCAATTCAGATGTACCAACATTCATCAGCATGTTGCGCCAGCAAATGGATCGCCTGCGCCCAAGACCAGTGGAACATAAAAACAGGACTACTACCTTTATCCATAAAGACTTAGCTAATGCCACACACGTCTTTGTTAGAGTGGATCGTGTAAAAGCAAGTTTGGAAAAGCCCTATGAAGGTCCATTTGTTGTCATTCAACGAGCGGAAAAATATTACACCTTAAATATCAAGGGTAAAGAAGTGAATGTGTCGCTTGACCGGTGTGTGAAGACAATGATTCAACTCAGGAGCAATCAAGTGGACCACCTGCTGTTAAACCGTATTTAAAGTAGTCAAGATTCAGAAGACGGATCCCTATAGATATTTACTTGAAGACCTAACAGTCAGCATAGATAGTAAATAGCTTCACACGTGAGGAGAGCCATTGCCATCAAATTTTTCTACTATACTATGTTTTATTTATTGATTAACCTCAACACCAGGGATAATGAAAAAACTGTTTCAGATATACATGGTTTGTTTAAAAATACTATATTCTGTTTTATTTATTGATTAACCTCAACACCAGGGATAATAAAAAAACTGTTTAAGATATACATGGTTTGTTTAAAAATACTATATTCTGTTTTATTTATTGATTAACCTCAACACTAGGGATAATGAAAAAACTGTTTCAGATATACATGGTTTATTTTTTAAAAAACACAAATCAATGGTATATTTTAAATCAAAAATAAAATTTCATAAAATTACAAATACAAAATTGAAAAAATATTAAAAAATAATGAAGTCCTTCAAACTGCCTCCACCTCGAATCACTAACACTGAGGACTGTTCAACTTATGATACTTGATGGGGGATTTGGTGGCATAAACCAGATCACAGTATATGTGTCCTTCACTCCGCGTATAAATCCTGCGATCGATAAAAGATGATGTTGATCCGGTGATGGGTAGGTTCGCTTACGCACCTCTTCTTTTTCAAAATTTATCTCGTTCGGATGTTTTCTCAACCAGGTCATCAATCGATGTGCTTGATTGAGCAAACTAGCCATGTGTCCAAATGAAAGTGGCAGACCATCGATTCATTGTCCAAGTTTTTTAAATTCGGACAGCCGAAATCGTGAAGATCGTAGACTGGTTTATCGATGAGTTCTTCTATGAATTTACACTTTTCCATCCCTTTGCCCCACAATAAGTCTGCTGTGATGGTTAGCAGGGACTCTTCATATCTTCATAGTTGACGTCACCAAAGGTCCATTTCAATCCGTGGATATTTTTCATCTCCCATAAATTTGTCCTCAACTGGCCCTCTTCTCCGCTGACATCTCGAGGTGGTTTGAAAAACCAATGCCAAGAAGAACCATGACTGACGGAGACAACAGACAGTTCTTTAACAATTAACGAGTTAGAGGCTGTCCGAAAGTCGATAACAGCAGCTGAGCGGTACATACTTTGTCAAAGACTGATTGTGCAATGACAACAAGAGGGCTCTATATATGGGTGGTGGGGGGGAAGAAGTGTGTTTTCTTTTTTAGTACAGTTTACGGACCAAACCGGTTCCCACTTCGTATTCTACTATTTTATCATGGAGAATGAGACAGTACGCCTTAGTATAGGCTGGAAAGTTTTCACTAGCTTCTAGTTGAACACGAATATCGATAGTAGTATTTTTTATTGCTTCAGATTGTTTAGAACAATCTATAACAACGATAGGTGCAAATTTCTCGAAATCGGATCTCGATAGCAGAGGCTGAGAATGTTGAGTCCTTTACTATCATAACTCGTATTAAACTCGTTATACATCTCGTAGAGGAGGGCCACTCTTCCTTGTTCAAAATCTAAATTCAAGTCGTCATAAGGATATTGTTCGCTGTTTAGGTAGAGTTTCAAATTTTTTAATTTACAACTGTCGAATTGACTGCTATCGGCTTTTCTCATTCTATCAGTTTGAAATGCAATAATAAAATAGCGAGGCTTTTCTAAATTTGTCGACGTTTTGACTGTCCAATTTTTTTGCTGTGACGCGGGTAACCTAGGATATTCGTAAATATCCCAGGATCTGAATGGTATAGATACGACCATGTTCTTGTCCACCATTTTTAACAACCTCAGACGTTCTTGATCCGAAACACGGACATGAGGCATCCCTCATACCGCTTTATCTAATTTTATTTGTACGTCATCGTTACCCAGTACACAGTTCAAGTCAAAACGAGTTCCTGCTTAAGATTGATCAAAATTTTTCGATAGTCCTCAAATATTCCTAAAAGAATATCCAGTGGCAGACATACGCTGAAAACCCCGTTTTTATCAATAATATTTCCAGGCCTTTGATTCGGCGAAAAAGATGCGTCCTTTGATTGTCATCGTTATTCCAGGGTATTTCACTCTAACAACTTCTATGCCGTTCAATTCGTATCTGATCTCGTCAAACAAAAACGCAAACGCGTTATTAGTCAATTTCGAAGTAGCTCCAGTAGTACCGTCCTTTTTTAAAATCTGTCCTTCCAAATAAATGAAACTTAAAGAAGGAAATGCATAGACATCTTGTTGATGGATAGGTATTCTGATTTCGTCAGACTGGTTAAAAGTGTTGCCCGCATGCGGTTGATGAGAATGATATTGAAACTGTGTGAGAGAATCATCAAACTTTACGCTCGACGCGATATTTAGTATGTTATTCATAATTCTAAACGAAAACCGCACTGTTTTAAAACGTCGATGTTTGCAGGTGTCAACGGTCTCGTTGATTTTGGTTTACTAGGGACGATAATGTTGTCAACTGTCCTCACGTTAGTAGGATAGTAAATGACTGGATTCAGGGTTTCGATGATTTTATATCCTGGCTCAACGGCCGGAAAGAATTGGTGTACGGTATGATCCGGTTGTCCATTCACATAAGACCCCGACGCGATGTTACAAGTAATCGAAATAACGTTTACGCTAAGAATTTGAACAATCTCGTTTGATTTGGTATACCGGAGTATCGGATTAATGACTTGTTTCGGGGTTAGTAAAACCCATTAGCGGGCTGTTGAAATGTGGTTTGCCTTTACTGTTGAAAAAAACCTGCTTAGACGATCTAAGTTCAGTCTTCAGGGTACTGGGATTTCCTCTGAGTACAAGTCCAGCACCCGGATCGCAGTGAGCGATTTCGTCGCTTAGAAAGAAAATATTGTATAGCGTCGATATCCTACGATCCTTCAGGTATTTGAATGACCAGATCACCGAAATAAAACTTATCGTTAAAACCCTTTCTTATGTTTGGAATAGTATTATACGTGTCAAAAGATAATAACCCAACTGTACAATCCGAACCTAATTCTAGAGGAGGTAGGAAGTTGGCGCGGAGAATGCTAGACTTGTCCGTGTCACAGTGTAGCTCATGATTATCAATGATCACAATCTGTGAGGAACGTTGGCTAAATACTGCAAGCAGAGCAAATTGATGTATTCCACTTCTGATAACGACGGCGGTTATATAATACTTGACATCCTTTAAAATAATCTAACAATTGAGGAGGAGGTTTTAAATTTCCAAAATTATCAAAGTATTTCACAACATTATCTTTTTTTACATAACAGACCAAATGAGAACCAGGTTCTGAACTCGTATTTAAATTTACAATAGCTAACTCTTGTTTTTTTGGATATTTAGGAAGATCATCAATCATAAACACTCCGCGGAAATGTGGAACATTTAAAACTTTTGCTAAATGGTTTAATTCCAAATCGGTCAATGGTTTATTTGGTAGTCATATTTTTCTTGGTCTTTTTTACCAGGTTAAAAACAGGTTTTATTTTATACGGTTTCAAATAAAGTCCTTTTCCAACTTTCTGACCTTCCATAGCCAAATTATGCCTCTTTTGCTCATCCAATTTTAGTTTGGCTTCTTTAGCTTCATTGATCGCCTTGGCTACACTCGCGGCTCCTCCTGCCAAAGATCCCACTGCGGAAAGACCGGCGATTATCAGAGCGAGAAACTGGAGAAATCCCCCCTCCTTCGGTAGAGGAAGGACTCTCGGCGGCAAAGGTTTCGTTTACCCCGTAGATGCCAGTAAGCCTTTTTATATGCTGCTTTTGACGCTTTCAAAATATCGTCACCCTCCTCTACCTTTGACGATTTATCTAATCATTGAAACTAATCTTCTTCTTTTTCTTTCTCTGCCCCGAACCGAGTTTTCCTCTTGCTTTCAGAGCATTAGTAACTAGCCATGCAGCCGTCTTTTCTTTCCATGATGCGTCGGAAGCTTTCACCCATTTCCAAGCGTTATCGGCCAGAATCTTGTCAGCTTGTTTACGACTCTCCATATCCGTATTTTTGCTCTAAGCTATATCGTATTCCTTACAAGCCCTGTCGAGCTCGTTTATACCGCTATCACCTCTGGCTAAGCGTTTTTCTAGTTTCCTATCACGACCACAATACTGATATCATGGAAGGTGTAACTCGATTGGTAACTTGTTTATAAAACTGTCCACCAAGCCTCTTCCTTGCTTGCGCCTGATCATTCTGTAGTGAGAAAACGAACGACAGTGATTGATATACCCGAGGAAACACAATATCAACATCAGAATGAAATTAGTCAAACAACCGCAACGTTTCTCCACTGCTGACTTTTCACCACCACCATTTGTAGCTCCATTAGAAGAAACTGATAGTGAATTGTTACCCAGTTCTATATGAGCATGATTTGTGGGTCTAGTGGTTGTGGAAAGACCAATATTATGATTGGTCTTTTATTAAATCCAAATGGTGTAAAATTTAAAAACGTATATATCTTTGCGGTAAAACTTTACATCAATCTAAATATCAGTATTTAAAATCTGTCATAAGCCTAGTTTCCGAAATAGGATTTTACGATTTCGAAAACACAGATGAATTGCCTCAATAAGTCGAATCCCATTCAGTCTGTATATTTGACGATGTCACCATGGAAGATCATGATATTATCAAACGATAATATAAAGAGTAAAGAGATAATGTAGATATATAAAGAGTGAAGTGGATCACTTATCATTATTAGTCCTCATGGACCCAAAAGTCACTCGTGCGATTATAAAAAGCAGTGAGGTATTGAAAAAGAAATTTCAATCGTTGAAACGTGGTCTCCAGGATATCGAGGAAGGTCGAAAAGCTTTTTTTACACCTGTACTAAACCCTCTCGAAGACATTTAACAGTCTGTGCGAAAAGAAACTACAACTCCTAAAATATTAAAAAAGATGGAAGATATTTGGAGCGGTGAATCGTCTTTGCTCCTTTAGCAAAGAAAAGGGAATCGATTCCCTGGTCTATTTATAAAGAGACCAATTGATGCTTGTTCTAAAAAATCGGAAAAATACTTGCTAAGCAATGTGTATTCTACAGTTCGGACTAAAGTGAGAAAGCAGAAGTTTGAAGAGGACGATTTTGTGAGGGTATCTAAACAAAAAACAGCATTTTCAAAAGGTTACAAGCCAAATAGGTCAAGTGAAATATTTAAAGTAGTCAAGATTCAGAAGACGGATCCATATATATATCTGCTGGAAGATCTGAAAGGAGTAACAATTAGTGGTGCGTTTTATACTGAATAGCTTCAAAAAGTAAAACATCCAGATGTTTATCTCATCGAGAAGATTTTGAAAAGGAAAGGAAATAAGTTATATGTGAAATGGTTGGGATTACAGGAAAAAAAAACTGGATTAATAAGAACGATATTGTGTAAACAAGTTTAATTATACATTCTGTTTTTTATTACAATAATTTTTTTTCTTTTTTACAAAAGATCAATGTTTATTTCTTATTTACCCCTATTAAATATTATATAGATGTTTACATCTAACATACAAAATTAAGATAACATAACATTTTTTTACATAGGTTACCATTAACATAATCAATAACTAAAGTATATAAAACATAACTACTTTAACTAACTACGTATAACTATTTTAACTACTACGTATAAATAAATAATTCATGATGACAATTTTTTTATTTATATATTTTATGAAACAAAATAAATGGGAGGGAATCACAACGCTATGTCATTAGATTATTTGTCCTTCTTTGTTTTATTACTCATCAAACTATAATTACCATAAGGGAGTGTGTGCACTCCATTGCTTAATGTACATCTTTTATCATCAAAAGAGCAAGGGCAATGGCTCTCCTCACATATGAAGCTATTTACTATCTATGCTGACTGTAATATCTTCAAGTTAATATGTATATGGATCCGTCTTCTGAATCTTGACTTCTTTAAATATTTCACTATACCCCCAAAAATTCACATAATTTAAAGAAACTACAAAATGGCGACTATGATGATTGACTGTAGTTAGTTATCTAGCTATTCTAATTAACATTCACTATCCGTGCTTTATAAACTCAAACAAATTAGAATTTCAAACATCACGACTGATAACGATTTAATTTACAGAATCAATACCAAAAACACGAATCGATACGATATTTAACTTATTTTGACGTTATTTGGACATAGTGTAAAAAGTGAAAATGCGCCAAAATATTTGCCGGTATTTATTGCTATCTATAATATACACAGGTTTGAAGTTCGTAGTCGGAATCTGAGGCATCAGCAGCCACGAGATCGTTGAAGTCAGCAATGACAGGCATTACATCATCATGGTCATGATATAGAAATTAATGAAATCTGGGATAATAACAATTATATTTTTTATCAGGAATCTTATGTATGCTTATAATGCTAATTATAATAATTTATTTATATATTAAACACAAAGCCATGATGAAACCAATAACAATCGATGACAGATACAGTATCAGCCACTGAAGCACTGGGAGGATGACCTCACAGGGTCTATGCCCCCGATGACATCGCAACTTCATCGTACAGCTCAAATGCAAACAAAGCGATGTTGACAATTCTCTCACATTCCATGCGACGTTGCCAAATTATGCAACCAGACCTGTTCAACCCCCCAAGGACAGCCCCTCCCGCCCTAAGTAAATACCCTGTTTGATTAAGGTTAACCCCATGTAAACAAAGCACCGTGAGGTCAATAGAATAAGGCAAATGCGTCAACCTCGGTTCATTGAACCAAAACAACCAGGTTGTGCACTAGGTCAACGCGCCCCGTTGGGGGGGGGGGGTAGCAAAAATGTAAACAAACAAAAAATGTATCAATGGACCGCGTACTGAAACCCTCATAGGATGACGTCACAGGGAGGCCGGCCATATCATCATACTAAAAATGTAAACAAAGGGCAGAGTTGGGCAGTAGTTAACTACTTCCTGTAGTTAACTACATTTTTAACTACTAACTACAAGTTAAGTAGTTGCACGGAGTAACTACTAACTAGTAGTTGGTAGTTAGAAATGTACAACTACTTTTTTCAACTACAATAAAAGTAGTTAGAATTTTTAACTACCAACTACTAGTTAGAAGAAGTAGTTAAAATGTTTAACTACCAACTACTAGTTGGTAGTTAAAAGTTGTTAACTACAATTATTTAACTACTAACTACTATCCAAATGTGATGACTATCCAAATATTATTATCTTCGGAATATTAGTGAGCCACTCCTTCATGTTCGCCCAGTCTACCCCATTACCTAAGCATATTACATAAATCATGACCAGGTATCCATTAGCATTAATATTTATTTTAAAGTTTTAGTGAGGGGGGGGGGCTCTTTAATGTTGAAAGTAGTAACATTTTCTGATTTCTTTCACACGGGGTTCCAATTTTATGTTATCGGGGACGGTGTTTTTGATAAAAATATTCATTTTGTATTTTAGTGGCGGGTGGGGGGGGCTCTACAAAATAGTTTGAATTTCGTTTTTCTTTCACACGGGGGTCCAATTTTATGTTATCGGGGACGGTGTTTTTGATAAAAATATTCATTTTGTATTTTAGTGGTGGGTGGGGGGGGGGGGCGCTCTACAAAATAGTTTGAATTTCGTTTTTCTTTTACACGGGGGTCCAATTTTATGTTATCGGGGACGGTGTTTTTTATAAAAATATTCATTTTGTATTTTAATAGCGGAAAGGGAGGGGCCGCACTTTAAAAAAGTTAGATTTTTGGAGTTTTTTTCACACAGGAGTCCAATATTATCGAGGACTGTATTCTTCAAAACAATTTTCATGCCGTATTTTAGTGACGGGGGGGGGGGGGGCGCACTAATATTGATGATGATAATATTGATAATGATTACCTTTTCGGATTTTTTTCAAGTCAGGGTCTAATATAATCTTATCTTGAGTGTTTATTGGGGTGTCCCTTATTTTTCAAGGTTTCAAATTTCTAACGCATAGGTGTTAGTTTTGTTCTTTTGCCTCTAAAACACTCGGAAATAAATGTTTACCTTATTTGGAGTACGAGAACCCGTGCCGACTGGCATCGAATCATGTTCACACATTTTGCGCAGCAGTAGCGGTGCGATTTCACGGCATTAGTCATTTTTTCTCAATTATTCTCGCGATTAACACGTATTGTTTTACATTTTAAAGATGGCAGTCGAATTAAGAAGCAATAAAAAATGTGTTTTCTTATTTGGTGACGTAAATTATCAAATAACAGGCGCAAAGTTACCGTCTAATCGTCAAGTTCTTGCAGTACTTTTTTTTTAACATTCGCGAAGTTAAATTGACTGTTAGTGAAAGTGCTAATCTCGTCATTTAGGAGTGTATTATATTTTGGGAAAAAGCTAGAATCTCTACTAGATCTATACCTAACTGTGTAAAAAAACTTGTGAATCTGAATGAAAACTTTGATATAGCACACGCTGATGCATTGGAACGGATGAAAATTGAAGAAGATGTTTTTACATAGGGCTTCCAGGGTATTAAGCGGGTGTAGACAAAATGGTAGCTAAAAAAGAAGAAAGGACAAGACAAAGTAAATTGAATGAAGGGACAAAAATATGTGAGCAAATGTGCATCGGAGGTTTATCGTCATCTGTTACTACGCAAGATTCTATTCAAACGCAAAGACATCACGATCAACTTACCAGCTCTGATGAAAGCCTTGAGGAACCCTTAGCATCCACCTCTCAAATGGTAAGTTTTCAAACTACTAAAAAAAGAGGAAGGAAAGACTTTATCACGCCTAAGTTAGTTGCAGCTTTAGATAGATGCCAATTAAGCGTAAGGGATCCTGTCTATATATTTCAGTAGATGCACTTGATCTTAGCTGTGATGATTTTCCGATAAACAAATCTTCTATTTAACGTAATCGCACACAGAGTCGAAAAGATAGAGCGGAATCTATAAAATCAGATTTTCAGAATAATATGCCTGAAATTGTTACCGTTTACTGGGATGGAAAAGTATTACCTGGACTTGACTTGAGAAGTTCTAAAGAAGCATGCCTGCCAATTCTGATTTCATTTGGAGAAAAGGAACAACTTCTGACTATACCCAAACAGGAGAGCTGTTCCGGCCAGGATCAAGCTTAAGCTGTGTTGAACACACTTCATGACTGGAACCTCGATGACAAAGTACAAATAATGTGCTGTGAAACAACTGCGTCTAATACAGGGCGATTGAAAGGAGCTTCTGTACTTTTGGAACAAAAACTAGACAGGGAATTACTACTCTTTGCTTGCCGCTATCACATTTACGAACTGGTTTTAAAATGTGTGTTCGAAACAAAAAACCACCAAGTCACAAGTAGTCCTGGTATCCCACTGTTCAAAAAGTTTAGAGACAAGTGGAAAACGACATGTGTTTATTCAATGCGGTTTTATATGTAAAACCATGGCTTGGATGTAGTCTGGCGGTGAAGGCATCAAATCAAGATTTGTGGTTTTTAAAGGGGCTTAATACAATAAATAGTAATGTTTTTATACTGTTTTTAATAAATTGTTAATTATACTGCCAAATTTATTGTTGCAGGAAAATCATTAAGTGATTTTGTGTCCGTCAAGATCACAAATTTATTTTCTCGATTAAACATTGATAAGAATTTCCTCCAGAGACCCGCTTCTACATGGGATAAAGATAAAGATAAAGATTCCTATTCAGAGGCGTAAAGGAAAGTGTTTTCTTTAAGAGCAGTTAATGATACAGCTGAAAGAGCTTGAAAAACTTATGCAAGATTTGCATGGTTTTATCACTCCAAAGGAAGACCAAAAGCAATTTTTGCTATGCTGTGTTCAGGAGCATAGGAATCTGTATCCAGACTGTAAAAAAGAGAATAAAGAAAAGAAAACGTCCTGCCTGATCAGTAATTTTATCTTCTTTTAATAAATATTTCATAAAAAAATTAATATTTCAATTGATTTAGCTATATAACGGAAAGGTTTAATAACAGCAAGTTTCAAAATCTTCAGAGTTCTGTCGGCACGGGTTAACGTTGACGTAGGAAGATGAAATTTTGTATTTAAGTAAGTCTGGATAGTTTAAAAAGAAATAGGAGGTATGCATTTCGATATCTAAAAGAAAATTGTTTTCGCCTATATAAGGGAAACCCTGTAAACACTGTTTATCTTTAATTATGGGTTCAAATGATTTTTTTTTAGGTTTTGTTTTTTGTTCCTTCCTTTCCTGACTTTTTTTTAGGCTATACGGGGTTTCCCGGGCCAGGGGAGTGGATGGGGGATTGATGCCGAGTATTATTAAATGTTTCCTGGCTCCGAGTTCTGGCTCCGATTGCTATCTCTTCGGGTTATCAATCATACGTTACCATCGGCAACGCGTATTTTCTAACGCGTTTGCCCACTCGGCTATCTTATAACGGTTTGCTAAAATAATATGATTTAAATATTACCAGGGTTTATTCGGGAATTATTTTTCATTTACCATTTTAAACCTTAAATTATTATAAAAGATCACATTCAAAATAAATATTATTATTAAACTGCCGCGCAACATGTGTGAACATGATTCGATGCAAGTCGGCACGGGTTATCGTACTCCAAATAAGGTAAAAATTTATTTCCGACTGTTTTAGATGCAAAAGAACAAAACTAACTCCTATCCGTTAGAAATTTAAAAATTTAAAAAAATAAGGGACACCATAATAAATACTTATACAAAATATAAAAAAGAAATATAAAAAGTACGATTAGATCACATTCAAAATAAATATTATTTTCGTATAAACTGTCCTAGATAACATAATATTAGAACCTGCCGTCCCCGATAACATAAAAATGGTCCCCTAAGTCAACGAAATCCGAAATTCAAACTATTTTGTAGAGCGCCCCCTCCCCCTCCCACCCGCCACTAAAATACAAAATGAATATTTCTATCAAAAACACCGTCCCCGATAACATAAAATTGGACCCCCGTGTGAAAGAAAAACGAAATTCAAACTATTTTGTAGAGCGCCCCCCCCCCCCCCCACCCGCCACTAAAATACAAAATGAATATTTTTATCAAAAACACCGTTCCCGATAACATAAAATTGGACCCCCATGTGAAAGAAAAATGAAATTCAAACTATTTTGTAGAGCGCCCCCACACCCGCCACTAAAATACAAAATGAATATTTTTATCAAAAATACCGTCCCCGATAACATCAAATTGGACCACCTTGTGAAAGAAAAACGAAATTCAAACTATTTTGTAGTTGTAGTTAGAAGTTAGTAGTTGTAACTACATTTTGCCCAACTCTGACAAAGGGTCAATGTCTGCCAAGTTGTGCCACCAACCGCTCAAGGACACTCCCTCCCGTTCCGTACTGAAGCACTCATAGGATGACGTCACAGGGAGGCCGGCCGCAACATCATTGGTCTAAAAATGTAAACAAAGGGTCAATGACCGCCAAATTATGCCACCAACCGCTCAAGGACCCCCTCCCGCCATACTCACTTGTGAAGCTATATACTATATATGCTGACTCTGACTGAGCATAGATAGTGAATAGAATGACAGTGCCCGAGGTCACGGACGCCAACTCTCACACATTCCATGTAACGTTGCCAGATTGTGCCACCAACCGCTCAAGGACACCCCCTCCCGCCATAGGGATACACCTCTCCTCGCCCTAGTATGATGTTGACCTGGTTCCATGTTTCTACAACCGTCGTTTATACCTAATGAAGTACTTGTGCCTTAAGCACGGAGTGTGTCCAATATTTACAGTTAGTTGGGAGGTCAATATTGTCGTGTACTATATCTTTGTTGTTAGTCCGTCGGTTTTTAATATCATAAAGTTGAACTGCTTCATGAGAGATGATGTGGAATGATTTACAGATTTTAATCCCCATAAGTCTTTGGAGGATTCGGAGTTTTATAAGATTACTTTTCCGAAGCATACCTTTGTGCCATACATGATCTGCATATAAAACTTTAGACAAGATAGCTCCCTGATAAATAATCTTAAGAATCTCTGATCTAAGACCCCAAGAGACTCTGGTTGCTACAGTCAGTCTATTATTGTTATATTGTAAATGCTGTCAATGTGTCTTTTCCAGTTCATTTTTCGGTCTAAGTATTTTAAAGTTTTACGTTGTTTTATTTGTTATGAAGAGTTCAGGTTTATGTTTAATTTTGGTAGAGTCTGTTTTTGTGAAAAAATGATAAATTCTGATTTTTGTTGGTTAAAAGTCAGTTTATTTTGTTTAGCCCATCTGGTATGCTAGTTCTTCATGTTGCGCCGTTTGAACAGTAGTAGGACATCGTCTGCGTATGCAATTAATCTAGTATCATCCGTGATTCTACCTGAAATATGGTATTAATTAAAATGTTCCATATTACCGGTGATAAACTAGAACCTTATGGAGTCTCCTTGCTTAAATGTCAGCTGATCGTGAACGAGTTAGTTAGTATGTTAAGTTGTCGGTTGACAAAATAATTTTGCACTAATTGATAAAGATTTTTGTGGCAGTTGTATTGTTTCAGATTATTTAAAATCGCTGTCCACCAAGCATTGTCTAAAGCTCGTTTAATGTCCAGGCTTACTACTAGTAGGTCTTTTCTTGTCCAATGTCGTCTGCATTTGTTCATTTAAAGCACTTAGGGCGTCATCTGTTCCTGATTGCGGACGGAAGGCGAATTGATTTTCGTGTAATTCGTTGGTTGGGTGTAGTACGTCCAGTCTCATATGGCTCTGATCTTGAGTCTGATTGCTATTGTTATCATCTTGAATTAGAATATTGAGTATGTAAGCTAGTGTTTCTTTAGAATCTTTTGTGTATTCACCGTTGTCTGTTAGAAAGAGTTTGTGGTGCCATTCTACTTTTAAGTTTGCCCAAAGCCCATTGGTAAGGCCAGTTCTAGGCAGTGCTGTTTGCGGTGTATAATGTCCACGATTCTAATTTCGATTTTTTCAGTAGAAGTTTGTAATTCTGTTTCAGTTCAAGGTAGTCGCATTTCCTTGATTCTCTTAGTTATACATTGTTTTTAGTCCATTGATATATCCTTCTAAGATAGTTCGTTTGTTTTCGTAGTTCTGTCAAGTCTTCATTCCACCAGGTTACTGTCCGATGTGAATTGTTCAAAGACCGTTTTCCTCGCGTTTTTCTAAATGTCATGTTACTTGCTTTGATTATCACAGATGTAAATTTCGAGGCAATAGTGTCTGTAGTCATGACTTGTAACTGCGATATTATTTCCCGATCAAGTTCGTCATCGTGAAGTAAAAATTGCTTTCGCAACTGAGTGCAACAATTAATTTTAAATTTTTCCGTCAGCATTATCGGTAATGTATAGTAAGTAATTTGATATTCTACCTGATCCTATACTGTTGCAAGTTACTAGAATTTCGTAAGTTACAAAATTGTGATCTGAAGAGTTTGTTTCTTTAGAAATTTTCCAATGTTTTATTTCACAATATTTAAACAAGTTAGTATTAGGAAGTGTGAGATCAATGTTACTTTTTCCAATTGTGCTTTCGAAAGTGGTCAAGTCAGATTCAACATTTAGCAAAATCAAGTCTTTAGATAGAATAAATGCCCCTAAAATGTTTCCTCTTTCATTTGTTTGTTTGTCGAACCAAAATTTTGAACGGCAATTAGAATCCGGAATTCATACTGATAATTATTTTTTCATCTTTGACTTTTGATAAAATCGTATCTAAATATTGCAGATCATTATTTATTTCTCTTCCAATTTCAAAATATGCACTAATTTCGTAGTATTTAATTTTTCCAATCGATATTTCGGTAAGTACTAGATCGGAATTAGAATATTGAGTAATAAACAACCATCAATATTTTTGTTTAAAATTACAATGCCAGCTCTAGGTTTGCAATCATATGGTTGATATTCCAGATATCAACAAATTACTATAACCTGAAATCTTATCATTTCGCGTGTATGGTTTCCCATTTGGCTCTATGACCCACGAGGAAAGCGGGTACCCTATGTGATAAAGAAGCGCGCATCAATGATGTGATCTACAGGGTTTTCAAGTATCCCTAAGGAAGACCTATGATCGTCCATTACAATCGCTTGGCACCATATGCAGGGAACCACAAAGAAGAACAGGTGCAGCGGGAGGGACAGTGTAAGTTAAATCGTTAAATGAAAAAACATATGATTTGAAATCCAGACCGTTTGTTGGAACAAACTAAGCGGTTGGAGCCAACTGTTTAGATCTAGATTGTTCGAGCTCCATCTATGCCGTTCCACCACCTTCCACACCAGAACCTCGAACCTTCCAGGAGGTTCGTCTTACGAATATATATAAATAAGGAGCGAGTGACTGGGCCATTTAGTCTTAGTCTGTTTCTTGACTGTGAAGCTTAAGTCATATGATTTGTGTGCCATAAAGTTATCTTTTTTGTAACCTGCTCGAATATTTGAGTTGTATTAATTCGTTTGGCATTGTTCATTGTATATTTTTGTTGAATAAATATTTGTTAACCCACATAAGTGTTACAATACTTTTAAAAAAATTAGAAGTTGATTACTTCAAATTTGCACTAAAGCCCTATAATCCAACATGTAAATTGCTCACCAAAACAAAAGACCTCACACCGATAGAAAAACAAAGAAACCTCATATCTAATATTCCCTGTAAAAGCTGATAAATCTTAGAACCATAGAAGCACGCTTAAACCAAACTCAAAAACTACCACATCATTGTCAAACCTTGCAAAAGAAACCAGACATGAAATAGATTTTGAGAACATCAAAATTCTATCAAAATTTCGCAATTAATTAAGACAGCATTTTAAATATTAAACAGGAAGCAGCCCATATCCCAAAACACTACTCACACTTAATAAATTATGATAGGTTAAATAATGGTCAGGATTTTCAGTTTACAATGATATTTATTATGGTAAGCCAACGTTTCGATCCAGCTTGTGGATCTTCATCAGGGCTACTGAGTCCAGGTGGATACCTAGTGGGTATCCACCTGGACTCAGTAGCCCTGATGAAGATCCACAAGCTGGATCGAAACGTTGGCTTACCATAATAAATATCATTGTAAACTGAAAATCCTGACCATTATTTAACCTATCGTAATTGAAGAACAGTTGACCATCTCTTATCTCTACTTAATAAATTATAATTATAATTAAAGTGCAGTCAGTACACTTCAGGGACGATGGGCCAAACAACAGTGTTTTAAATTTAAATTTCACATGCACTAATGATCCTACTTTGAGGAGATTGAACAGGTAAGCATGATATTACCAATATTATATAGCATGACAACTGTATTATATAAAAGTATTAGCTTTATAGTATATTAATTTAATCATTATTAACCACCTTGTTTTTAAATTATTTTAAATAATTTATTTTTGAAGAGTAAAGATTTGGCTCCGCTGGGAATCGAACCTGGGTCTTCCGCTTGACATGTGCAGTATGCTAACCATTGCCCCACGGAGCTTGCTTCCAAACGAAAGAGGAAGGATTTGGCACCGTTTGGAAGCGAGCTCCATGGTGCAATGGTTAGCATACCGCCCATGTCACGCGGAAGACCCGGGTTCGATTCCCAGCGGAGCCAAAAAAATCTTTTCCCTTCAAAAATAAATTATTTAAAATATTAGCTTTATAAATTTTCATATTATCTACATATTTTTTATTTATTGTATATTTAGATTAATATGGCGCTGGACGCCGAAAGTTCCATGTTATAATGTTTATTTTCAGACAGAAAAAAAAAATCATTTTATTATAGAAATATTATTAAAATTGTATTTTATTATACTTTTGCTTTCTACTTATGGGAATAATTCTATTTAAAAATTATTATATTAATAATTCTACTTAAGAATTTAATTTATTCTATTTAAGAAATCATTAACATTTTTTTTATGTTTATGGAAATTAAATATTTATTTTTAGAAAATATTTATTTTTTATTATTGATAGTAAATTTATACCTGAACCAAAGTTTTTACTTTGTTTAACCACTAAGTATTTATTTATCAATAATGCTTTTATATAAATAACAATCTATATTATACTTAAATTCGTTTATACAATACATTTAAAATTGCAATCATTGGATATCTTATTATAAAGGTTTGTTTTTATATTGAAATTCATAATTATTCATCATGAAATATAGTATATAGTATCCTGGTATTGATTTCATTGTCCTCTCTATCTGTTTGTCATAATTGACAAACTTCAAATTTAGCGCTAAAACAGAAGTAGGCGTGGCTTATTTAAGTCAGTAAAGTCGCCCTTAGGTAAAATTCTTATGTTGTCGAGCTATACATATTTATCAAAATACGTCGATTTCGAATGTAAGTAAGTTGGTAAGTGAAAATTCTGCATTGCACCAGATTTTTTTATGCCACATAAATAAGAAATGCATAATAGTGAATCAAAGAGTCCCGAGGACTTTCAAGTTATATAATAATTGTGGGTAGTAACAATATAAAAAGAAGTAACAAGATGTAGAAAAAGCTATTTTCTGCGAAGTTGAAGAACCAAAACATGTCAATTTCTTCTTGATGTAGGCTCGTTATTGAACATTGTGTATTGCCTGCATCATACCAGATTAACATTAAATTATAATAATGTTTCTTTAATTTTATTTTTAGGTATTATTGCAATGTGTGTGACTGTATTGTCAAAGACTCAATCAATTTTCTTGATCATATAAATGGGAAAAAACATCAAAGAAATTTAGGTATGTCAATGAAAGTTGAAAGATCTACTTTAGAACAGGTTAAAAAAAGATTTGAGGCTAATAAAAGGAAGTTAGAAGATAAAAAAAGAGATTATGATTTGGAACAAAGAATGAAAGAAATACAAGAAGAAGTAAGTTTTATTTGCTATTGATTAACCATTTCTTGTGCTTTTTAGCATGCTCTTCCTTATTAGTTATATTTTCCCCAAACAATAATTATAAAATTCTGTTATATGAAAAGTGATTAGAGGATTGTGAATTTTATATAGAGTTCAGAACTAGATGAGACTACACAGGTTTTCAAGAATGTCTGGAAGATAATGATGATATACCAGGTTTGGTGGTTTGAAAGCAAGATTTTTCCACAGGTGGCTGGCTCTAGTTGATATTGTAGTTACCATTAAACTGCATTATCTGCACCATTCTGTTTCTTTGTTCTTTCATTTTGTTCAGCTGCAAATGATTTCCCACTGTCAAAAGTTTTATCTGACAGCATTGTTTAAGAGTGTCAACAGGTCAAGACATGTTTAGTGCATGCAAACTATGATCTGTGGACAGTTTTAGTTTCCTGTTACCATTTGATTAGAATTACATGAAATTATTGTTGGATCTTAGAGGTTGACAACTGAATCCTACTGGGAAAGTACTATTTGTATGTTAACCAAGGACCATTCCCAGAAAGTGAAGCTGGAAATAAGTACGTTTTTGTAATCGTGGACTGTTTTTCCAAGTGGGTGGAAGCATATGCTGTCCCTAACCAAGAGGCTGCTACCTTGGCTGACGTTTTGGTGAAGGAGTTCATCTCCCGTTTCGGAGTACCAATTGAACTACACTCAGATCAGGGGAGGAACTTCGAGAGCACATTGTTCCAGGAAGTCTGCAAGAGGCTTGGGATTCGAAAGACCAGGACTACGGCCCTCCATCCACAGTCTGACGGAATGGTAGAACGGATGAACCGAACCCTTATAAAGTACCTTTCCAAGGTAACCTCTGACCATCAACGAGATTGGCACCGTCAGATCCCGTACTTCCTCATGGCCTACCGCTCTGCAGTTAATGAATCCTCTGGACAGACACCTACGAGAGTTCTCTTCGGTCGAGAAATGAGGTTACCTTGTGACCTCATTTTTGGCAGCAAACCTGGGGTGGATGTATCTAGGCAAGACTATGTATCTGGACTCCAGAGGAGAATAGAATACACGCACGAGCTAGTTCGTAAGAATCTTCGTCTCGCCAGCGACCGGATGAAGAGACACTACGATAGTAGAGCCGATCAGGGCGGGTACCAAGAAGGAGACCTCGTTTGGCTCTATAACCCAAAAAGAAAGCGAGGATTCTGCCCAAAGTTGCAGAAGAACTGGGAGGGACCCTACGTGATAAAGAAGCGCATCAACGATGTGATCTACTGGGTCTCCAAGTATCCCAAAGGAAGGCCTATGATCGTCCATTATAATCGCTTGGCGCCATATGCAAGGAACCACGAAGAAGAACAGGTGCAGCGGATTACGGAAGAGACCTTTCGTTTAACCTAGGGAGCAGGCACGCATGGAAAAGAAAACATCCAGGAGGAATGTCTCTAAGGAGGGGGCCGTGTAACGTTAAACCGATAAGCAAATAAAAAATACACATGGCGTAACCTCCCAGACTGCTTGTTGGAACAAAATATGCGATTGGATCGAACTTTTGGGGTCCAGATCTTTCGCGCCTAGTCCACAAAGGCGTAGATCTGCCCACATTGTTCTAGAATGATCCAGGCCTGACTATTTACGATTATATATAAGGAGCAGTGACTGAACGAGTTAGTGGAAGTCTGTGCCTTGACTGTGTTACTCAAGTCATATCATTGTGTGTGATCAAGTTATCATTTTTGTAACCTGCTCAAGTGTTTGAGTTTTAATAATTCGTTAGCATTGTGATAACTGTATATTTCTGTAAAATAAATATTTGTTACCCACATAAGTGTTACAATATTATAGTTAGTACTTTTGATGAAGTAATTTGTGAGTATAATAAAAATCATACCCTACAGCTTTTATATGAGTCACAAATATCAGCGGATTATTTACTGTAACTAAAACAAAAGCTTTTATCATTGAAGAAAGCAACTTGCTGCAATAAAGGATTTAGAAACTGAGTTCCCAAGACTTGAAAATTCACGACTGATAAAACTGAAGAACTATGTGATCTTGCAAATCTGAGTGATTTCACACTGTTCTCATTGAATTTTAAAGGTTTACTAGCTCATTTTTGTGATCTTAATGATAAAGTATTAAGATAATTGATAAAGTAAAGAAAGGTCCACATTTTTATTACTTTCAGCAACTTGGATGAAAAATGACTAACATATTGATCTTGGTGTTTCTACTGTGTTACTCAATACATGCAACCATACTCAAGAGCATTGTTGAAGGTATAGCGTTGTATCACTCAAAAACCCAACTAACTAAAATGGAACCTTGGCAACTATTCTAGTACAAGTCTCTGGATCAGAATTCACAAATAGGGTGACATTGCTGTTGTTCGTTGTATCACAATTAATTAAGAACATTTAATTATTGCTATTTTTTCCATTAGTCAAAATAAAACAATATTTCTAATTTTATTTATGAGCAGTTTCAACAATTTACTTTTGAAGGTTCAGATCTTTCAAATAGAAAGAACCAAAAGTCACCTATGATTATTGCTGGAGATTTAAATGTCAAAATCTTTTAGTATATTTATATATTGCTGGATTTTTTTGAAAGAAAAATTTAATTTAAACCTGATCAGTTCTTCACTTCAATCAATTTCCATAATCAAGTTTATGTTTCCTATTTTAGTTATCATTAAAGCTCGGAATTCCGTGCAGTAAAAATTTGAAAACGTGCAATAAAAACTTAAAAACGTGCAAAACCGTGCAATAAAAACTTTAAAACGTGCAAAAAAAAGTCTATTGCTTGAAAATCATGCATTAAATTATTTATTTGACCAATAATAGCTACTTTTGAAACAAATAAGTAGCGGAGAGTAAATTGAAGTAAAAACCTTTATTTTTAAAATATTGATTATAATACACTATAAACTTTGGTAAAATAATGATTTTTTTATATTAATGGAGTACATTGGAAATGTAACTACAGTTCATTATTTTTTTTAATTAATTAAAGTTTATAACTAAATACATTTCTAATTTTTTTCTGTAAAACAGTGCCTCCTGTCGCTTAAATTCTTTCAATTTAGAAAAAGATATCTCAACTTCTACAATCGTTAGAGGACAATATTTATAGCGACTCAGCAACTGGGGATCTCCTTCAATTCAACAGTGACTGAATTTCCGTTCAGGCAATCATTACAATTTTTTAATAGTTAGTATCCAGGATTTTTTAAAAAAATATTTCGAAATTTTTCGTAAATGATAATTCCTTTTTCGCTCTCTATGATTTTCCAACGTCCTCAACTATTTTTATTTGGTCATATAGAGAAAGATTTTTCTCCTCTAGTTCTGTAATAGCAACCGGAAAAGCTGCAAAATTCGATCTAATAAATGCCAAATCAGATTGAATGGTTGGATTCATCGAAGTGGTTTTTAATTTGATAATTGATTGGACATTTTCTTCCAATTCTATATTTGAAAATATTGCCGGTAAAAAACAAACAAAAAAAATCAGAATGTAAAATGTTTACTTAAAATAGTAACAAGGTGTGGAATAAAGAGTAAAACCTTCGCATGTGAGCTGTAATTATATTGGAAATAGGGAGATCTTATAAAGGAAAGATACGACTCAAATTATAGAATCTTAGAAGCAATATCCGGTGCGTAGGCTTATTTTTAAATTACTCTGATGACACGCATTAACCCTGTTGCCTTCTTTGGTTAAAAAATGATTAGGTACTTACTTGCGCCGCAGTGGGCATCAATTTGTGATTTCCTCCCACATCCAATATTTTTATCACAAGATTTGCAAAACACTACCCTTTTGAGTCAGGATAATTTTTAATCCATCCCGCAATTTTCGAAGACACCTCCAATTTTTGGCATTCAAAGTAACAATATGCTCGACAGAAGCTAGATTGATAGTGACAGAACGATGGGAATTGAGAAACAAAATGTAAACATCCAGGAACTACTGAGACCTTAGTTCTTGGAAATTTGTTCCTTTATAGTTTGTTTACATCTCCCAAGTTCCGTTTATTTTTATTATCCCATTTATTTTTCCATTAACTTTTTGATGTGTATTTAAAAAATTTAAAATTTGTAATAATATTTTTTCTTCAAATTATAAAATGATGCAATTTCTTGCAATAAAACTTCAAAACGTGCAGTAAACCCCAAACGTGCAATTTCGTGCAGTAAACCCCAAAACGTGCAATTTCGTGCAGTATAAAACTTCATTAAAACATCCCATCAGGCTTGATTCGGATAAGTAACTTGAATTCGCTTTATTCTGACTTACCAATAAAAAGATTGCACGGGTATCCGAGCTCTAGTTATCATATACCTTTAACATCCTTTAATTATAGTAATTGTGTTGCTTTATTTAATAAATTAATTGAATGATTGTAAGAATTATGTAAATAAATACTGTGAATACTTTCATACTTTTAAATTCTTATAGCTTTATCCTAATATCTCAATGTCGGTAAAGTTTTAGTTTATCAGTGGGTTTCAGCTACACACACTCACTTTTTTTATGACTTATTTATTTATTTATTTTTTTTTTAGGAAGAGAAACTTAAAGAATACCGGCGAGAAAGAAAAAAAGAAAAAAAGAGAAAACTGGAAGAAGATGAAGAAGATAGAGAACCTTCTTCTGCATTAGCTTCTGTCATGGGATTTTCAGGATTTGGTAGTTCAAAAAAAAAGTGATATCCTTAATGAAAGTGTGATACATAATAGTTTCTTACAACTTTTTTTATAGGGTAACCAATTTTGTAAATGTATATAAACATGGAAATACATATATTATATATAAATTATTGAAGCTTGGTGCCTGGTTTTATTTAAAAACTAGGGGGATAACTAATCAATCATTAATGTCTAAGGTTTCTTTTCTCGTCTTGGAAATAATTTTGTTAAGTGTTTTGTTATCACCAGAGCCCGAATTTTTATGGAGTAAAAACCGTCTAAATAATGCCTTACAATAAGGACTAAAATAAAGCAATATGTAGCAAAATATGCAACATGAGTTATAAAAATATGCTATTAAACAATTGTAATATTCAAAGATACTAATGTATACTAATATAGGAAAGAAAGTGGAGGAGAAAATTTAGAAATGAGACCAAAATGATTTTAAATTTTGTTGAATCTTAAACAAACATATATTTCCGATAATAAAATTGAACAAATTTAAAACAAAAATATAATAATAATTCAAACTTACTAGTTTACAAGAAAAATATAAGAATAAAAACAATAAAAATAACTAAATGAGCAATCAATTAAAAAATTCATAAAACAAGTGAATTAATCAATAAATTAATTATTAAATGCATATCTAAATTTATTTCTGTGGATCCTAACCTTCTATCGTTTAAAATATTTTTATAATCCGAAAATGATTTTTCGACATCAACTGATGTCATTGGAGCAAACTTATAAGTCGCTGAGAAAAAAATTTAATTATCCCCATTTAAAATTTTATATATATTTCCCAGGATATTGTCCTGATTTTTTCATAAAAACATTTTCCCAGAATAAAGTTATATTTTCATTTCATTTCCATTTTTTCTTTGAAAGCTTCTCCAACATTGCCTGGGATGAAAGGTGGAAAGTTGGGAATCTCAATAATCATTAATTCGAAGAAGACGAACTTATTTACGGCGAATAACCCTGATCGAAATTGGGAATCTTTGCTCCCACTTTGGATTTTACTTTTATATTTCTAAATGTATTGTTTACTTTATTAGATCATCAAAATATGCAAATATATGCAGTTACCATCAATTATGCAAAATAAAACTTGTCCAATTAGATCTACATACGCTAATTCGTAATCATACCTGGTCCTATTTTATAGAAGCACACATACAAAATATGCAATTGCATAAAAATCCGGGCCCTGATTATCACTTCCTGACAGCTAGCTACTTTTAACTTATTTATTTATTTATATAAATATACTTTATTTTAATATTCAACACTAAACAAATTGTCTCATTTGCTGAATATCATTAAATTTGATTAAAATTTTTATTGGTTCCTGTTGTAGAATTTTTGGTTGTGGTAGGTGGTGGAATGCTGTTTTAGGGATGGTTGATGACTTAGATTTTTTCTTGGTTCCTGTTGTAGAACTTTTGGATTAGTCTATATTTGGATTTTTTATAAATGCAGGGGTCTGTCTTTTGGTAGTGACTAGTTTTGGTTTTTGTAGTTTGGCCATTGTACAAGTCTGGAGGTAACTTGTACTCTCCAAATATGGAGCGATTTAGCTTCTTTTCTTTTTAAACTACAATCTATCCTTTTTTTTTCCGGAAAAAAAAAAAATGTTTGTTTTCGAGATAACTTTGAAGTTTCTAAACTTACCTTATAGGGATTCCAACTGCAGGTTTTCTGCTGTTTTCTTAGCCTTCAACCCTAAGTATATAACAATCAAATATCGATAAGATTTTCATGATGATTTACTTATCAATCGATGATATGTCTCGAAAAGCTTTTTTGTTTCTTACACACATCTATAATTCTATCTTATGCACAACATATTATCCTCTTCTTTGGAAACTCTCCACAATCAAAATGATACCTAAACTTTCTAAGCCCACAAATAATCCTTCATCTTACCGTCCTATTGCACTCTTACCAATAACAGGGAAAATATTTGAAAAACTATTCGTGAACAGAATTAAGCCATTACTGGAAAGTAGAGAAGTTATACCGAATCATCAGTTTGGCTTTCACTCCACTGTGCAACAGTGCCATAGGATAGTTGGCACAATATCGATAGCATTCGAAAGAAAAAGGAATATTGCTCAGCGATCTTTCTTGATATCGGAAAAACATTTGATAGTGTCTGGCACAAGGGTCTGTTATGGAAAATAAAACCGCCCCTACCTTCTACCTACTTCCTCATCCTTCAATCTTTCTTGCTCCATAGATAAATATCTATGGAGCAAGAAATCAGTATTTCCGTAGATTCTTCTACTTCTTCATTCTTTCCTCAGCTTACTGGCGTTCCTCAAGAAAGCGTTTTAAGCCCTCTCCTCTGTTCCATTTACACCTCTGACATTTCGGAACACCCTTGCACCACTATCTTCACATTCGTACATTCGCTGACGACACAGCTATTATTTCTTCCCACAATAGCATCAATTGCCGTCCTAACCACCTATTCGACCTAGAAAATTGGTTCCAAGAGTGGAAAATAAAAATAAATGCGTCTAAGTTGAGCCATATAAGTTTTTCACTGAGGAAGCCAACATGTCCACCAATAAAAATTAATAATACTACTGTGCCATCTAAAAACCATGAAGATACCTAGGACTATACCAGGAAAAAAGACTCACTTGGAACATACATACAAAATTAAAAAGACAAGAACTTACCAGACGATATAAACAACTGTCACACCTCCTAGACGACTGATCATCACTTAAGTTACGAAACAAAAGACTAATATACATCACGATACTAAAACCTATTTGGACCTACGAAGCAGAACTTTGGGGTTCCGCTAAACAAGTACACATTAACAAAATTCAAACCACTCAAAATTCAAAAATTGTAAACGCTCCATGGTACATTTCTAACAACACTATACACAAAGACATGGACATTCCAACAGTAAAATCATATATTTATGACAATTACACTACATTTCACTGTTCAACTCATAACCATCCAAACCCACTTATTTCTTCTCTTTCTTCCTCCCAGTTACCCGTCCAACGAAGATTAAAAAGACAATGGCCGAGAAATATGCTTGAGCACAGCAATTAAATCAAGCAAATCGAAGAAAAACTTATCACTCCACAAATTTGCTAGATGCTCCAGTGCAGGCGCAAACGCGCACGTAAAATATAAATAAAATAAAATAAATAAATAATACATTGTGAATTTCTTTGCATTCTCAGTAATAATAAATATTGTATATCCAAACTAATTCGATTTCCCGAACTTTCAGATTTTACATTCCACCTCCCTACCCACCATTAATCCGTATAAGGAATTCTACTGCATATATGGATCACAGATATTCACTCCTAAGAACTTCTAATTAGTTACATTGCGCCTGGTCATGTTTTTCTGTTCGAATGAGGTATTAAAAATTTCCTAAAATAGAATTTTATACAACCGGTATTAGAAAAGTAACTTTGATTTAAATTTAATGGCCTCTTAAATAAAAGGTGACGGTGAAAACATGAACCATTAAATGACTAAAATTACCATTAAACTTATAAAAATTAAATTAATCTAAAATGTATTTATCATCAGAAAATTCTTCTTTGAGGGTGAATTCTCCATTTGTCTCCCTTTTCTTTAAATTTAGAAATAACTAAAAGTCACCTTGCTGGAGATTTCAATGTCAATTTTAGTATAAAATAATTATACAGCACGAAATTCCAAGTTTACGTAATAAGAAATAAGAGGAGTTAGGATTATCATGTTAAATTCGGGTCTGATATGTACGTGTATACTTACGTTTGTAATACCTATGTACTTATTTAAAAAATCTGAAGCTAAATATTAGTAGTTATAAACTAATTACAAAACTTATATGAAAGTAAGGAAATATTACGACTTGCGGAAATATTAGGAGATGCGAGTGTACATACGTACATGTACTTAGATATACTTGTCTATCTATGTATCAATTTGAAAATATATCTCTATAAACATTTATAGAGAAAGCGATCACTTTGAAATTAATAACCAGGATTGTCTATCCCATGTTTTTTAAAGTCATTTTCACTCGAAAATGTTATTTTTTTTCACCTATAATCAGTAGTAATTTGAGGTAATATACACATTTGCTTTTTTCGACAGTTTTTAGGTCGCTGAATGAGAATTAAAATCTGGTGCAATTAGTGCTACACACAACTTACACTTCTTCTTCATTCTTCGCTTAGATGGCCAAGTCGGGAATTGACCCATTAATGCCTGTAGACTGATATATCAGTTCGAGCGCTGCAGTACCTGGGGCCTGTAGACTGATATATCAGTTCCGCCCGCTTTAGCGTTAGAAGACTGAAACTGCAGACCTTATTTGCATTGTTTTCTTAACTCTTTCCATTTTACTACTGCACTAGGATAAAAGCCCAGCACCTTAAGAGGTGTTTTTGTGGCTTCTTTTAAAACAAAATTACTATTAAGGAATGCAACATTCATAAATTGTAGGTAACAACTCGTAAAAAAAATATAGTATATAATTTAAAAATGTTATAAAATAAACATATATATAAAACATTTAATATAACAGTTCTAAAATTATATGTAAGTATGTCTACTTAGGTACATTCCCACTCATATTTTTTTAATTTCATGAATGTTAGAGGAGCATGGCGAGCAGACAAAATAGTCATCATTTTCTTATTCATATTTAGGATGAGTGCAGGACATATGAAAATTATTTTTACATAATTGGCATTCCCGTTTCTCCAACCCTGTTTCCAGCCCGTCCGGTATTTCCCAGTGACGAGGTTTATGGTTTCCTCAAAAATTCCCTAGGATTTTAAACTAATTGACATGGGGTTCTTTTCGAGTTTTTTCAAATTAATTTTACCTGCTCCTTATTCCTTAAGTCAAATAGGGCGAATTCTTTGGTCTGTTTTCTGGCTTTAAAAAATATTCAGGCCACCGGGCATGGCAGCCGATCTAAGGTCTCAGGCCAAAAGGCCCGCAATACACTCACACTGCTCAGACGCTAAAGGGTTAAAATAAAGTATTGAGTGGTTCTCCACTAGAATTATTTCAACAATATTTTAAATACGGAAAATAATAGTTTATCTTCTCCTTTGGAATATCAGAGTGCTGAACCGTTAATAGCACTGGTCAAGGTTTTTTTTCACAAGAGATCTGAATAGTGAATCTAGTGGCATTTTCCATCCTGAATTCAGATATGTAGTCAGAATTTTCCCATCAGGCATAGTTTTTCTGTAAAAGCTACTTTTCAAAATATGATTTTAGCGTTTCCTTTGACCTGTCATAGGAACCGTTACCTCATATGTAGCTATTTTACTCAAGCTGTATTATTGAAATTATTTGCAATGTCATGCTGAAGCGCAATAAAACATAACTGTGCAGGTTCATTGTTGTTGTTTAGACATGTTCAGACCTCTTTGGCATTGTGATGTGTCAGTATTGAGCTGACTGTGAGATTGTTGAGTAGTGAAATATTTCCTTCCTTTCTGTTTAGAAGTGTATTGTGTATATTATGCATGTTGTATTTCTGTGCTTTATTTTTTCATCATGCCAAGAAATTGTGTAAATCATGCAGATAATTTCTGCTATATTTGTGGTGAGCTGACCTTCAAGTCTCAGAGGCGAAATTTGACCCCACTTGTAAAGAAGTGTTATAAACTTTACTTTGGCTGTCAAGTTGGTGATTTTGATAAGAGCTGGGCCCCAAATACATGCTGTGTTTCGTGTGTTAGACTGCTGACTGGGTGGAAAAATGGTACACATCATATGCCATTTGCAATTCCCATGATTTGGAGGGAACCGAAGGATCATTTAACTGACTGTTATTTTTGTTTGACAAATATTAAAGGAATCACATCTAAAACAAAATATACAGTTAAGTATCCGAATTTGCAATCTGCAATGAGACCTGTCTTACACAGTGAAGAGTTCCCCGTACCAGTATATGCAGATACAACCTTAAGTGATAACTCTGGTTCTGACCTGACTGAAACTACAAATGATTCAGATGAAAATAAAAATGATCTTACATATGAAGCCAGTAGCTGTTCATCAGAACCATACTTTCCCAATCAGCAAGACCTTAGTGACCTGATTCGCGATTTAAATCTGTCTAAACAGCAAGCAGAAGTTTTAGCTTCCAGACTCAAAGGGTGGAATCTACTCCAAAAAGATGTAAGAATTAGTAGATATCGTAGCCGCCATAGTGTTTTCAAAGTTTACTTCTCTGAAGAAAATGGTATTGTGTTTTGTAATAATATTTGTTCAGTTATGGAAACTCTTGGGCTTCAACACCGGCCAGATGAGTGGCGATTGTTCATAGACTCCTCTAAAGTAAGTTTGAAGGCTGTGCTGCTACATATTGGCAATAAACTTCCATCAATACTGGTAGCACATGCCGCTGATATGAAAGAGACATATGAAAATATAAAACTAGTTTTAGAGAAAATACAATATGGAAAATATGAATGGAATATCTGTGGTGATTTAAAGGTCATTGCTTTATTGCTTGGTTTGCAACTTGGGTTCACCAAATTTTGCTGTTTTTTGTGCGAGTGGGACAGCAGAGATAAGAAGTCTCACTACGTTAGAAAGCCATGGCCAAAATGTGAATCTCTTATCCCTGGCCAGAAAAATGTGGCATGTGTCCCTTTAGTGAAGCCTGAAAAAATATTTTTACCTCCATTGCATATTAAGTTAGGAGTTATGAAAAATTTTGTCAAAGCTATGGATAAACTTTCTGATGGATTCTTGTACTTGAAATCGAAATTCCCCAAAGTCAGTGATGCTAAATTGAAAGAAGGAGTTTTTATAGGACCACAAATCCGATCATTAATGGCTGATGAACATTTCGAGGGACTGTTAAATCCACTGGAGAAAGCAGCCTGGCAGTCTTTCAAAAGTTTGTGTTGCAATTTTCTTGGAAACCATAAAGCAGAAAACTATCGTGACATAGTGGCTGATCTGCATTCTTATAAAGCTATGGGATGCAACTGTCTTTAAAAATTCACTTCTTGTACTCTCACTTGGACTTCTTCCCCGAAGACCTTGGAGCTGTCAGCGATGAACACGGTGAGCGTTTTCATCAGCAAATTTCTACAATAGAGAAGAGGTACCAAGGCAAGTGGAGTTCCAATATGCTGGCTGACTACTGTTGGACTAAAATGAGAGACGTTCCAGATGCAAAATATACCCTACTATCTACCACTTTCTAGGTAAGTCAGAATCAGTAGTTATAATTTTGAGTTAGATAGCTAGTTACGGATTTTTTGGAATATTATAAAAAATTCAAATGAATATCACACAAAACTCCTGCCCGATGGGGAAAACCTGTAATTATATTTGAATTCAGCACGAAAAATACTTTTAGAATCTGTTATTTTAATTCTTGTGAAAGAAAAAAAGTTAAATTTTGTCGACCAGTGTAGTAGGAGCATGTAAAGAGGAAGTTTAAATAGCAATTGGAAAATAAAAATCGAATAAAGCAGCGGGAAAAGATAGTATTCCTAGTGAACTAATCAAGACATGCGGAAAAAGCTGGGATCTCGTAAATACATCTTTTGGTTAAAAAGATCTGGGAATAGGATAAAATACCCGAAAAGTGGAAAGAATCTATTCTTATTCCAATTCACAAAAAGGGATCAAAAGAATAAGAATAGATTGCAATAACTATTTCGGAATTTCACTCCTTACAGTTTGTTATTAAATATTTATTTTAATCCTAAATCGTCAAATCACTGAATATGCCGAGGAAATCGTCTGAGACTATCAATTTGGTTTCAGATGGAATCGTTTAACTGTAGAACAAATATTCTCTCTCCATGAAAAATTAGAGAAAAAGTTAGAATGTAAAGTTACAGTACATCAGCTTTTCATCGATTTCAAAAATGCATTTGATTCGATTAACTGCCATAAGCTGTACAATATGCTTGTTGAGCAGGGAATACCGAAAAAAGTTAGTAAACTAATGACCGAAACATTCAATAAAGTTAGTGATTCTCTATCATCAGTTTTTTTTTTGTTGTTTTTTTTTTTTTTTTTTGCTGAAGGCCTGAAGCTGTTTATTCTTATCTAGGGGTTAGAATGTTATTGTACTTTCTTCTGTGAATTGGCATATGGATCATATGAGGCTATTGTCTAAAGATGTAATTTTTTGCACAAAATTATTGTAGTTGTAGATGTTGGGGTATTTTTTTTTGGATGGTATCATATTTTTTGCATTTTGTTATGACGTTTATTGGGTCGTCAATAGTTTTACAAACTGTGCATTTTTCATCCTTGTTGATTTTTATTGCTGTTAAACCACGGTTTGTTCGGCCATGGTTAATTCTTAGTCTTGTTTACATTGCTATTTCTTTTTTCTTCATGGCTATGTTGAAATGGGAAAACCCTGGTCGTAGGCTTACTTTTGGAGGTATACCATAGTGGTCCTTGTCCTTTTTTTGTGACTCCCATGTATACCTCTCTTGCCACTCACTAATTTGCTGTTTCCTTATGTGATATTCTACTTCCTTCAATGGAAGTTTGGCATTTCTCTCTCTTGCTGGTCCTTTTTTTGCCAATTTGTCTGCAAGTTCATTTCCGTACAAGCCCACATGGCCTGGAATCCACTGAACTTTGAAGTTGTTATTCGTGCTTGAGGTTTCCTGCACTATTTGATAGAGTAGATATAATTTGGAGATGTACATTTTTTATTGCATAGCAAACTGAAGCGGAATCTGTTAATATCACTATCTTTTGGTTTTTATATAGTCTATTGGCTAATTTGAAGGCCTCAGCGACAGCAAAAAGTTCGGCACTGTATATACTGAATTTTATTGGGAGATTCATGGCTAATTCTTTGTTCGCATTTTTATCATATATGCCAACGGAAACCTTGGTTTTGTCTTTGGATATGTCTGTGTATATTTTCAAATGGTGAGTGTATCTATCTGATTATATTTCCAGGGATTTCTGTTTCAGAACTGTAGTAGAGTTGTTCAACTTTGTAGAATCTGATATATTCAGTTTTGGGTATGTTTTAATGATGATTTGTTGTTTTGGAATAGGGGTGCACAAGTCGTATGGTCTGTCGGAAGTGGCTATTGAGCGTACTATGGGTCTCAGTTCCTGAACAATTCTTCCCGCTTTTGGAAGAGATATGGTTCCGTTCTGAATAGCTTTATTTAAAGGGTGTGTTTGATCAGATGCAATTTTTAAGATAGTTTTCTTGATTAGCCAATCCCTTCTCATTTGGAGAGGCATTTCACCTGATTCTAATTGAAGGGCATTTGTGGGGCTTGTACAAAAGGCTCCTAAACCTATTCTTATTGTGTTATTCTGGACTGTGTTTAATTTTTTTATCAATAGTGAGTTGAATTCATTGAATACTACTGAGGCATAGTCCATTATTGATCTTGTCATACTTTTATATAAGGTGAGTAAATTATGTGGATGAGCTCCCCAAGTAATACCTGCTATTGATAATATGATGTTTAAGCTACTGGCTGTTTTGTTATATGTGTTTTCTAGGTGTGGTTTAAATGAAAGTTTCATGTCTAAATGAACCCCTAGAAATTTTATTGTAATGGTATATTCTATAGTTCCACTGTGTGCTTGAATTTTTAGTTGTGTCAAGTTTATTTTTCTTTTCCTTGTAAATGGTATGATTTTACATTTTGATGCGTTAATCTGCAAGTTGAGTGCTAGTACTTTAATTTCAAGTGTTTTGAAAGCTTCTTGTAGAATTTTAACTCCTTTTGTTTGGTCTGGACAAGACGTGTACAAAATTAAGTCGTCAGCATATTGTAATATTTTCCATTCAGACAGGGAATTGCTAATCACCTTATGTGTGTATATATTGAATAGAATAGGGCTCAAGGGATCCCCCTGGGGCAGGCCTGCATTAGACTGGACTTTTACTATTCCCTCTGATGTCTGAAGTGGTATACCCTAAATGTCAAATAATTGATGATCCACTGTGTCATAATATCAGGGAGATTGATATTCTTCAAGATCTCGCCAAGTTTGTTTATATTGACCTTGTTATAAGGGTCTTGGAGGTCCAGGGAAATCGCTATTAAGATATTTTTACTTTTATAAGATTTTTAGATTTCATTTGTAAAGTATATAATACCATCAATCGTTGAGTGGTTTTTCCGGAACCCAAAGGTTCTGTTACTTAGAATTTTATTTTTTTCTAGAAACCATTCAAGTCTTACCATAGTATTGAACATTTTGGCCAGACATCAAATGAGGACGATCGGTCTCGAGCTAGATAGGAGGGAAGGATCCCTACCAGGTTTGATTATAGGTACTATTAGAATCAGTCTCCAAGCAATAGGTACTATTAGAATCAGTCTCTAAGCAAAAGGTACATCAGAATTTTTCCAAATATCATTGAAGGCTTTGAGTAGTCTTAACCCTTTAAAGGTCTTGGGCCTCTCTGGAGGCCCGAACTCAGAAATATTAAAACCGGGCGGGAAGACCGCAGCGATAGTTCCTATGGGTTCCGTTAGATTTCAGGAGCTTTATAATGAGAAATCGGGAGTCTCCAGCCTCCCGGGGCCGAGGAATCCCGAAGAATATCGAATAAGGGCCTCTGGTGAGGCTTGTGAGCGTCCCCGGTACCTGTTCCTTCAGTTGCCTTTCTAGAAGCGCTTGTGAATGCTTGTGTATCGAGTCTAGCTGATTGAGGGATTTATACGGAAAGAAAGCAGATTTGAGGTTCTAAATTAGTTGATTGGACAGCTATTATTTCTATTGGACCAGTATTATGTATGTCTATTTTTTTGTGTTTTATGGAGTTATGAATTATTCCTACACCACCGTAATAGTCTTTTCTATATTTTTCAATTACTGAGTAATTTTTTGCTTCGTATTTTTTGGTTTTATTAAACCACGTTTCTTGTAGGAGAGCTACCTGCACATTTTCCATATTCATATAATTAATTAGTTCTTGAAATTTGCTATTAATACTTCGACAGTTGAATTGAATTATCTGAAGATTGTTAAAGCATTTCATGACATTTTGACTGGATATCATTAATTTTTTTTTAAAAATATTAAAATATTAAAAATCTAATTGTTTTTTGTTTCAGATTCACTAGGTGGTGGTATAGTATTAATGATTTCCTTGTTTTCCTGAAAAAAATTGTAAAATGACTGTCCTATGATGTTAACTGTCTCTTTCTCATCATCATAATTAAAGAATTCAGATATTGTATATATTTAGATTCAGGGGTAGTCTTATGAGGATTAGAGTAGGTGAAAGCTTTAGTGTTGGGTTTGCTAATAGCTGCATCTGAATATGAAGGAGCCGGTAAATCGCCTAATTCCTCAGAAAAAAGACTAGTTCGCGGCCTCCTTGTTGTTCTTAATCCTTGTTTTTTGGGGAAAAATTTATTAAATTTTTATTATGGGTAAACCTATGGGTTTCTCCTTCCTCTAGTTGTGGAAAATCAAGGGGAGTGAACCAATAAGAAGTGGAAATTGTTGGCTGTATGAGTTTTGACGCATCTCTGTAACTAATGGGCTGCATAGCCATCACTTCTTTTATTTTTTCCTGTCTTATTCTCTCTGAACAGTTTTTATCTGTTGGCAAATACCCAAGTTTGCAATACACGCACTTTGAAGAATTTGCACAAACACTGCTTTCATGATTAGAATCTCCATAATTGCTACATTTACTCTTCCATCTACATTTATCCTTTAAATGACCGTAATTAAAACATTTTTGACAGTAAAGAGGCCTGAAAATATAGGCGGGCGCAATCGACTATAGGGTGCGCTAGTAGCATTTTCAAAATGTCGGAAAGAACGGGGATAGACTTAGTTGATGTAATAGAGATAGTTGGTAATTTTAAGAGACCATTAATTGAAGGGCAGGCTATTCTTGATGCAAACCACATAATAACATGTGGAATAATATCTAGAAGTAAAAAAACAGTTATTTTACAAGCTTTGTGCCTTCAAACTAGCAATTTTAAAGGACTGCCCCATCAAATAACAGTGGAAATCAAATTTATTAATAATAATAAGCAATTTTCTTGTCATTGTAAGTGTAAAGCTGGTAGTTCTGGTAAATGCAAACACATCATTGTAACTTTACTCTACGTTTTTCGGTTAGTAATAACATTAATTACCTATTCATACAATCATTGTTATGACAGCTTAGATTCTTTGTCATATTATTTATTTATTTGTCAAAACTTTCAGGCTTTGCATTGAAAACTTGGAACAATTAAGCACAACGGATGTAAGACAAAAATGGGGAACATTAAAAAAGAAAAACAAATATGACACCATGGTCCCAATGTTATTTGCATAAAACCAACATTTTGGAATAATAAAATGTCAAATACTAATATTTACCTGGATAAACATAGTCACTTTCTTTAAAATGAAGACTAAATATCATCATATGTTTCGAAACAGGCTTATCTATTCTTAATTTTACAATCCACTCTTTAAGAAGCTTTTTATTTTTTGGAAACAAATGGAATGACACATCTTTAGATTTTTTTGAAGAACACTGAGGGACCGAGCAATACCCATTAGACATTTTTCCAATAATTTTTTGCTCAATCGGGTTTTAATTATGGAAAAATAAATTAAAAACGGCAAAAAACCCTATGAATCCCAGGTAATCACACGGCTTCTATCCCCGTTTCTCTAGTTCCTCAAAGAAGCAGCACCGTCGCTTGCGCTCGCCTATAAGGTTCGACTTTGCGGGGTGCTAAATGCAGGGCAACACTGCCCGGTAAGCGCTGGGAATGGAAGGTTATTTGCACTGAGGTCGTCGGAACTCGGGTAACCTCGTCTCCTTTCATCACTCTACGCTATAGTTGGCATGACTTTTGGTTGGTATGACTTTTTTACGCTTACTAAGTTTTCTGTGATTTCTCTCTCATTAATATTGGTGGGGATTCCCCTAATCACACCATATTTAGCAGTATATTGTTTCAGTATTAACGCCTTTAGGTTGTTTATTTTTAAGAACTGGTTTGATAAGAAACGATTTGCATGTTCATGGGTTCGAAAGTTAATATCTATTTGATTTTTATTTTTCTTTCTAATGGAAATACCTTCTAAATTACTTAGACCAAGAAGCTTAGCTATTTTCATGTCATGAAATGAATCCATTTTATTATCATCTTTTTTTTCTATTATCACTATAAAGGGACCACGGAAATGTTTAAGAAATTTAGGAGAGCTCTCAAAAAATATTTTACGATTGTAACTTTTATGAGGTATGGTATTAGAAGTAGGGTCGGGGGTTTTTCGTCCCCTGGGTCGTCTATATACATGTTACCGAGAAGAAAATTATCCTCTCATTAAATTATAAAATGAAAATGAAGAGGAAAAAAAAAAATATATATATATATATATATATATATATATATATATAAATTAATAAATATTTAAAAACAAAGAAAAAGAAAACCACGAAACAAGGTTAGTATTAGAAATGGAAAGGACTGGTCTGAGAGGTAATCCTGTTAATATAGTGAGCTGCTCGGGATTAAGCGATGTGCACTCCAGCACTGTCCACTCACAACTGTATCATCAGTTTTATTTAATTTAGCACCGTAATATGCCACTAGGGAGGTGACACTTACCGGAAATGGTTTGAATCCGGGAGGAAATATATCCGTGCTCGGTTATGCCGATGATTTGGTATTGCTTGGTGAGGACGCGGAAACTATCGATCTAAATAAAAAAATTTGATGAAAGCAGGTCAAGAACTTGGGCTGGAAATAAATACAGATAATACAAAATACATATATGGTTAGCCGTAGAAGTGGTGATGATTTTGCTTATATGTAGAAGGGAATACGTTTGAACACGTAGAGAAATTTAGATATTTAGGGGCTATGGTAACTAAAAAAACCAAATTGTTGAGGAAATTGAGGCTAGATTAAAAGCTGGAAATGCTTGCTACTTTTCAGTAGCGAAATTTCTTAGCTCGCACCTTTTGTCCCGAAACTTAAAAATTAGAATTTACAAAACTATTATTCTTCCCTACGGTCCTTTATGGATGTGAAACGTGGTTGGTAACATTCAGGGATGAGCAAAGGTTGAGGGTTTTTGAAAATATGATATTGCAAAGAATATTAGGACCGAAGAGGGACAAATAGACCAGAGAATTTAGACGTTTACACTACGCATTACTGAGTGAACTTTATCCGGTAAATATAATTGATAGGGAGATAACTGATAGTAGGAAGACAAATAAAAATTGCAAAACGTTGTAATGAGCGAATTCTAAAGAGATTAATAAGAGCGATGCCGAAAAGGAAACGTTCTAGGGGTAAGTCGAGACGGAGGTGGAATGATTGGTGGTTGGTAGAGGTGTGCAGGGAGCGAGTTGTGCTTTCGCCTTGGGTTCGTCAAGCCTTCATCATTATTATTATTCATAAGGTATAGAAACTCTTCAGTAATTTTCGATTCATTATTATTATATTTTTTTTTTTAAGGGCATGTGTCGTCAGTGGTTCCTTGTGTGTCTCCATATCAGCAATTTTACAAATCCTTGTACACAATCTGATCGCTCCATGTTTTATTCTTATTTTATATGATACATCTATGTTTTACAACACCAAGATCAAGAACTATTTATTTATAACCTGAACAATTAAATCATATTGTAAATCCCATATGACAATACTATTTATGTATGACTTGAATGAGGATGTATGTATTGAAACTGACGCCAGCTATAGTGGCATCAGGACTTGTTTGAAACAGCCTCAAGTTGATGGAATATTAACCACATGTTATCCAGTTGCATATTTTTCCAGGAAGCTATCTGCTAGGAAAAAAAAAAACTGTTTTAAAAAAATTAAACCGACCTAAAACTAGGAACCAGTAAAAATAAATGCGCTAAAAAGTATAAAATAATTACCTTCTGATTTTTATGAATACACAGCAAAACTCAAAATGGTATAAAAAACCGAAAAATGCAATAAAAGGAATAATTTTATTTTGATTTGTAGGAATACACTTCTTCTTCTTCCTCTAACTCCTGTGTGCCGCTAAGCGTGGAGTTGCCGTCCCGGTCCAGCGAGCCCATTGGTCTCTGTCCCCTTGCCATTCTTCTCATCTCCGGGATGGTTAGTAGTCCTCTTGCTGCTCCCAGTTTCCCAATGTAGTCGGAGTACAAACATCTGGGTCTGCCACGAGGACGTCTTCCTTCCGGTCTGGCTTCAAAAAACCATCTGGCCTTTCGGGTATCGTTCATTCTACAGACATGCCCGAACCACTTCAATTGTCGCTCCTCCAGGATGTCCCGCACTGATCTTACTCCCAATTCCTCGCGGATCCTGTCATTTCTAATACAGTCCCTCCTGGTTTTGCCAACTATTCTTCGGAGGAATCTCATTTCAGCTGTTACCAACTTGCTTGCATGTTTGTCGAGGGTAGTCCAGCTTTCAGATCCGTACAAAAGCACAGGTAGGAAAACAGATTTAAATATCCTAATTTTAGCCTCTCTGCTAACTGTTTTAGTATTGTAACAACAAACTTAAAAAACAACAGTATTCATTAATGCAAACTTTTTATTAACCTCTCACACGAGATTAAGTACATATCAATTTATAACATTAACTAACATATGTCTTTTTATTTTATTTTTTATAACCTCCCATCTCGAACAGTGTAGCCACATATAACACTAACTTCATGTTTCCCAATGACAGTTTTGGATATATGGTAGTACAGTCCATTGGCCTTCATCACCCGATTTAGTACCTCCTGGTCTATTTTGCCATCTTTGCTCATGACTGTCCCTTGATACGTGTAGGCGTTTGTTGTTTCTAGGAGTTCGCCATTACAGAATATCCTAGGCTCCAAATCTTGTCTACCCACACACATAGTTTTGCTTTTTACCGGATTTATGCTCAACCCTCTTAGCCGGAGTTCCTCATGCCATTCGTTTAATGATGTTTGCAGAGCTTCCTGGGAATCCGCAATCAGTACTATGTCGTCTGCATAGATCATGGCATGCAGGGTCATGCCAATCTTGGTTAACGCGTCATATATGTCCTTTTGATAGGCGTTTTTCTCAATTTCTTCGAGACCTCGATTTCCCGACCCTTTGGCAAATAAGTGTTCGGTAGGAGGGTGGTGTGTTGAAGCTTTTAATTTTGCAATATATTTGAGTGATAAGAAATCTCTTCTTAAAGAGGTTTTTACATAATACAATTAAGAATTTTTATTTATTCAAGCACTAATTTGTTCAAAATGTTTTGGGTTAACCTGTTTTGTTTTTTTAACACAAACCAAAGATTTGATGGTTTCCACACACGTGAGCAGGCGATGCCCATTTCCCACATGAGTTAAGCCATTGCCCAATAAGTTAAGTTAAGCCATTGGATTTTCAAAGTCCAAGTGGACATTGTTTGCCCTTGGGATTTGTTTATGGTCATGGCAAAACCCAAACGAATAGGATATTGAAGCCTTTTAAATTTTATTGAAATTTTGACGGTTCCAGGGGAATAGGTGGCAACAGGGCGATATCTCCTGTAAACCTTCCAGGCAACATTTTTGCTTCAATAACATTTCCTGTGATCCTTTTAATGACCAAACGTGTACCGTTGCTCAATTGAGGTGGATTTAAGTTACGAAGAAGAATGATCGGTGAGCCAATCTTCAACTGGAGATTGTTTGGGGTATATCCAGGGAATAAAAAATTCAGATGGGAAATTTACGACATCGTTTACATCTAGAACATTGTCAATTGATTTTGGAAGTTTATTTCATCGAAATCAACATTTTTTGCTGCCAAAATAGCACGACTACCCAGCCAATTATAGTCCAAATAATTGTTCAAAATATCAAGAAAGACACTTTATATTTCGTAGACAGTTCATTTTTAGTCTCTACAACAGTTCAGAGATTTCTGGTAATTTGATAAATTTTGAATTTTGATGCAGCTCTATTTCACCGTTTCCAATATACAGCAATCGTTTAGAAAATATATCTGCCGATGGATCATTTTGCAGTAGTACTCTCATATTTATGGTGGATAAATCTGAAACTTGCTGTTACCCAAATAACAATTAATCCTGTTCAGTAGAGGTGTAATAATCATTATATGTAAAATTTAAAAAATGACGCGATTTGTAATCCTTTCTTAATCAACAATCATTTAAAGATAAGTAAAAAACTGTATTCTGGTGAAATTAACAACGAAATAACATTCCCAATAATAGCCTACTTTTAATTAAAGAAAGGATTAAAATCTTCGCTGTCATTTCTTAAATTTGTCATATAATGATAATTACAACTCTGCTGAACAGGAAGTAACAGCCTCTATTCGATTGGGATTAAATTTTCTCAACTTTAAATTATTGTTGATAAAGGAGGAATTACAAATCTTCACTGACATTTTTTAAGTTTTACATTATAGAGCACGGGATAAAAAATAATAAAAAGGTTTGGTAAAATAAAAAAACACTGTATTTAAATAATAATAACAAAACGAATAATGAAAATAAAGAAACTTCTGTTAAATAAATCAACTGAAAATATAATATTAAAGTCTTAATTATGCAGTTCTTTAGCAAATCACAAAGTATCCCACAACACCTAATCAAAACACACTCTTTTTGTGAGGGAGTTTTTACGACTGGTTACCCGCAGTGTAGCCAGCTTAATAATTTTCACTAATTTTTGGCAACATTGACTCCCCAAGTCAGGTTTCTATTAGGTTACACCTATGACAGTAGGTGCTGTTACAACATTTATAGAATATTATTTCAAATAATAGCCTAATTTAAATTATTAAAATGTATTTACTTTACTAAAAGTTGATATCAGGGTGGGTCACAGCAAAGCGTTTCAGCGCTTAGCTATTAATTTAATTTAAATACAAATAAAAAAGGAAAAGGAAGAAAAAGTACCTACACTTTTGAGAATTTATTGTAACCTTTTCTTGATTCATTTATTCCTTAATGAAAATTAACAATAAATACAAAGATTTGTATTACTAATAAATAATAATATAGGAACAAATAACTGCATTCACATAACACAATACAAAATTATAATAATGATAACCTGTATTACAATAGCATGCTTATAAACAAAAACGTTATGAAATCGTCATGACGCCATGTTAATAAATCGAAATACGACCTACTGTATTTGCAATAATTCGCTATATAAGAATTAATTTGATCACTAATCAAGTTAAAAACTATCTTATCTATTAAGTTGGCAAAAACTATATAGTTAAATAACTTCAATACGCACAAGACTTTTTAAAAAGAATTTATTATGAAATGACAAACACTACATCAAATGATAATAACTAGGTAATAGATTACATCTAACTGAACATCTAGCGAGCCAGCTTCCTATTGTTCTAAGGGTTTATAAAGGAGTCAGCAAAGAAGTGACTCATAGTTCCTAGAAGGTACTTGTGCTACCTATAACTCCTCCCTTTCTTAAGTTTTGAACTCCGGTCAAAACAATTTATTTTACATTTCAAAGCTAGATTTATACAATTTGCTTAAAATTATTTTATGATCATCAACAAGTGGAGGAACTGTAGGGAAATTTACAGTGCTTATAGGTACATTTGAACTGTTGACCTGTTTATAATTTCTTTTATAAAAGATGATACTTATAATTACAAATGTTACAATGATAAATAATAAAAAGGAATAATGATAAATGTTAGTGTCCTCTACAAACGATAGGATATCTAAATTTGGTACAGTATAATTATTAGTTTCTAAAATTGTGGTATTTAATAATACAGTATCATAAAATGGTTGTAAAACAGCGTTAAAGTTATGGGTATAAATTTTTTCAAATTGTGGAAAACAATCATCTTTGCTAATATTAATTAAGCCTACATTTGGTAGAAATACAGTATTGTTATGACAATCAGTTATTTTTTTAATATTTACAGAAATGTATTGTTTAATATAATCAACATATCTTACATTATTTTTATTACTTAATACTAGTTTACAATATTTTAAATCCCCATTATGTACAATAGATGAAATACATTTTGATTCTGATACGTTTAGGTTCATACAATAGTAGTTATCAATAAAAATACAATTTCCTTTATAGAGAGTGGATCCTTGTTGTAAGTATAAATCCGATTTTAAATCTATTTCATAAACAGATTGGTTTATAATTTTTGGAACAGATAAAATATAGTAGCCTTTATAAGAGTCATCATGAATAGGTAACCAACTGTATAAATGTGTGAATTATATTATTATGGGTTGAACAGAATATTTTACTGTTGGTCCAAAGGACTTCTATATTATTTGATATTAGTTTTACAGTTTTTGGCAACTCCTTAATCACATCAATCATTATATTTGTATGGACTATACCTAATTTACAAAATTCTAAAGATAAGGTTAGACTTTTAATTTTATTCAGTAAATGAGCAATGTGAATATACAATTCATAAGCTTTTTCATTCTGTTCCAGAGAGTTGAAGTTTTGAGTATTAATCATAAAATTTTTATTGATAGTTTTCATTAAAGTTGATAGTTTGATTCATTGATAGTTTTAAAAACATTTCGTTTTTAAAATCTTCAATAAGTCCTTTGTTGAAGTTTATAGAAGTTTCGATATTATGCTCAATTTTATAATTATTTTTCTCTATATTTGCTATTATTTTGTCATAATTTTCTCTGTCAGTTGAGTCCATTGTTCCCGTGACGAATCCTAAAAAATTCCGACGATGTTGAATAATCCACGTGCTCTACGCTTTTTAGCATTATTATGATGAATTAAGTGATATTGTTCTCAAACATCATTTGTTAAATCCCTTAGTAGTTGGTACATTTTATTCGACTTGAAATTACTTAAATGGTTATCAATATTTATTATTTCTATTTCTAATAAACTCAAATTATAAAAATGGTAAGTTTCATTGTATTGATTAATGACTTTAATATTATTGACAGCATAATTTAAAATTCCAGGGGAATTGGTCAAGTCGACTACTTTAATTGTCTGGACTCCCATCAGATGAAGTGCTACCGTCAGAATGATTGCCTTGAATAGATGCATCATCTGCAACAAAGCGTTTTTTCCTTACTTTAGGTGGCCTTCTTATGTTATCCATGTGTGTCTTTAGTGTCCTTTTACCTTTTACTATTACATTGACTTTTCTGAATTTATCACGATTTTTTATTTTTGCTTGCCTGTTTTTAAGATACTCGGTGTCTTTCAGTATCGGTGGTTCTTCTCTATTTCGATTTAGTTTTTCCGTTCTTTTTTCCTTTTCCGCTACTATTTTATCGTGTATATTGGTGTTGTGTATAAGTTTTAGGTCTTTATGGTATTTTTGCACATATGTTTCTGTAAGATCGATGTCTTTTTCCTATGGGTTATTTATGTTACCGAATGTTATTTCGTTCGGTGTGAGTTTCGAAGTTGTATTTAATGTATTATTGAAGGCTATAATAGCGAGTTTTAATCTTTGTTCGAAAGAATATTTTTTTCTTTCTTTTGATATTATTCGTAATAACTCCGCCATCGTAGCATGCGCTTTGTTTAGAATGCCTAGAGAATTGGAATGATTACTAGAGGTATAGTGTAGTAAAATGTTATTTCTTTCACAAAATTGTTGAACTAATTTATTTTTCATCTCCGTTCCCTGATCTAAGGTGATTTGTAGTGGAGTGGGATAATGGAGTAAATATTCTGTTATGCAATCGCACACGTTTATGGCATTATTAGTTGGCATCACTTGAGCAAACAGACGCTTGGAGAAAGTGTCAATAGCAGTGAAAATTAGTTTGCTTTCGTATTTTAAAATGTCTATCATTAATTCCTGAAACGGTTTTTCAGGTGTAGGGGTTATTTCAAATTTGGTTTTAACCGGTTTTCGGTCGTATTTAGTTTTTTTACATGTCGGACATTGATTGATATACTCGCATATCCTTTCTTTCATGTTTGGGAAATAATATTGTTTTTTTAATTTTTCGTAAGTTTCATTAATGCCCCTATGTTGTGTCTTTCCCAAATGGTAATTTTCGATAAGTTCTTCTTGGTCTTTTGCGTTTTCGATATCCTTGCATAATAAAAAATATCTTTTTAATTTTACTGTGGGATATTCCGATTCTATAATACGTTGTATTTCAATAAAGAAACTATCTAATACATTATTTACTAATTCCGTCTTTGATGAACAATAGATTCCATATCTAGTGTTTGGAACCAGTATTTGTGACAAGTAATCATTTAGTTTTTCCTTCTCTGAGCAATGGATAATGTATCTATTTTTTTAAAAGGGTTTTATATATTCCAATTTATCTCTTCCCCGGGAGACGATAATTTGATATTTTTCGACATTTAAACATTTATCGGGTTCGCATAGCCATACCTGATCAGAACTTGATTCCTGCGAGTGTATAGGCGGGCGCAAGCGACGGTGCTGCTTCTGCGACGGCGCTGCAGGAACTAGAGAAACGGGGATAAAAGCGGGGCCATTACCTGGGATTCATAGGGTTTTTTGGCGTTTTTAATTTATTTTTCCATAGTTAAAACCCGATTGAGTAAAAAATCATTTGAAAAATATCTAATAGGTATTGCTCGGTCCCTCAGTGTTCAATTAGAAAATCAAAAGACGTGTCATTCTCTTTCATTTCCAAAAAATAAAAAGCTTCTTAAAGAGTGGATTGTAGAATTAAGAATAGATAAGCCTGTTTCGAAACATATGACGATATGTAGTCTTTATTTTAAAGAAAGAGACTATATTTATCCAGGTAAATATTAGTATTTGACATTTTATTATTCCAAAATGCTAGTTTTATGCAAATAACATTGAGACCATAGTGTCATAGATTTATTTATCTTTTTTAATTTTCCCAATTTTTCTATTACATCCGTTGTGCTTAATTGTTCCATGTTTTCAATGCGAAGCCTGAAAGTTTTGAGAAATAAATAAATAATATGACAAAGAATCTAAGCTGTCATAACAATGATTGTGTGAATAGGTAATTAATGTTATTACTAACCGAAAAACGTCGAGTAAAGTTACAATGATGTGTTTGCATTTACCAGAACTACCAGCTTTACATGTACAATGACAAGAAAATTGCTTATTATTATTAATAAATTTGATTTCCACTTTTATTTGATGGGGCAGTCCTTTAAGATTGCTAGTTTAAAGGCACGAGGCTTGTAAAATAACTGTTTTTTTATTTTTAGATATTATTCCACATGTAAATATGTGGTTTGCATCAAGAATAGCCTGCCCATCAATTAATGGTCTTTTAAAATTACCAATTATCTCTATCACATCAACTAGGTCTAACACCGTTCTTTCCGACATTTTGCAAAACTACTAGCGCACCCTATATTCGATTGCGCCCGCCTATTGTTTCTAAATCTGATTGATTTTCCTCATTTCCTGCGGGAGATGGAATATTCAGTTCTTCCATGATCGCTTGATATTGTGGTGAAGTTTCATCTGGTTCTTCTTGATTTTGTAGTAATTCATCAATTTCCATACTTTCGAGTTCATTGTGATGTACTTCGTTTATATTTCTCGAAAGAGCGTCAGCAACATAGTTAGTTTTACCAGTAACATGTTTTATTTCAAATTCGAATTCTTGTAATTTCCAGATCAACTTCATGATACGCGTATTGCCATTTTTCATAGAAAATATCCAGGTTAATGGTTTATGGTCGGTTTGGAGTAGAAATTTAGTTCCATACAAATAGGGTTTGAAATGTTGTGTAGCCCAAACTACAGCTAATAACTCCTTTTCGATGGTGCTATAATTATTTTCCGCGCTTTGTAGTACACGAGAAGCGAATGCTACTGGGTGTTCTATATCATTATCATCTTTTTGACTTAATACACAACCGACAGCTCTATTACTGGAATCTGTAGTTAGGATGAATGGTTTATTCCAGTCTGGATATTTCAAAATTGGTGCATTTGCCATCAAATCTATTAAAGTCTTAAAAGCCTTCTTTATTTCTTCTGTTCTATAATTTTTTGTTTTTAACGATTCCGAAATTGGCTTTGTTATTTTTGCGTACCCGTTAATGAATTTCCTATAGTAACCCGTCATACCTAAGAACTGTCTTGTCGACTTTTCGTCATGAGGTATCGGAAAATTAACTATAGCTTCTATTTTTTTTGGGTCTGTTTTTAAACCATCTTCCGTTACAATGTAACCGAGGAATTTTAATTCATTTTTAAAGAATTCAGTTTTATCTAATTGAATCGATAACTGATGCTCTTTCAATGCTTTAAAAACTCTTTCTAAATCTTTTAAATGCTCTTCTTCATTTTTTGAATAAATTATAATATCGTCTACATAGACCATCGCATTAGGAATGTTCGAGATCATCATTGTCATGGCTATCTGAAACGTAGGTGGTGCGTTACTTAGTCCGAAGGGCATTCGAACAAATTCGTAATGTCCGTTTTCGGTGGAAAAAGCGGTTTTAGGAATGGATTCTTCATCCATCTCGATTTGGTGGAATCCCGAGGTTAGGTCAATGGTAGAAAATATTTTAGCTCCTCTTAATCCATTTAACAAATCCTCAATATTCGGTAACGGGAATTTATCTTTTACTGTAGCCTGATTTAATTTCCTATAATCAATGACCATACGGACCTTCTTTATGCCCGAGGCATCCATCTTCTTCGGAACGATCCATAAAGTAGTGTATGGTGACTTACTGGGTCTAATTATTCCGTTTTTTAATAATTTATCGACTTCTTCATTTATCTGTTGTTTGAACTGTTCAGGATATCTATAGTTTCGGGTATAGATTGGATTTTCGTTTGTTGTTATTATTTTATGTTTTAATAAGTTTGTCGGTCTTAATTGTTCTTTTTCGGTTTTTAATACTTCGCCGTTTTCGCTTATCATTTTTATTAATTTTTCCGTAACTTCCGGATTTATATGTTCATGTCTTATCATATTTTTTATTTCATTTTTATCTTCAATATAGAAAAGATCGCATTCCAATTTATATTTTTTATCCATAATTTTCATTTCAATAAGGTCTAAATCTATTTTTGTTTTGAAATACTTTAAAGTTTGGTAACCGAGTAAAATATTGAATCTCGTGCTAAAGGGGAAAACTAAGAATTTCACTTCTTGATTGATTCCAATCAGGTCTTGCAGGTTGAGGATTACACTTTGTGTTCCTTCTGCGCGTCCTGTTGGGGTTTTTATCACAAAGTATTCTTTAGTTACTTTAGCATTTTTTGGAAGAACCTGCGGACAAATATAATTTTTCGTCGCCCCGGTGTCAATCAGCCATGTGTTATTTTGTTTGTCCACTAGCTGAGGCGAATCGTCTAAACAGTGCAACTCATCGATTATGGGATCTTTTAATTCCGATCCGGTGGTTTCCCGTTGCTCGGACCTGCCTCTAAAAAATCCTCTCTTTCTGTTCCTAATTGTCTAATCCTTTCGGTCAACAATTTAATTTGTTCGTCTTTATCGTCTTCTATATTATGTACGCGGTTGGAGACCGTTCTCATCGAAACCGTGTTGGAATCATTTTGTTGTTGATTATTTCTCCAATTTCCGGATGGAGGTTTATTAAAAAATCTGTGCTGGGATTGTAGATCCCACTGTTGGTTATGAATGGGATTTTGATAGTTTTGTCGATTATAATTTTGATATTGTTGCTGATTATAATGTTGTTGTTGCTGAGGGAAATGGTTATAATTCGTATATTGTTGTGGAGGATGATTTTGAAAATTTTGTTTTTGTTCATAAGGTGGTCTATAAAATTGTTTATTTTTAAAATTTGGATCAAAATTTTTGCCTTTATAATTTGATTGATGTTGTTGTTTATCTTTCCGATTACCACCCTGACCGTATAACCGATGGACAATATGTGCCGCGTCGTTTCTTAAAATATTATCAATGTCCTCGATTGTGTCGAATTTAATGTGGTAAATGAAATCTGTTAAGGAGGGGTGTAGGTTATGAACGGCGTGATGCGAGATTTGTCTGTCATACCGAGCCATTTCGTCTTGTTTATCATCTATTTCCGCATCGGCGTATACGCGAGCGTATAAATCACACCTTTTCTTTCCTAGCCTATCTAGGTAATCGTGTGGATTTTCATTATGATAGCACCTAGTGTTAAGGATTTCCGAAATTAATTGCTCTCTTGTGCGCGTATCTTGATATTTTCGTTTTAAGAATGATAAAATCTCTGTAACGTTTGAAAATTCCTTATCATAAGTAGCTATTTTTGCTTTACCTTTAAGTTTAGTTAAAAGTGTTAATACTAATTTAGAATGATTAATACTCTTATGTTGATTATCGTCTTTACAATATAAATCATAAACAAATTTGGCATTTCTGACAAAATCTACTAATAATTATAATAATACTCTTTCTTCCGCCATGATAGATCTAATCGCACGGGAGGTGGTGTCGGACTATACGTCCATGAAAGCCTTAAGGCCAAAGTTCTTCTTCAGTCCCCCTCCCACGACCTCCCTCACATTGAATACATGTTCGTTGAAATTTCCTCCTCCTCCTCTCCTCTTTTATTCGCCGTAATTTATAGACCACCCCGCGCCCCATTCGACAACCTTTTTGAATCCTCCCTTGTCAATCTGGTCTCCAATTATTCCAATATCATTATAACCGGCGATTTCAATGTAAAACTACCTTCTGAATCCTCGGAGAAGTCCTTTATAATTGACCTCCTGTATTCCCTCAATCTTTACCTAGTTCCCTACTATCCAACTCATCACACGCAATACTCTGATACTTGGCTAGACCTGTGCATTTCTGATTCCCCCGTCAAAATCATTTCCTCTTCGCAATGTCCTGTTCCTTTTCTCTCATCACATGACCTTATCCAGATTTCATACGACATCCCCGTCAAACGTTTCTCTCCTAAGGTCATATCATCACGCAATCTAGTCCACCTTTCCTACGAATCCCTTCAATCCGATCTCGACGCCGTCCAATGGGATATCATATATTCGTATGATTCTGTCGATTCCATGGTCTCCTTTCTCACCTCAAATTTGAAATCCATTTTAGATATCCACGCTCCCCTGAAAACCCGAACCCTACGTCGCCCCGCTGCACCTTGGCTGACTTCTGAAATAAAGGATCTGATGAAAAGAAGGGAAGCTGCAAGACGCAAGTTTCGGCGTACCCGTTTGGCAGCTGATTATGCGTCTTTCAAAAAGCTTAGAAATGTGACCCAATCCGAAATCCGACGAGCTAAATCCCTCCACTGCCACAATGCCCTCTCCAATGCCCACGATCCTAAAAGTAAATGGAAAATTCTTCGTCAATTATCCTTCCTTGGTTCCAATAACTCCAGTTCCCTTCCGTTCACTCCAGATGATCTCAATAACCATTTCTCATCCTTCACTCCTTTTTTATCCCCACCTGCAGTTATCAATAATCATAATTTCAATCCGGAAAACTTCTTTTTTTCCCACATTACATACGATGACCTTCTTACCGCAGTCCTAAAATCCCACACTAACGATTACGGTCCTGACGATGTTCCAGTAAAGCTAATAAAGTCCTGCCTTCCCTCACTCATTCCCGTTCTCTATCATATTTACAACTTCTCGTTACAAAACTCGGTTTTCCCTTCTTCCTGGAAAACCGCTCTAGTCCGACCTCTGAACAAAACCTCAAACCCCTCCACAATGAATGACCTCCGTCCTATTTCCCTTCTCTCCAATCTCTCAAAACCGTTAGAACGCCTTGTTCAAAATCAACTATCAAAATTCCTAGAAGAACGCTCCCTCCTAAACCCACTCCAATCCGGTTTCCGATCTGGTTACTCGACTCAATCTGCTCTCCTAAAAATTACCCATGACCTCCAAACTTCTATCGAACTCCGAAAGCTAAATATTCTTATCCTTCTAGAGTTTTCCAAAGCCTTTGACACAGTCGATCATAACATCCTTCTTACAAAACTGAGAAAACTCCACCTATCTAGCAGCGCCTTACATTGGTTCAGGTCCTTTCTTTCAGATCGGTCACAGTATGTAGTCGCTCCTGGTCAACCTCCATCCAAAAAACTTCCCCTCTCCTGCGGAGTCCCTCAAGGATCCTCTCTATCCCCCACTCTATTTGCTATTTATATTAACGACCTTCCTCTCCTGATTCACCACTCCCAATACCATATCTATGCTGATGATTTGCAAATTTACCTGTCTTTCCCACCTTCCGAGTTGGTGCCAGCGACGAAAAAGCTTCAAGAAGATTTGAATCGAATCAGTCTCTGGGCAGAGGCTAACAAGTTGAAGCTGAATGCAGAGAAAACAAAGGCAATTTTAATAGGCTCCAATCACCTCCTTAAAACCGTCCATAACATCCCACCCCTGTTCCTAAATAACAATCCCATCAAATTTTATCCAACAGTCAAAAACCTTGGGGTAACCTTTGACCAAACTCTTTCCTGGAAAAACCATATCTCCAATATCTCCCGTCGCACCATCTCGACCTTAAAGCAACTAAACCATTTCCGTGACCTATTCCCTTTCGAAACACGCAGACTTCTGGTCACCTCCTTGATATTCCCCCACCTTGACTATTGTTGCACGGTATATGGGGGTATCTCAGGGGATCTCGACGCAAAACTAAAACGTTTAATAAATTGTTCCATCCGATTTATATTCGGGATCCCAAGAGACGTCTCCATATCGCCTTTTTACGAAGAGTTAAAGTGGTTATATCCTTCCTACCGCCGTAAGTATTTCCTGGCAACCTTCCTTTTCCAAGTTATCCGATCCCGCCGACCACCATATATCTCCGAACTCCTTCATCCCAAATCCTCGGTACATTCCCGCAATACCCGCTCTAGGCCTTCAGATCTATATACACCGGCCCACCGAACGTCAGCTTTTGATAGATCTTTCATTATCCGGTCTACCTCGTTATGGAATTCCATTCCCACTTTCATCCGTAATTCCAATACCCTCTCCACCTTTAAATCCCGTCTCTATCATCACTTCATAGTCATCCAGCGTCCTTTTTAAACCAATGGAAGTTCTCATTCTCCTTATATATTCTATTCTATTTTTTTTTTATTATTATCTGTCTTTTTTTCCTCCTTTAAGAAAATATAAATACTATTTAACCAATCTGTAAATATGTATATATTATTAGATGTGAAAACTAGTTTCTTTCACCTGAGCAGAGGTTCCCTAATTATTTTTAGTTATTTTAATTTGTATCATTTTAATTTGTTTATTTATACTTTAAGGCTCTAAAGCCCCCTTTGTATACTATTTACATTTGTTCTTAAGGGACACTGTCCCAGAACAAATTGTAACCAAGTGGCAACACTGGAAGTGAAAACCGTATATAACCTTCCGAGTGCGTAACGTGGTAACTGACGAAAATGATGTATTCGGGTCATTTGAGAAGTGTTTCTTTTGTTTTGTGGGTTTTTTTTCTTTGTAAAGATGTTATTTTTATTTACCTCTTTTTCTTTTGTTAAGATGTCATTTTGATTTAATTCTTTTTCCTTTGTTAAAAATGCTATTTCCATTTACCTTTATTTCTCTTAATTTATCTCATGTAAATAGTTTTTTTCCTTCAATCTATTACAGATGCTTCTGGTGTAAATTTTGTAATATGTATATTTTTTTATAATAAAACACAAAATGCCCGAAAGAGTTACTGCTTGGAGGAGACCCAGCCCTACTCACCTGAATTAGCCGAGGCCTTGAATTATTTTGACCAGTAATCTTGGTATGTTTCTTACAGGAGAATTTTTTTTTTTATTATATTAAGTTTTAAAATTGGCTAGAAGCCAGGCGCCCAACTTTGGAAAAAAATTAACATTTTTTTCTCTACCTTTCTTTTGTTTCTCTTTCATATTCTGGTCATAAAATAAATAAAGAATTTATTTATTTAAAAAAAAAAAAAAAAATAATGGATCACCATCATATTCAGGGATTAATTTATAATCGTGATCTTTTATTTCCATTGCCATTTCTGAACGTGTTTCTAATAACAATTGATCAATATTTTCTGGACTTAAGGTCGTATTTAATTGTCTTAATTGATTGAGTCTGTCCTGTAAATTTGGCATTAAAATAAACTTATAATTACCATGAAGTGCTGTCTTCAGTGAATAAATCTTCTTCCTCGTGGTAGTGAAGCCTCAACAATTATTTCGAAACTTGGGTGTCAAGATTTGATAATCCTCAAAAAATTGAATAGATACCTCTGTGGTCGTGGAGAATGCTAGCTATACTTGTATACGCAGTGGCAATCTTCCTCAAGACGGAGAGAAGTAGTTATGCTGCTTGATATCGGTTTTACACTCGGTTCAAAGCTCCGCAAAGTTACTTTAAATATCTTCAAAATTCTGCCCAAGTCCCTGTAGTTCGGGCGCCAGTTAAATAACTTCAATACGCACAAGACTTTTTAAAAAGAATTTATTATGAAATGACAAACACTACATCAAATGATAATAACTAGGTAATAGATTACATCTAACTGAACATCTAGCGAGCCAGCTTCCTATTGTTCTAAGGGTTTATAAAGGAGTCAGCAAAGAAGTGACTCATAGTTCCTAGAAGGTACTTGTGCTACCTATAACTATATACATTGAGCCAAATTTCATTAAAATCGGTTGAGTAGTTTCTGAGAATAAGAAAGACAAACATCGGGACACGAAACTTTTATATATAAAAGGATAGAATTCGTCAATCTAGAGTATGCCAATTAACCCCCTATGTGGGGCAGGTTGGCCTAGAAGGTAGGTTTGTTTAGCCATCTCATTCAAGTACTGCCTGACACATATTGTTATTAAAAGCTGCACTATAATGGTATAATACTTTTGAATCGGTTTTAACCAGCTTTTAAGGGAAAATAGAATGACAATAGAAGAAGATAAAAGTTTTGACTGTCGTCACTTTCTGCATATGAAAAATAGCTTTCATCCGCCTTGCTGGAACTAAAGACAATTGTTTAGTTTCACCTGCCAACAGAAAAGCAAGTTGGCAACCATCCAGCGAACGGTGCTGTTGCGAGTTACGCGAGCGTATCGGAGTGTGTCTCACAAGGCGGTGCAGATTTTAGCAGGAGCGGTACCTCTCGACCTCCTCCTGCGAGAAGACCTTTTGAAGAGAGAAGGCTCTGCAGGCATGCCAGGAAATTTTAAGGTGAGCATACCCGAGAACCCAAGGAAATGGAGGAGCATATTAAGGGAGGATACAACTGAGGAGTGGAACCGATGGTGGGTGACAAGCCTGAAAGGATCTACTTCAAGAAAGTACTGCCCCACCGTCCAGTCTCGCTTGGAAGCCAAATGGGTCCCCCCAGATTACTGGCTCTCTCAATTTCTCACAGGGCATGGGGCATTTCCAAGCTCCATAGCCATGGGATTGACATTGACCCCCTGTGTCCTACCTGCCATATACCGGTAACTGCAGAGCACGTCCTTGTTGATTGCACCGCCTTCGAGGTCCTGAGGGCTAAGTTGCTTCATGAAACCGAACTCTATGTTCTCAAAGAATCAGATTCCCCCCAGCTAGTTGTGGAAAATAACTATCATCATTTTAAAGAGAATTTAATTTTCAGACAATATCATATTTTACTACAAATTGGTGAAAAAATATTTTTCAGGCTGCAACAAGGTCGTTAAATATTAATGTATAATTTGAATAAATAACTCATTATCTACTGCTAATAGTTAATTATTAATAACTAATATTAATTGAAGGTAATTATAAATAATGAACATTGTTACTTCAAAAAGTTGGTTATGTTCTAAATATAAAATGTGTTTACAATTTTTGTAACAATACAATACCAAAATTTGCATTAGCATAAGATGGATATCAAATTGAATTTTGAGTTACACCAATAGATACTTATAATTCATGGATTTAAACTCAAAATCTCTCATCTCTAAGGAGAGGCCCATTTTTTTCAGTAATCCATTTCAAAAAGTTTTCTTTATTTAGTTCTGCCTCATTGCTTTTTTTAATCATAAATCAAGCATCTCTTGGAATTTGGTTTTGATGGTCAATTTCATAGTTGAAATTTGATGTCAACATTTTTCACGATCGCAATACATTCCCATACAATACTTGTTTGACTTTGGCCCCCAGCAGACTGTCAGGGCTCAAAATCTGTGGCTGGTTGAACCTTTAAATATGACACTGAATGGACTGTATGAATTAAATGAAAAGTTAACAGAAAAAAAATAAACCTCTATTATTTTAAGTTACAATTTTGAAGCGTTACATATATTGATACAAACAAGTTCGTCTTACAAGGGGAGGGCACAGCTATGGGGTCGTCGATCGGGCCAATTTTTTTTTCTGGTGATTCTACATCGAAAAATAGTCGACACGTGTCCGAGCGTTCCGTCCAATGGGCCTTAGGTGCTGAGAAATAAAATAAAATACCTTGAAAATCCTTTATTTTTTATCTTGAGTTTGGAAAATGATATCGCCATGATTCTTTCACTAATTCATTTATTTTAGAGAGTAGATTAAAGGAAAAATACAATCGTTAAAGAATTATTCATATTTCTTCAATTTAATTTAAAAAAAGCTTCAAGTTTTCGAGTAAACTAGCTTTATAAATTTTTTCACATAAAAAAGAATAGCAGAATTGAGTTCAGCACCTCAAGAAACCCTGATGTCTTAAATATCATCCAAAACAAACAATAAAAAAAATTTCCTGTCAGGAGCAGCTTAAAAATGTTTCAGCAAAATTGTATGTGTAGTTTCAAATTCTGCATCTCGTGTTGAGCTGATCCGATTTTTACCTTTCTTGAGCTCGTTGCATAGAAGAAAGCTTCCTTTTTCTAATCATATAAATAACTATTATATTATCTCGGGAAGCTCTTGTAAAAAATGGTCCTCAAAATAAAAATTAAATTCAAACTTTTCTTTATATTATGTTGATTCCTGAACACATAAAAATATCTCGATTAGGTAAAAATGTGTAACTCTAGAGCCTTTATTTACCCTATAAATTTGATGAGAATCGGTAGAATTTTCTCCGAAATATGGTCGGATTTTTTGATGTTTAACGAAATTGTAAGGGTCTTGCCTTAGCGAAACTTTTAATGCAATTTTTAATTTTATTTTTTTTTAATCTTCCCAAAATTTACTTATAGATTTTTTTGATTGTCCTTAAAACGAATCTGAAAACTGTTATGGATGATATTTAAGACATCAGGGTTCAGGAATCAACATAATATAAAGAAAAGTTTGAATTTAATTTTTATTTTGAGGACCATTTTTTACAAGAGCTTCCCGAGATAATATAATAGTTATTTATATGGTTAGAAAAAGGAAGCTTTCTTCTATGCAACGAGCTCAAGAAAGGTAAAAATCGGATCAGCTCAACACGAGATGCAGAATTTGAAACTACACATACAATTTTGCTGAAACATTTTTAAGCTGCTCCTGACAGGAAATTTTTTTTATTTTTTGTTTTGGATGATATTTAAGACATCAGGGTTTCTTGAGGTGCTGAACTCTTTAAAGCTAGTTTACTTGAAAACTTGAAGCTTTTTTTAAATTAAATTGAAGAAATATGAATAATTCTTTAACGATTGTATTTTTCCTTTAATCTACTCTCTAAAATAAATGAATTAGTGAAAGAATCATGGCGATATCATTTTCCAAACTCAAGATAAAAAATAAAGGATTTTAAGGTATTTTATTTTATTTCTCAGCACCTAAGGCCCATTGGACGGAACGCTCGGACACGTGTCGACTATTTTTCGATGTAGAATCACCAGAAAAAAAATGGGCCCGATCGACGACCCCATAGCTCTGCCCTCCCCTTGTTAGTGGAATTTGAATAAATATTTTATAGATGACTAAGATGATCGTGGGGCTGAATGCTGATTAAGTTCGGGGTGGGCGATCATACTGAAATTTTAATTTGCCTCACTTACAGTTTTATTTTAAATGTCAGGCCTGACAACTTGCTACTTCATTCTCCGCCCCAGGTACCCCCTTGGGGCAACTTCTTGCTTCTACTCCATGATTGGGTGAAGTGGGCGAGACAAACAAATTGATGTGGGCCCAAGTAGACACAGCGCCAGGTCCGGGCTCTCGGGTGACTGCAAGACGTGTGTGTCTAGTTGCATGCCACCTGTGTGAGGGCAGCAGTGCAGCGCTAGATAGCGCCGGAACCCCAATGGAGCGGACGCGGAACAATACTTTCAAATTATTGGAAAAGTGAATAAAACGTTTTTTGCATTAAGAGATTTCTTATTTTGACCGCATCCCCAACCACTTCCTGTAAATTAATATTTAAGTGAAAATATTGGTGAAATATTCCAAAAAGACGTAATGAGTCACATTTTTAAAAATCTGTGTAACCGGGCCTCACCCACCCCTTTACCACTGTTGAAGACTTTAAATATCATACCTAGAAAAGACTATACTACAAAGCTTAAAAATTGGAAGGGAGCGGACTAGGAAGTGGTTTAAATCGAAATATTAAAAAAATGAACAAAAAAAAATGAGCGGAATCACTGCTCTAGGGGTAGAAGCTAACCAGAGCACCTACTCCCCTATTTTTGGCCTCACCAATAGTTAGTTCCTATAACCTTAGAGCCGTGACTGCGCCCGATCTTAATTATTTTTACTCTTTCGATTTAATTGATCCTTATTCTCAGATGGTTCGCAAAAGCTCAAATTAAAAAAGGTTGGTCGTCTATTTCCTTAAGTATTTATATATTTTAAATAATTAAATCTTCACAAGCTTGTTTAGCTCATTGAAAAAATTAATTTTAATGTTGACCTTTTGAAATGACCCAATTTGTTCTTTGATTGCTACCATCATTGCTTTGTTTGGAAATAAATTAAGGTGACAAAAGAACTTTCTATTTCATCCTTCAATACAGACAAATAACCTCCTAATGATCAGTGACCTTGCAATTTACTCTTTATGATGATTACTCTATACTCCAGATTTATTATTGCCAAATATAGAGTTGAAGGCATATTGGTTACATAAATTAATTATTAAATGAATAATGTAACTAAAAGTATTTAATTATTTATTTTCACCCTACCCTGCCTCTTGAGGCAATACGGGTTGTTGCAGCAGTTAGATGTTAGGCATGTCTGCAGAGCATCCCACTGCTGCTATAAAAACAAAAATGTTCTGAACTTTAGGCCGGTAGGCTTCATTTGCTCAGTCCGGTTGGGTTCTAGGCATGGCTGGTCTCCCTCATTTGACATTGAAGTAGTCAGGGCCGAGTGCAGTCTTCCATCCGTAGACGAAGTCTTTAACCCATTTGTTCCCTTAACTTCTTTGAATATGGAAAAACATTTTTCACATTTACATTTACACCTTGGAATGTGATAGATATATAATAAAAAGCAACAAAGTCAACACAGGGACTGAGATAATCCCTGTTACGAAAACACAAAACTGTGAACTTAGGTACTCATTTGAAAAAAATAATTTCTAATTGTTGTTTTGAAAGAAAATTAGAAAACAATCTCTATGGAATGCCATTTTGCATACTTTTCATTTATTAATGGATAACATAAGAGAAATCTAGTAGACATTTTCTAGGTCGAGATGAGGTGACTTAAGTGTAATTGTAATAGGTATAATTTTGAAACGACCATTATGGCTGATGACAAAGGGCTTCTGCCAAACGATGAATAAATGTCTCATCTGAAATTACCAGTGGCAGAAGTACATAAATCTAGCTGGGCAGCGTTTTTTTCCTTTTAACAAAGGCATATAATCTACAGATTCGCATGATGCGTACATTGTCTTAGGCTTTTTACAAACTGGCTGAGAAAACATTTTTTTTCTTGAATAGTTGTTCTTAATCATTGTTTGCATCAATTAAAAAAAAAAAAAGAGGTAAAATCAGTTTGATGAACACCCTTCCTTCCCAGTGTTGCGTTATCACAACAGATGAATTTGCATAAATACTCACGCTATGTTATAGATAAATACAATTGCCTTTATTATTTGTATTTTTACTCGCTTATAAAATGCTTATATTTTACTTATCCTAAATTTGAAACTTCTAAAAACCACATAGGAAGCAATGAATAAAAATTCTCACAAAAGTCAAGCTTCACGATGGCGACAAAGCCGGTTACAAATTAACAGAGCGTCTATGACACTACAGTCAATATTTTGTTCCAACTAACTTTATTCCTCTAGTCAATTCCAGTGCCCTCGGCAGAGATAAGTTGCCGTGACGTACGTTTATTTCTGGGCATGTCGGCTGTTGCGTTTTCGCAACACTGGGTACAAATGGGTTAAACTTGTTCCCAGTGATTTTCTTCATAGGAATATCTGTTCCTATGATATATTCAAAAATAAATTGAAACGTTAGTAATTATCATTTGTTGAAAATCAAAAAATTAATATTTTTTAAATAGCTAAATCACAAAATTTTAGAAACTTTATTTATAAATAAATTTCATAGTTTTTACAAAAAAAAAAAAAAAAATAAATAAAAAAAAAAATAAAAAAAATTTCTTTCTGTGAAATATATTTGTGGGGAAGCTCATACTTCGTTTCAACTTCCTTCAAACCTTGAAACTTTGTTTTCAACATCCTCAAAAACAGGAGAATGCAAAATATTAACCTCCCCTATAACCTCCAAGGAAAACACTCTGAATCCCTGGAATAAGTAATTAGTTTCCTAACTAAATTATTAATTAACATATTATATTATATTTTAGGCATAGAATAAATTAAAGATATTATAAAAACTGATTTATTTATTTAGTGAAACAGAAAAACTGATTTAAGAAGAAATCTTCTTAGGGGTAGGCCTACCTCCTTCACGGAATCCATTCCTATAAAAAAAAAAAAAATCTTATTGAAGTAGTATTATGAAATAAAATTATATGAAGAATATTTTAAAGTCGACCAATTACTCCTGAAATGCTAAGTAGGTTATCGAACCTAGGAGGGCCTGAGAGAGGGGGAATTCCGAACAGTGAAGAGTGAAGGTAAACTGCTTGAAGAGTAAAGTAAATTACTTAAAGAGTAATGTCAATTCGTTAAGGAATCATATGAGTCAAACATAGAAGGCTTATTAAGTATACAACAGGATACTCAGAGGCAAACTGAGAAGTGCTAGTCAACAGCAAGGTAGATAAGAAGCTGAATGATAAAGGGGTGCACCGATAATTGTCTAAATAAAAAAGAAAATGAAGCTGTGGTGTTCCTGGATTTAAGCTTTCATTTGTTCTCACCTTTTTTTTTTCTCTTCATTTTAGCTATTTTTACTTTCACTTACCTACATATGAAATATATAGTAAAGAAAGTATTGGGATCGTGAAAAATTTTGACTTCCGGTTTTCAACGGAAATACACGTTTTGGGGTCCCCTGAGTCCAAATAACCAAGTCCTGCGAAATGGTCTGTGTGTGTATGTGAACAGACTAGCTCAAAAACTATAAATCGTACGAACCTCAAATTGGGTATTTGGTGTATGAGTATGCCCGCGATCTGACAGCAAAAATTTCATTAAAATTGGTCAAACGGAGGGGGTACTTTGTTTAAAGAATTTTGTCCAATTTTTACGTTTTTTTCGATTTTCTCAAAAACGGTTTTGATTAAACCTGATATTTGATGTGTGTATGTGCCCTCGATATGACAGGCAAAATTTCATCATATTGATCAATTGGAGGGGGCACTTTACTTAATAAATTTTGTCTCACTTTCACGTGTTTTTTTTTATTTACTCAAAAACGGATTTAATGATTTTGATGAAACTGGGTATTTGATGTATGTATATGCCCGTGATGCGACAGCCGAAATTTCATCAAAATTGGTGAAACATAGGGGGTACTTTATTTAATAAACTTTTTCATGTGTTTTTTTTTTATTTACTCAACAACGGCTGTTGTTTTTGATGATTCATCTTTTTTATATTATTTATAGAAATGGCAATTAAAAAAGCATGTCAATTTCTAATCTAAGTAAGTTGGTAAGTGAAAGTTGTGTGTTGCGCGCATCGCACCAGATTTTTTTCTTTCTTTTTGTTTTGTTTCTAAGGTTTCATTTGTACTTATGTTTGTCAAAAGTAAGTAGATTTTAATAAACAAAATCGAAGGTTTTGTCGCTGGGTATGTTTTTATGGGGACGTTGGTATTCAGAGGAGGGGGAGGGGAGTTGTCACGTGGACAATTACTCCTGAAATGCAAAGCAGATCATTGAGCCAAGGAGGACCTGAGAAGAGGCAGGCTTAGGCGAGTAGAAGGGGATTCAAGTCGGACGCCAGAGACATCAGGTTGAGGCACAGTCAGAGCCAGCGACAGAGAATCCGTGGACAACCTGGAAGGAGAATACTGCTAGCCTAGCAGGAGTTGGAGTCTGGGCCTGGAGGCAGTATGAGGCTGGAGATAGTCCATTAGAGCAGAGTCGATGTATTGAGATATCTATCTCATGAGACCCTTCCTCCATTTGGTAATTGGAACTTTTTTTTTTTTTTTTGTCCTAACCCCTTTTAGGCTATAGGTTTCCTGGACCATGGGAGAGGGTGGGGGATTAATGCTAGTATTATTAAATGTCTTCTGGCTCTAGGTTTTAACTTGCTATCTTGGGGGTTCCCAATTATATGTTATCATGGGCAGCACATATTTTTTAACGCATATTGTAAAAAAATAAACGATGTAAATAATTTTTTGTTTGATCACTTACAACACAACCCCTGCTCAAAGATCCCTGTGTCACAAGATGTAAAGAGTGATTATAGACTTTAGAAGAGAGCTGTCAATATTAACTAGTAATAAGAAATGTTAAAATACTAGAATATAAAAAATTATGTTAGCACTTTAATTATAGCATTGCTATATTTTCTGATACAGCTTAATCCACAGAGTTTATTAGTCTTTACTCAAATTTTTGCCACGAAGTGAATGAAATAATCATTCTAAAATAGCATTAAGAGAAAAAGAGTTATCATGAAAATGTTGACTCCCCTATTCCAAATTATGTTGGCTTGCATTGCACATCACTTAAGCTCATATTCCTGAGCAATTGCATCTTTATATTCATAATTAAAAAAAAAAGCAAACTTAAGTTACTTATCTAATCAAGCCTAATGGAGTTTCATATTTTTTTTTTTAGTTTTATACTAAATATATACTGAAAGAGATTGCACATATTCGGGTTTCCTGCACAAAAATTGGGCGTTTTTCAGTTTTTTCGCATTTGAAGTTGCATTATTTGTCAATTTTAAAAAAGAAAATTATCTTTCTTAACACTCATAAAACTTACCAGAAAAAAAAAAAATGTGATAATTCGAAAACAAATAAAGGGAACTTACGTGATTTAAACCCACTCATATGTCATTTCTGAGTATTAAATGCAGGTTAGTTGTTCCTGATTATATCCGCTTGTAATTTACAGTACAGTCCAGGTTTCTGAGGAGTAGCTGAGAGAGAGTTCAAAAGTACTTCTGTAAATTCTTATTTTGCAGTCCGTTGAGATTATCGTGTTACAAAGAACTTGGTACAACATTCTAGACACCTTTCTTGCTAGGCCCCCTCTCTTTCTAACTTCGGGTTCTGAAGTGCCATTCTAATGTAGTATTGACTCCAGGTTGTTGTTGAGGGAGTTTAAAGTCTTGCTGATTTTCCCATTAATCTGAAGGCCTCTTTACAGTTAACTAGTAGGCATTCAGTCTTATAAAAATTGATTTGTAGAACCCATATGCTGAATTCTTTTTCCAGGTTCCTCAGCGCTTCTTCCAGGCCTTCTCTGTTATATGCGACCACTGCTTGGCCATCGGCAAAGAAAAGGGAGAATAGCATATGTCCGTTGATGTCTATTCCTTTTCGTTACCAATGGGCACTCCACTCTATTATTGTTTGTATAACATAAATTTTAAACAATATTGAGGACATACTGCATCTCTGTTTGAAGGCCCTTTGATGCAGCGAACGGTTCAGACAATCGAGAGCCGAGCTACACTCTGTACTCTTCATCACTCACGTACATAGAGGCGGGAGAAAGACATCACAGTTAGTGTGATTATCTAGTTTTTCTCGCTTACTACTTAAACAAAGCAGCTTTTTGACAAATGTGATAGAGTGTTGGAAACATTTCAACAAGCTCTAGATGTAGAACACAATGAAAACATTTTGATACAATTACTCACCGGGTACATGTGGGCATGGTATTGTATGAACCTCCATTTTCTTCTGGTTTACTACTTAAATACAGATGTTTTTTTTTTTTTAAAAAATTATAGAACATCAGAAACGTTTTAACGAGCTCTAAAAGAAAAAAAAGCAACTAAAATGTTTAGATAAAATTAATTTCCAAATGGATAGAGGCGGGAGAAAGACACGGGTTGTATGCCGCAGCACTAATGTTCTTATCCTGACGATTTTACAGTGATTGAAAACATTTTGCGAATAAATTATTTGTTACCTGATATGTATTTTTACTTTTAATCAGTGGCCGATGTCCCCTTTAATAGTTAAAAACAGCCATAATATGAAAATACCACGTAAGCGGGGGAAGAGCTAAAAACCGGGGACAAGCCTTTTCAGTCCTCTAAATACCATTCCTAGAAAATGGCACACCTCACATTACAATCTTGAGATGTTATGAACAGGAGCACATTTAAAAAAAATCTGGTGCGTGCGTGCAACACACAACTTTCACTTACCAACTTACTTAGATTAGAAATTGACGTGTTTTGCTAAATATCATTTCCCAAAGTCACACATTTTACTACATTCATATCTTATTTTTGTTAATCGTTAAAGCCGTTTTTGAGTAAATAAAAAAAAAACCGTGAAAATGATACAAAATTTATTAAGTAAAGTCCCCCCTCCCGTAGATCAATTTTGATGAAATTTTTACAGTCGTATCTCGGGCATATAAATACATTAAATACCAAGTTTGATCAAAATCGTTAAAACCGTTTTTGAGTAAATAAAAAAAACATGTGAAAATGATACAAAATTTATTGAGTAAAGTCCCCCCTCCGGTTGATCAATTGTGGTGAAATGTTGGTTATCACATCTTTGGCATATAAATACATCAAATACCAAGTTTGATCAAAATCGTTAAAACTGTTTTTGAGTAAATAAAAAAAACATGTGAAAATGATACAAAATTTATTAAGTAAAGTCCCCCCTCCGGTTAATCAATTTTGATGAAATTTTTACAGTCATATTTCAGGCATATAAATAGATCAAATACTCAGTTTAATCAAAATCGTTAGAGCCGTTTTTGAGAAAATCGAAAAAAACTTAAAAAGTTATTAAATAAAGTACCCCCTCCCTTTGAGCAAATTTGATGAAATTTTTGCTGTCACATCGCAGGCTTATACATACTCTAAATACCCAATTACAGGTTCGCACGGTTTATAGTTTTTGAGCTAGTCTGTTCACACACACACACACACACAGACACACACACACACAGACCATTTCGCGGGACTTGGTTATTTTGACTCAGGGGACCCCAAAACGTGTATTTCCGTTGAAAACCGGAAGTCGAAAATTTTCACGATCGCAATACTTCCACTTACTATATATTTCATATATAGGTAAGTGAAAGTAAAAAAATACAAAAAGCGCCAATGGTCAATTCGTAGACGAGCGTGAAGTTTGGACATTCCAGTAGTGACATGGCGAGGGAAGGAGTTTTCAACTGCTCAAATTAAAATTTATCCATTAAATTTTGATTTTATATGAGTAAAATCCCACTTAGACGAGAGGGTGAGTCAGAAAGCATAATTAGAAGGTTTTTTGATGGACCTAACTGGTGAGGGGGATTCAAAATCCATCGGGGACTGCGTTTGGCCCTTTCTGGGAAAATGACCTATATAATATTATATATAATATAATTTCTATATTTCATAAATATGTAATTGTATAGATTTCAGATATAATTATTTTATATTTATACGAGCAGTCCCGACCACACCTTGCTGTGGCTCAGAAGCTACAATGCGTTGAATTAATTATATCCTATTCTTTTTAATGCAGTCAAATCAAAATTCATTGATAAGATAAAAATGTTTCAGATAATCTAAAAACTAACGGGATTTAAAAATAGAACTTTAGGCCAAATTTAAAATTGTTTGGTAAAGAATTTAGAAGGGTTAAAGTTTTTATGGTAAAGTGGAAAAGAAACTAATAAAGAATATAATTGGAATAAGGCTTAGTACAGCGACAACGACAGCGAAAATGTACCAAATTAATCTTTTTTCATAATTAATTAAATTCAGAATATAACACAGGGTTCTACCTGAAACAGGTTATGAAAAGTTCTCAAATCATGTGGATAAAACTATATGTTCTTACAGTACTATTTATCAAAATAAAAAATTAAATTTTATGAATGAGACAATTTATAACTTTTTTAACCGACTTCGAACGAAAGAGGAGGTTACTCAATTCGATACGTATGAGCCTTTTTTTTTCTTTTTCCCTATGTATATATGTATGTATGTCCACCGATTACTCCGAGATGGATGGACCAATTGGAACGAAACCTTTTGCATCTTGTAGAGTATTTTCCCAAGGTGGTCCTTTTAAAACCTTTTTGGGGTTCTTAATTTATTTAAGTAGTTATCAGGAAAAATAATAAATATTTAATTATCGCTAAAAATTTTTACTTATTGGAAAAACATATGGCATATATAACATAAGGTATGCTCCAACAACCTATTAAACTCATTGGTAACTAATAAATCTCAATATTGTTTTAATGCTGGATGAATCAAATAGGAAAACCATCCAATCAAATTTAGAATCAAAAGAGTGGGGGGAGAACAAGAGCAGTGTTAGTTATCGACCTGTTTTAAGTGCTTGTTGGAACCAATGTATACATAACCTTAACTAATTTTTCAACAATAGATTTTAATAAAGATATTTAATATCCGCAGAATATAATATCGCTGTCGTTTTCTGTAGAGATATTAGTACATATATTAGATGGATATATATATTCACCGATAACAGTCAACCTTCTTAATTTAGATCTAGTTGACGATTGGACACCATAAGCATAAGACCATGAAATTAGTGGAATTCCAAGAAAGACTGAGTATTGATATCCGTTTTAAAGCAGAATTTAAGACATCTTCAAGTTCCAGTTCCCTAAGGTTCGTTTAAATTTAAAATCGTACCCATTATTGATTTAAATTAGATTTTGATTTCTGACTTTACTAGCTATGCACGTTAAAAAGGAAAACAATAATTCCTGGAAAAGCTTATTTTCAGCTGATTTGGGGGCCTTAACAAAGGATTCAGGCACCTCTGTCTTTTTCCGGAATCACTCGGTCATATTAATATACAATGTAATCATGAAATCTTGTGCCGATTCTTCATGGAGTGACAATTCTGTTATGTTATCCGGATTACTATTATAGGTTTCTAATTTTGTTTCTGCAACTATTCAGTCGTATAAATTAGAAAGGCTGTCAGAGCCAAATTATTCATTTTGAGAACACGACAATCTGCCATCTAAGCTCAAATGTGGCTCGAAAAAATATTAGAGACATGCCCAGTTATGAAATAATTTACGTTCTGCTAAATAATTTCAATATTACCTTGTTACATCACCAATTCCATCTATGATGGCTAATTGTCTCATTTTTTTCTTTAAGTTACGATAACGTTTCTAGCTGGAGGCACACAGGCTTTGCTATTGTCTAGATAGGAGAGTCTAGATATAAAAATCTTTAAGATAGGCACTTATTAGGAATTATTTCCTTCGTTCATTTTCCAGTTAATTTTTCGATTTTTTACACTTTTTCACTTGCATAAATCGTGAGTTGTAATTGTTTCCTGTGTATTAACTGAAATGTAGAATAAAGCGTTATCAAAGAGCCAGACTGTCTTAAGTCAATTTTCATTGATTTTGAGGTTTCGATCGATCTTTACTAAATTGAAAAAAATTTAAATATTCGATTTTCTAAAGGTTGCCGAAATTTTCAAAAGCCAAACCATTAAATTTCAGTGTTTGTGGTTCGTGAGTGCCTAATTGTGTTGTTAAGAGCCTAGGTCCAATAAAAATGAATGAATTTTATTGAAACAGATGGTGAAAATGAGCTTGGATGTTTTTAGGAGTTTTTTGCGTTTGAGGTAGTCATCTCTCAGGTACCGAAATAACTAACATAAACATCGTGTATTGTATTTCTCAATTAATGAAAATTTTCCTATGACACTCCCCATACAGACATTACATTATTTAAAAAAGAAATTAAAATTTCAATGTTTGCTGATGTTCATCCATCAATAAAAACTGCAAAATAAAAGTTGATATCACCCAGAAGCAACCTCTTTGTAGCATAAATGCTACCCACTAGAATTGAAGCAACAGTGTTTAGCAATTTATTTTCTGAATAATTTTTTATTAAGAAGGATATTATTCTTAGTAGTTCGCTATCAAATTTAGTCAAAAATTCATCTAACGGAATTACGAACATAATTGACTCAACATTGATCTTATTAAAAAAAAAAATTCCAATTATGATCGTAAAAGGTAGGATGTTGAAAGTTGTATTATACACGCACCGATTTTCTACTTTTCTGTGTGTACTCATTCATAAAATTGAAAAGGTGCTGTTTATATAATTATAATAAAAAGGCCCAGGAAAGAAGAAGGTGGTAGAGCATAAAAAAAAATTTCGAATTTTTTTTTTTTACCCAATTTACGGTTTTCTCTATTAGTTATCTTCTCCAACTAAAAAGTATAAAATTAAAAACATTTTATATAAAAAAAAAAAAAATTATACCGACTTCGAAACCCAGGAACCAATAAAGGAACCAGGTACAAATAAATGCACTGAAAAATATGAAATAATAACCTTTTGATTTTTATGAATACCTACACAGTAAAATTGAAAATGGTCTAAAAAGTGGAAAAATGCAATAAGACGAATAATTTTATTTTTATTTGTACAAATACACACTAATTGTTATTAAAAATTGTGAAATTAAAATATTAAATACTATGTTCAATACAACACAATCTTTTCGGAGGCGTCGCAAATATAAATGACATGTTACCGATACAATTCCATTAGTAGGCATTAAAATCAATCGATGAGAAGAGATCCATTTTAAGATTTTCATATTGTCTAGTGTTAAAAATTTTAAACTTTGTGCCGCCTCCGAAAAGATTGTGTTGTATTGAACATAGTATTTAATATTTTAATTTCACAATTTTTAATAACAATTAGTGTGTATTTGTACAAATAAAAATAAAATTATTTGTCTTATTGCATTTTTCCACTTTTTAGGCCATTTTCACAATTTTGCTGTGTATTCATAAAAATCAGAAGGTTATTGTTTCATATTTTTAAGTGCATTCATTTTTACTGATTCCTAGGTTTCGAAGTCGGTTTAATTTTTTTTTATAAAATGTTTTTGATATAATAATAATTTAAATTTTTGTTTAATATTAGAATTCACAATTTCTATTTATTGTAGTGCTAATAGGTACGCAATGATTTTGGTTAACTTGTCTTTTGCTAAAACAAATAGATTCGATGTTTTCCCTAGACATAGAAAAACACGGATTTTTTAGTCCAAGCCCGAAAAAATAAATTTGGCTAATTGATTCATTTTTTTCTCTCTTTCTATTGGAATTTATGCCTGAGACCTTTGGCCGCACAGTATGGTCTTCTTACAGACATTCGTGTTGCTTGCGGGAGTACAGACAGCTTGGAGGGGGTAGCCCAAACCTCACGTTGCTGCGAGCCATGGTCACCATTGTGCAGCTGCAGACTGCCCATATCTCAAAAACCAATCCCATTGGGGCCAATATGGCAGAGTCCTTCCCACCGATGGTGTCAGCTCTCTCGGGTTCAAGGACAGTGACAAGGTCCAAGGATTATGGTAGCTCCGAGTCAGCAGGGACAGATGACCTATATTTCTTTCTCCGAAGCATACCGTCCTTGTACCAAACCTCCGGGCGGTTACTGACATCCTGGAAAACCACACCACAATTTTCGATAAGATACACGGGGAAGGTTTATCACTCCTGCGCCCGGTCGGTGTGTCGCTTCCAGTAGGCTGACGGGGCTCATGTACCTGGGGTTGGGGGCAGGCTTGGACTGCGTGGCGTTCATTCAAAAGAGTTGTATCTAGTGGTGGTGGAATGAGTCGAGACATTATGATGGAGGTAAATGAACGAATACAAAGTAAATATTTCGAAGAATTTGAATCTCATGATGCAGGTTTTCCATTTAATATCACACTGGAGAAAGCTGTCAGGGATAATGGAATATAGACTTCAGATAAAATTTCATGGGATTAGAAAACAATGTAAATCATTGTTATGTTTGATTATTAGTTTATTTGAATTGACGTTAATACGCAAAATTGTCTGGAGTTCCTAACAAATTATAAGTAGGACTGTTGGAATTCTTAGATATGCAGAACACCTCGATATAATTTAATGGTCTAGGAGGACATTAGAGGTAGCATTCCTTGCTTTTCTTGTCATAAATGGGCATTCAAGGCCACGATAGTGGTAGCAGGTCAGCATACTTGACCAGAAGAAACGGCTGAATTTCGCCAATAGACCTTTAAAAAAGCAGACCACTTTAAGTATCTTGGATTATTAGGAATTTTGACAGCAACTTAGGCACTCAAATAAAAATCTGACTATTCCTCCTGATATTGCAAGATATATACATTCAGGGAAACTCCAACAGTAGTGTTACATGTTAAGAATGTCTGAATTACAAATCCTTGAGATCTTATCAGCAGAAATGAATAGGAAAAGGCGGCCTTGGAAGACCTAAATTGAATGGCAGCAGCACAAATCTTATAAGCGATAATAAGGAAACATTTTTAAAAATGTAAACCATGAGGGAGGGAGGGAGGGGGAGAGAGAGAGAGAGAGAGAGAGAGAGAGAGAGAGAGAGAGAGAGAGAGAGAGAGAGAGAGAGAGAGAGAGAGAGAGAGAGTTAATTTCTCCATAAAAACGAAAACAAAGGTACTTTATAGGAAAACAAAAAAGTCCCCTTCCCCATTTAAGCCCACTCAGAACAATTTACAGTAAACCCTCGATATAGCGAACTGGTAGGGAGTTTGATATTCATAGTTCGCTATAACGAGATTCGTTATAACCGAGGATTCTTTTTTATATATATTTTTTAGCCAATGGCCGAATTAATTTGATCATATTTAGAAGGATATTCATTCATTAGAACTAGTTAAATTAAAGCGCATGTATGTAATTTATTTTTAGATAAACTACATATCAATTGAACAATGAGATTCATTAATTTACCTGCAAAGTTCACTTGAGAGTGAACTTTAACACTTCTTTAGCCTTAGCTTTAATAAGAAGGTCTGGGATTAGTATTTGAGATCTCATTTGTTTAAAGCAAGTTATCAATTTTTTTCCAAATAATTATGAGCCGCAGAGCGCAGTCGTTCATTTGATGCTGAAGTTAATCCTTAGGCTGCGGTTGAATCTATTTTATCTTTGTTTAAAATACTTGACTATTATTTATTTATTTAGCCCTTCCTTGCCTTTCAGCAACACGGGTGTTGGCAACATTTCAAATGTTGCTATTGGGAATCGTTGGAGGTATACTTCAGTTGATGTTGTTTTGTTTTTTCTGTTCCTTCTTCTTCTTCTTCCTACTTCAGTTTTTCAGCTCCCCAAATCACCTTCTCCCTGGCCTTCTTCTTCATCTCCTCCTTCAGGCGGTCTTCCAGGCAAAGGTCCCGGCCTTGTCAAATGGGCAAAGCCAACTGCAGTTTTTTCACCCGTACACAAAGGACTTGTAGTACGGGTAGTTTGCCTCAGTTACCAGCTGAGGGAAATCGTTTTCTGCCACTACTTAGAGTCCAGTTTCCCTCAACAGTTTGGCCCTAAGTGCCTCAAAGAGTGTGCAGTCCACAATGATGTGCTCAGCCGTCTCCGGAACCCTGCATCTAGGGCATAGGGGATCTATGTCCTTTCCAAGACTGTGCAGTTTGGCGCGGAAACCCCCATGCCCCGTGAGAAATTGCGAAACCCAATAATCCGGAATAACCCAAGTCGCCAATAACCGTGATCGCACGGTGGGGAAATATTTCCTCAACGTAGCACCTTTCGTTGTAGTCACCCACCTCCGGTTCCATTCATCAATTGTGACTTCTCGCATTGTTCTTTTCCATTTTCTTGGGTTTTCAGCAATTCTCGTGCGGATATTTTCCGGTAGAGCTGCTGAGCCTTCCCTTTTAAGGACATCCTTTAAGGAATCTTCACGCAGGAGAAGGTCGAGAGGTACCCCTCCTGCTAGGACCTGCACCGCCTCATGAGAAACACTTTTTGCGTTTTTGTATACGGTACGATACGTATAACACGGTACGATTTTGTGACTCGTAGCAGAGCAGTACGCTGAAGCGACGCCAACCTGCGTATCTGCCGCTGTGAGGGATTCTTGAACTATCCGGGGGACGCGTATCTCAGAATACCCAGTATTACTCCGTTGTAAATGGTCATCGTCGTTGGGAATCTGAGACCCCAGAAGGCGCCCCCTAGACGACTCAGCCCGTTTAAGACTAGGGCCACCCTATTCCTGAGGTAGTCCAAGTGAGGGGTTATGTTAAATCCCCTACCGAATCTCACACCAAAATACTTGACTATGTTGATTTTAGAATTCCATATATTTCTGCGATGGTTTTCTTACTTAAATTTCCAAATTCAATATCCTGGAGAATTTTCAATTTTCCTCGATTGATAAGGATTTACATTTGTGACACGTTTACCAACGAACTCATTGTGTATTAAAAAAAAAACAGTATAAAGGACTACGGTACACTGATTCGAACAATACAGAGGTCGAAACAGAACTGGAGAGAGAGAGAGAGCAATA
>OU426979.1:109293578-109458578 GCA_911387785.2 Aelia acuminata | reverse complement strand
CATTATCCATGGCAACCTGTATTTTTTAACACCTTTGTCCACTCTGCCATCCCGCTACCCCTATTTCTCAGTTTGTATGTTAAGTTGTGAATCTTATCAGCTGGTATAGTTTTAGTTCCTCATTATTTCTAGCATAACATATTAAAGTATCAAAGAAACTTTTTGAGTTTTATGTGTATATATATATATATATATATATAGTAGTTAAATTTGAGGAATCATATATGCTTTCTCATTTCTAGGAGGTTGAACCCTTTTATTTTATTTTTTTGTTAGTACAGGAAAGATTTATAAAACATCGTACAAAATTGAACTAAATTAAATTCCTTATAATTGTTGATGTAGAGTTTTTTCATGTGCTATTTTAAATTTAAATGTAATTTTTTAATGTGTAATAATAATTTAATGATTTCAGTATCAGAACAACTGATTTCTACAATGGCAGAACAGCTTCAGAGAGCTGCAGAAAGTGTTGTGCAACTCCATTCAAGGTTGCAATCAGTAAATCCAGAGGAGCGTGATGCCCTTCTTGGAGGTTTGTCTGGTGCATTAGGTGAAGCACAAAAAGCACTTGGTCTTGTTCTCCCAAAGCAGCAACAATAAGGTAAAATATCTAGTTTTGAAAAGGAGCAAAGGTTTGTTTTATCTGAAATTTCATCTTGTATGCCTAAACCCTAGTCCCTAGCCCATTTGTGATATTTTGGCCTGTAACCGAACGTGATGTCTGTTAATGAATCATTTATTGATTCAATGGACCACTATCAGATATTACATGTTTGTATAGTTGTTTTTAGTTTATGCAATTTTCAAATAACAAATTATCTTTTTGAGATATGCTAGCACTTCTTGATGCGGGAGAAATTGAATTATATTTCTGATGTAAGTTGATCTATAATTACCTTTCTGATGTAAGTTGATCAATATGTATTGTTTCTTATATAATTAATTAGTAACTATTGATCGATTATCAAATTAGTACTTGTACAGCTTTGCTAGCATTCAATTGTTTAATTAATGCTAATTAGATTTATGAAGACATTGTATTTCTATATTTCATTTAGGAAATAGCTGAGTACAGATTTTTTATGCTTCACTACGTTTTATTTAAATTAACTGTATTAAATTTATGTTTTTGTCAAAAAAAGGAAATTATCCACTAAGTGCTGATTGTTATTAATGTATTTTTTGTTAATATTTTGTACAAAACTAATCGTATTAATTTTAAATATATTCTGTGCTTTGTAATTATACAGCATGTAAGAAAATATTTTTAATGAACTTAAAATGTAGAATTATCACGTGCCAAAGGTTTTTCCTAACCCATCAAAAATCATCAGTTACTCAGTTCATACGGAACTATTTATTATATGGGAGATAGGAATTGCATTAGCAACAATGAGACTGATTTAATAACTAAAATATAATTTAAAAAATAAAAATAAAAAATAAACTTCTTTAATTTTCTGTTGAATTAGCATTCCTTTTCTAAATGCATTTTACTACATATTAGTAATGTTGCTATATTATTGAGGGAAAAAAATTGAATTATTGTTATTAATCTTTTTTGTGTTGCTGTAAGAATACTACTTTTGATGTAATATATTTTAAATATATTAATGTATTTTACCTAACGGAATTGTTTTAGAGTAGTTTTATGTTTAAATTTTTAAATATGTTGATTTGCTTTGTATCTAATGTATAGAAAAATAATAATCTCCCTTATTTAAATTTTAAGGTTAAGGAAATAGAAATGATTACTTAATATTTCAAGTTACCTTGCTGGATTTTTTCTTTGTTGTTTATATCAATACAAAAATTATGTTAGAGTGTATTGTTGAATAAATTAGCCCTCGTTTGAACCTTATAAATTTCATTGTTTTAATAGGCATTAAATGTTATATACTTGTATATCTGTTAAATTAATATTTGGACTTGTCTAAAAAATTAATTCATAAGTTTTTTAAGAATTTGTATATATTTTTTTAAATATTTCTGTAAGAAAATTAGATAGATAATTCAGCTTTCAGATTTGAAAATTAAAGGATGAGAAATTGACTTATTTAAACTGCTCATTCCAATGGCCTATTGTATATCAATATTTATTCTATTAATAACTACTTTACAATACTTAGCATAATGTAATCAATCTTATGATTAAAAATATATCTGTTAATAATTTATGAAGCTCATGTAACAGTTTTTATAACATAGTTGTACCATCTTTGATAAAATTATAAAAATAAATTAAAAAAAAAAATCTTTTAGAACTTGCACGATCTTTTTATTATCTATCCACTGTTAAGTATTGAATTAGTAATATTAAAAATAATTTAATTCTTTTTTATGTCAACATTTGTTATCTTACACACATTAACATGTTGACTGACACCAGTGGGTATAATTTGTTTTCCCCACAAACATGACTTTTATTATTTATAGACCAGTTAAGGTATCTTTTGGGTACCTGGGTTCATTGGCGGATCCAGGGGGGGGGGGGATGAAGTCCCTCCCTTTGGAAAAATTTTTGTCATTTAAAGATAGAATTTGACTTTCCTTAAAGTAAGGAAGCAAGTTGAAGAACAAGTAGAATTTTAGTTGTGAGAAAGGAACATAAGGGTAAAAAAGCTGATTAGCAGATCTGAATGAAGGGATATGGGGCTGTAGCCCCCCTTTACGATCGGCTGGATCCGCCCATGCCTGGGTTAGACCTAAGTTTTGGAAACCTGCAAACAATTTTAATCTTCTTATGTCAGTTTTAGTGTTCCTAGTATGTAAGGTAATAATAATATCCTACTAAGTTTAAAGATATTTTTCAGTTTCTGACTTATAAATTTGAATAACACATTCTCATAAAACTTTGTTATATAATAAACTAGCAGACCCGGCCACGCCTTGCTGTGGCTCAGTAGTTATATCCTAATATTTTTAAACAAATACAGTCATACCAATATTCATTGATAAAGATGAAAACCTTTCAGCTAATCAAAATCCAACATCATTAGTAAGAGCATTACATCACTTAAAAGAGCATTACACCACATAATAAGAGCATTACACCACTTGAAAGTATTTGGTAAGTAATATAGGAAAGTTAAAGTTTTTATTTTTTACATCTCATATTTCAATGTAGTTTGATTAAAAAGGAGCTGATTGTGTTTACGACTCACAGCGCTGCCAACACTATCGCCCTTTTTTGATGCATCGGTATAAACTAACTCGAAATTGCTATATTTTTCCACTAATTTTAAAAAGGATGACTGAACTTCTACCGGGTAAGTTTTGGTAACCTCAGCCATTGATCTATTGATTATTGGCCTAACACTACTTCAACTTGGTATTGTTAGTTTAGCAACGGGTTTAATATTGCTCAGGGTCATGCCAATCTTGGTTAACGCGTCATATATGTACTTTTGATAGGCGTTTTTCTCGATTTCTTTGAGACCTCGATTTCCCGACCCTTCGGCAAATAAGTGTTCAGGAGGAGGGTGGTGTGTTGAAGCTTTTAATTTAGCAATATATTTGAGTGATAAGAAATCTCTTCTTAAAGAGGTTTTTACATAATACAATTAAGAATTTTATTTATTCAAGTACTAATTTGTTCAAAATGTTTTGGCTTAACCTGTTTTTTTTTAACACAAACCAAAGATTTGATGGTTTCCACACACGTGAGCAGGCGATGCTCATTGCCCATGGGAATGGATTTTCAAAGTCCAAGTGGACATTGTTTGCCCTTAGGATTTGTTTAAGGTCATGGCAAAAGCCAAACGAATAGGATATTGAAGCCTTTCAAATTTTATTGAAAATTCTGACGGTCCCAAGGGAATAGGTGGCAACAGGACGATATCTCCTATAAACCTTCCAGGCAACATTTTTGCTTCAATAACATTTCCTGTGATCCTTCTAATGACCAAACGTGTACCGTTGCACAATTGAGGTGGATTTAAGTTATGAAGAAGAATGATCGGTGAGCCAATCTTCAACTGGAGATTGTTTGGGTGTATATCCAGGGAATTCAAAAATTCAGATGGGAAATTTACGGCTTCGTTTACATCTAGAACATTGTCAATTTAGTTCATCGAAATCAACATTTTTTGCTGCCAAAATAGCACGACTACCCAGCCAATTATAGTCCAAATAATTGTTCAAAACATCAGGAAAGACACTTTATATTAGTTCATTTTTCGTCTCTACAACAGTGGAGAAATTTTCTGGTAATTTGATAAATTTTGAATTTCGATGCAGCTCTATTTCACCGTTTCCAATATAGAGCAATTGTTTAGAAAATATATCTGCCGATGGATCATTTTGCAGTAGTACTCTCATATTTATGGTGGATAAATCTAAAACTTCCGGTTTATCCAAATAACAGTTATTCCTGTTCAGTAGAGGTGTAATAATCATTATATGTAAAATTTAAAAAATGCTGCGAAGATTTGTAATCCTTTCTTAATCAACAATGATTTAAAGATAAGTAAAAAAATGTATTCTGGTGAAATTAACACCAAAATATCATTCCCAATATTATAAACAAAAACGTTATGAAATCGACGTATGACGCCATGTTAATAAATCGAAACACGAACTACTATATTTGCAATAATTCGGTATATAAGAATTATTTTGGTCACTAATCATGTTAAAAACTATCCTATCTCTTAAGTTGGCCAAAACTAAGAACATTGAGCCAAATTTCATTAAAATCGGTTGAGTAGTTTCTGAGTTATTGAAAGACAAACATTGGACACGACATTTTTATATACATATTACTATTACTATATAAGGAATAGCTATATATCCCGGTTTGACCCGGGGAATTTCGTTTTTCTAATAAGTGAGAATAATTCTAAATACAAAAAATAGCACTAATAGATTATTATTCTAAAGCTTTAGTATATACTATATGTTTAGTTTTACCCTCTATAGTTAGGTAATTAGGGGCATATATAATTAGGTCTTCAGGTGAACCTACTCTAGAGCATGCAATGTAAAGCTGACCATGAGAAAAACCTGGGGATTCCAAATTGATACCAGCTAAACTTAGTGATTGCCCTTGTGCTTTATTTATAGTCATCACAAATGGGACCCGAACTGGGAATTGTACTCTTTTAAAATCAAAGGATTTTTCGACTCAAACGATCGATTTTGTAAAAAACAAATGTAAAGCGAGATCATAACGATTTTTATAACAATAAAGAATATAGCTTTTTAGGTATGAGATTTGAGATCTTAAAATAGGGGACAGTGGGCGGTTAAAGGCTGGGTACACCGATTTATAAAAATTTGAATGAATAGTGGAGGAGCGGTCAGGGGTGGTGGTGGGCCCTGCACCCACCTCCCTTTTTTTGGTCTCCAATTTCCATCACCAATATTATAGTTGAAGCGACATGGCCGGGAGGGACCAACAAATATTCGGATTTTTTTCAGTTTCTGGCTTATAAATTTTAAACAGCGCATCCCAATAAATATGTTTTTTTATTAATTATTGTTAGGTTATGCATAACCGAAATTGATATTTGAGATATTCATCTTATTTATGATTTTATGTTCTTTAATTTATGATATAACAAAGTTTTATCAGAATGTGTTATTCAAACGTATAAGCCAGAAACTGAAAATATGAAAAATGTCTTCATTCAATTAGAAAGCAAATAAACCCTAATTATATTTGTACATATTAGGAGTTTATTTTACATAATATCCATATTTCATCAAAAAAGAAAATTAATATTTAAAAAAATAATTAGTATCGAAAAGGAAGTATTTCAACCCAAAATTTAGAGAATTTTTGGATATGATGAACACTTGGTCTGAGCTGGAAATTATTGCTGATAAGATTTTTACTGTGAAAGTTTAAAGTATCCTATTGAACTTTTTTCAGTTCAGGATTTTTAACGTTATATACTAAGGAGAATTTTAAAAGTCCACTTATTTTTTAATTTACCTTGAACCTAAAATAAACCTAGATGTCACATATATCCGCAAGTTCCTCAATGCACCTTTGTTTATGTTTAAGTTCACAAAATAATGTAGGGGATGAGAAAAATAATTTAAACAAGAGTTCTTTCTTATTGTCTTTTTAAACTACTTCTAATACATGTATATATTTCTTAGCCATCTTTTGTGAAAGCCAATATTCCATTAAATAAATTAAACAGTTTCAAAGCTACCTGAACAGTATAATTTAAAACATACCTAATTCATGAGTTTGAGCACCTACTTCAATTTTTTAAGAATAGTAGTAAAAAGTTACTAATAAGTTAGAAAGTTACTAATATTTTTAACTTGTATTATATAGCTTTGCAACTTGTATTCGTTAGATGCCTAAGGTTCAATCTAAAGTAAGAACTAAGGAAAAAAAAATATTATGTAGTTATTAGTTATCGTTAGATAATTAATTTATAATTTTTTAATTTATTTAACTAGAAGATAAAAGATTCGACCACGGCCGGGGATCGAACCCAGGTCCTCTGCATCTACGTCGCAGCGCTCTACCACTGAGCTAACCGTGGGGCTGTACCGATTGTGATCAAAGAGCGCTGCGACGTAGATGCAGAGGACCTGGGTTCGATTCCCGGCCGTGGTCGAATCTTTTATCTTCTAGTTAAATAAATTTAAAAAAAAACAAAAAACCAACTGGAACAGGACAAAACATGACATAAAATAAAACTAATATAATTTATTAATGCTTATTAATAAAAGCATTCTCTTCAATATGCTCATATTTATGCCTGTATCTAATATGTGCAATGTTCTTTAATACTTATTTTTTAAATTCAAAATAAGAAATAAATGAATAAATACACATAAATGTACACATTTTGCATATAACACGGTCTCTCAATAATTTATTCTCCTTTTCTTCAGAGTTAAAACTGTGATTCCCTTCAGTTGTATTTTATGTGAGAGAGTTACTGAGTTATTCAGTCTAAACAAAATATTTATTCCAAAACAGCAACATCTGGCAGAGATACAAATCATACAGATTGGAAGGACTAAGACAGTTTTAATAAAGCGGATCAAGGAACTATTTAATTAAAAAGGATATGATTGGATGTAAGCTTAGGTCGTATAACCTTCTGAAATTCAAAAGGGTGTATCACAGGAGACAACCGAACCAGCATCACTTCAACCGAAGAGCCGGAGTACATGACCCCTGATGCAGCAAATGCAACTTAAAACATGTTTTTTTTCTTCATTTATTTGACAAACTTAAAATTTATATTACCTCAACAATATAATAAACAAAGCTTCAGTCCTTTAGAAATATACAAATTTATGAGTTTAATGAGCCTAAAGAATTCTACCTTGGTTTTTATTATCAATTTGGGTAAAACTCCTCTTAAGCTCCACTTCTGGGCATCGCCTATAATAAATAATCGAATAATTTCGAGATTACCGTAATACAAGAGAACACCATGAAATCACATCCGAAAAGTGCAATCCGCTTTATTGAATCCCAGCCCGCCCCTTCAGGAATAAACCCCCTAAGGGGTACTTTTCAGTTGAGCTAAAATAAACAGCACTAAATTGGCCACAGTCACAAATAACATAGAGGAACTAGTACCATCCATTTGCCTTTTCAAAATTGAGTAATTCTTCTAATTTACATAAGGTACCAACTATGACTGACAACACATCCACTAAAACCTTTTTAAAATCATCTCACGATACTTTATAATTTATCAGAAATCTTATATTAAATATGATAAAACATTATAACACAATTTGATTATTTTTTTACATTAAACTTTTGGTGTAATTTGAATAATCAAATTACAATCCCATATTTCCGAACTTATAAGTCAAAGGTAAATCAGCACTATATAAATTGCACTTTAGTTTAATAAGGTAAATAGCACTTGTTTAAATATTATACAATATTACAGGAATTTATAGGTTTAGAATGATATAACTCAATGATGGAAAAAAAATATTTTAATTAGTTTCAAACTCATTACAAACTGCAATATTTACATAGGATGTAACATATATCACAATTTTTTTTTTATTTCATACTGTAGAACCTGATGGAGTAAAATAGTGGAAAAGCTTTTATTTTAAAATTTAAATGAGTTTGTAATAATTTCTAAGAAAACAGGAACAATTACTAACAAATAAATACAGCATTAGATGGATGTATGTCTATTAATACACAAATAATTACAAATATTTAATGATTGATTCCATTAAAACTTAACTTACAATGGAATTAGAAGATTAAAAACAAAATAGATTGAAAATAAATTTACAAATATAAGTAGAATTGTAGAAATATTTGTCGTCCCTTTTGGCGTTTTTACAAGGGAATTGATCTTTAACAGGGAGGGAAGCAAATAACTTCTGACTAAAAACACTTAAAATAAGATACATTAAAATATGAAATATTATATAAACAATTAAAACAGAAAAAAAAGGAATGTTACTATGCTGCAGATTAATTGTGGTATAAACATCTCCCATTACTGGTTTCTACTTCAATCCAAACTAGACATGAGTACGGCTGTTAACATAAAACTGATAGCTACTAAAAGCCAGAGTAAAAACATATAGACAAGCAGCAATCCAGCAGTTCATTGCATTCATCTTGTACCCTGCTTCAGCAGCTTCATAAAACTCATGGGGGCTGCTAAATGATTCCTCAATTGGCAAATCTTCTAAAAGAGCTACGCTCTTAAAATAATAAAATATACCCATACTAGCAAGTTGTATAATGCCCCATATACTAATGATAACACCACATAAGGAAAATTTAGGGCCACAAAACTTCATTTTGACTTATATCCTTCAAGCGAACACGCCCACTTGCTAGGAGAAACTTGAAAGACCTTATAACTTGTCTTTCAGAACAACTATATATAAACCATGTAGGTAAGAAAAAAAAAATCTGAACTTAACATGTTTATTTTTTAAAAAGGGAAATTTCTACTTCTTGAGGTTTTCCTGGACCTGATTAATTTTAAAACATTATTTCAAGACTCATTCTTCTCTGAAGCCATAACCCGTCTGGCTTTCTTGAACCCTGTTTTTGCAATTATAATATCGCTATGTTACTTCTAGGCACTGCTAATAAGGGGCCGTTTAGTGAGGCCCTAATCTCAACTGGAAAGCACTCTTTGGCTTTTTTTTACCTCTGAAGAACGAGCGCAACAAGCAGTTGAAATCTGGAATCCAATACAGCTAATCAACAACCCACTTTTTAACTGAAGAAGACGCAATGGGAGTTCATCTATATTAGGTCACATAACTAGTCGAAATAGGATACGCCCAAAAGTAAAATAGCAATAGCTTTATCGTATTTTTTGTCGAATCTTCCTTTTATCTACTTTCATTTCCATACTTGATTTTTGTTTACTTATGTAATCTAAGTTTTAACAAAGAATCGTATATAAGTGTTACCATTTTGAGGTTGATTTAAAAATTAAAAGAACACCTTCAATATTGAAACATATAATTTCACACTTATGCGGAAGGACTTACAACACGGTGTCGTAATGAAATACGAAGAAGGGATTGGAGGCTTTGGGTATCAGCGGAAAATTTAAAATGATTTATTGGTTGATTCAGTTTCGAACTTTGCCATCGATATGAGCCTCCTTGTACAGTTCTATATTCTAGCTCCAGAGGACGCTTTTTCTTTTCTTTTTCAATTGAAACTTTTTTTGCAGCATAGATGCATTGCGGCTACTTGCGCACCTTAATTAAAGTCTGAGACATCATTATCTTCAAGACATCAGCATATTTTAAGGGGCTGGTTGGATTTAACAATTTACGAGTCTTGGGATCGGTTATACGGTCCAGGCCTAACATTTTGAATCTTGCTACTGCGAATCTGTTACGCCAACAGATTGCGTTGAATGCTGTTTCTTCTTCTCTCCTACAGAATTTGTTCAAAGGCGAATCTACATCAGTTTGAGTTTAAACATGTGAATGCTCAGCTTACAGTGACCAGTGTATATCACTGTTAGTTTCTTAAATGCGTTCTGTCAAGGTTCAGTAGTATCGTGTTTTGAATGACGCAAGTTCTTGTTATTAAAGCATAGTTTTCTTTTTGTTGATATAATACTTATTATTAATTTAGAAGCATTTGTATAAACATATTAAATCGTCAAATAAAAACATATAGTTTAAAATTCCAAATCTTTTGTTTGGTCGTGTGGCGGCATCAGCCACAAGTAATTATTTTGTTTGTTAAAGTTAAACATTATTTAAAAATTAAAACAAAATCAACAGTTATTAGCTATTAAATGTTGAACAAAACTAATGAATTTAATATAAATGTTGCAATATTGCCTACAAACATTTGTTTCATATATATAATTGCTGTAATAAAAAAAACATGTTTTTTTAAAAAATAGAATAATGTCTAGTCATGTTTTGTGAATTGTTTTTCAATAAAAGTTCTTATTTTGTTGTAGTGAGTTTTAATTAGTGTTAATGTTTAAAAAACCACTACGATTGGTGTTTACACCAATTAAATTAAATTAAAAATTAAGTTAAATTACACCCCTGACTTGTTTGTGAGTTATTTCTTAAATTAATCATGACAGAAGAAAATAGTGGTGAAATTTTGATGAAGAACATTGATAAGGTTAGTAGCAAACTTCCATCTTTTTGGAAAGACAAACCCAAAATTTGGTTTTGCCAATATTGATAACAATACACAGCTGACTGTTTTGGGTGAGTTAGTTGCAATAGAGGAAATGGAATCATTGAGTTCTCTCAAAGCCACTTGTCAATTCTCACATCTGTTAACTAATATTCCAGATTTAGCCAAACCATTTTCTTTGAAAGAAAGTTTCTCCTCCATACTTCCCAGTTGGAAGGGCCACTTAAAATAAAATTTTTATGTGAATCCGTATCAAAAAATTCCACAAAAATGTTCTCCTGATAACCTAAATGAACTAACGATTCGGCTTAACACTATAGCAAAACGAACAGATTTACTATCTGGGCCCATAACCTATTGGGTCAAATTAATAAAAACAAACTGTACTCAAACACTGTTGTATTAATTATAGTATTAGGCATCAAAAATCAGCTCCATATTGTCCTCGTCAAAATGGCTGTATAGAGCGTGAGATGCGCACTGTTGTAGAAAGTGCTCGAGCTACGTTGTATACAAAGAAACTTGATCAATATCTCTGGGCTGAGGCTGTTAATACAGCTGTTTATGTTCTTAAATGCTCGGGAACTAGCTCACTGAAGGATAAAACTCCATGGGAAGTGTGGTTTGGAACGAAATTTAAATATTTTAAAGAGCTGTGGGTTTTGTGCAGTGAGGTTTTTGCTCATATTCCTAAACAAAAACGTTGTAAATGGGATGCAAAAAGTAAAGTGGGAATTTTTGTTGGTTACGAAGAGAATTCAAAGGCCTATAGAATATATTTTCCTGAACAAAAGAAAATATAAATTGTCAGAGACATAGTATTTAAACCAATTAATGATATGGAATTAAGAAGTACGTAATATGAGTACATATTTCCTGATTCTCCTGATGATGACCAAAATGATGATAATAGCACAGTAGAACCTGTTGCTACTGAAGAAGAAGAGTATTTTCGAGGTTTTGAAGAAGAGGAGAAGAGGAAAACAACATCTGTTGAAGAAGTCAAACAGCAAGTCAACAGCAGTCAACAGCTGTTTATGTTCCTAATTGCTCGGGAACTAGCTCACTGAAGGATAAAACTCCATGGGAAGTGTGGTTTGGAACGAAATTTAAATATTTTAAGGAGCTGTGGGTTTTTGGCAGTGAGGTTTTTGCTCATATTCCTAAACAACAACGTTGTAAATGGGATGCAAAAAGTAAAGTGGGAATTTTTGTAGGTTACGAAGAGAATTCAAAGGCCTATAGAATATATTTTCCTGAACAAAAGAAAATAGAAATTGTCAGGGACATGGTATTTAAACCAATTAATGACATGGAATTAATAAGTAAGTAATATGAGTACATATTTCCTGATTCTCCTGATGATGACCAAAATGATGATAAAAGCACAGTAGAACCTGTTGCTACTGAAGAAGAAGAGTATTTTCGAGGTTTTGAAGAAGAGGGGGAGAGGAATACAACATCTGTTGAAGAAGTCAAAGGGTATAATTTTAGAAAAAGAGAAGATTTGAAGAAACCTTCAAGACTAAATGATTTTGTCATTTCTGCCAATTTTTGTGATGCTGAGGAGTTGATTTTGAGAATAACAGCTGCTAACAGATGTTACTTTGGACTAAGGCCACAGCTCAGAAGCAACCTCATCACAAGGTCAACCAAAAAGCTTATGTATAAAACCCTCATACGCCCATTATGGGGGAGTGCAGGAGGGCGGAGTCTGGAGACGGAGAACCAACAGAGAAGTGGCTCACCTCTACAAGGATGTGGATGCCGTGACCTTCATCAGGCTGGGTAGGCTCCGCTGGGCGGGCCATGTTATAAGAATGGAGGACTCTGCCATCCCCAAGAAGGTCCTAGGAGAGTTACTACATGGGACGAGACTGCGCGGAAGACCGAAGCTGAGGTGGTTGGACGGAGTGTCACACGATGCCGGAGAGCTCCTTGGATCTCGAAACTGGAAAGCGGCCGCACTTGACCGGAACAACTGGCGGAAACTGATTGAAGAGGCCTCGACTCGCTAGCGGGTTGTTGAGCAGAAGAAGAAGAAGAAGATGAGGAGGTGATTTTAGAAGAAGCCTTTGCTGATACTGGTTGGAGAAGAGCAATGCAGGAAGAGGTTGATGCTTTGATGGAAAACAAAACTTGGTCATTAGTGGACTTACCAGAAGGAAAGAAAGCACTCACTTGTGTGTTTTTAGGAAGAAATATACAGATGGAGATGAAAAAGAAAAGGCCCGATTAGTAGTTAGAGGATTTGAAGAAAAACCGGGGATTGACTACAAAGAAACGTTTAGTCCTGTAGATAGTTACACTAGTATTCGCATGATCTTGGCTATAGCAGCAAAAGAAAAGTTGAATGTTTTTCAATTTGATGTGAAAATTGCGTTTTTAAATGGCGATTTGACAGAGGAACTCTATATGGAACAGCCTGAAGGTTTTAGTGATGGGACCACTCGGGTGTGTAAATTGTTAAAAAGTTTATCTGGACTTGAGCCGAAAAATTGGAATGTTAAGTTTACAAATTTTCTAAAAGATGAGGGATTTACTTCTCTTGAATCTGATCCATGTGTTTTTGTTAGATTTAATACTAATTTATTGATTCTGGCTCTTTATGTGGATGATAGTCTAGTGATAGGTGCCTTAAAGTCCGAAATAAAAGATTTATTAGTAAAACTAAATGATAAATTAAAAGTCACATATGGTCCTTCCAAAATATATTTAGGCATGAATATTGAATTTAAAAATGATAAAATTTGTATTAGTTAGGCTAGTTATATTGATAAAATATTAAAGAAGTTTAGAATGGACGAATGCAATCCAATCAATACTCCTTTTGCATCTAATTACGAAGACTCAGGTATAGAGAGTGCTTCAAATAAACCCTTTAGAGAAGGTGTAGCGGTTGCTATCGTAAGATAGTAACTATCGATATTTCGATAAACATATCGAACTAAAAATTAATCTAACCTTACATATAGACTTTTTATCTGTTATAAATGATAATTGGCCAGGAGATTTAATAATATTTATTTTATAGAACTTTTTATAAAAAACATTTTATAAAAAAAAAAAATTAAACCGATTTCGAAAACTAGGAAACAGTAAAAATAAATGCATTAAAAAGTATGAAATAATTACCTTCTGATTTTTATGAATACACGGCAAAATCGAATATGGTATAAAAAGCGGGAAAATGCAATAAAACGAGAAAAAAATATTTTGATTTGTACGATTACACATTAACTCTTAATAAAAAGTATTAAGTTGAAATATTAAATGCCATGTTTAATATATCACAATCTTTTCGGAGGCGGCGCATGGCATTAAATATTTCAACTTAATACTTTTTATTAAGAGTTAATGTGTAATCGTACAAATCAATTTTTTTTTTTTTCGTTTTATTGCATTCCCCCCCTTTTTATACCATATTCGATTTTGCCGTGTATTCATAAAAATCAGAAGGTAATTATTTCATACTTTTTAGTGCATTTATTTTTACTGTTTCCTAGTTTTCGAAGTCGGTTTAATTTTGTTTTATAAAATGGTTTTTATTTCACACTTTTTAGAGGCGGGAGATAATTTATAGAAAGCAATGTGTATTTTGTACTGGTTTCTGGTTTTCGTAGTCGTTTTTTTTTTTAATGGGTACCCCTCTTCGGACACTACAGGAGAGTTAGGTTCATTGGTTGGTTGTTCTATCTATGGTGGGAAGGATTCCGTGGGTCCGTCGCGAAATAAAAGTCAACCCAGGTAGCGCTCTACCACATTCGTCTATCCCAGGGCTTTATATTATAATTATATTAGAGTCACCTTTTCAATTTTATGAATACGCGCGGAAAATCAAGTGCTGGGCGTGTATTACACTCCTTTCAACACCCTGCCTACTTTGATTAGAAACGGACTTTTCTGTAAAAGACCAATGTTTCATTGGGACGACACATAAAACTTAAAACTTTTTTTCACAATTACAATAATTTCCTTTGCCGAATTTTTTGTCAGTAATTGTCATTTACATACATACATCTGTGTTCCGAGAGGAGGTATCGAGTTTGCTCCGCTGTCACGTAATTCCAAGATGATGTAAGTACGTCACTGAACAGTCGAGATTTTGGCCGTATTTCGAATATACATGATGATATAATGAAGATGTTTATATGGCCTGTAATAAATTGGACCCTAATTTTTGAATTATGATCGCTTGAGTATTCTTTGAAAACTAATGCGATGATATATACTGCTCCGTTAGGGACCTTTTATATTTATTTATTTAAATTTATCGTTGGAAAGTAATAATTAAACTAAATTGCACTTCCAAAAACAACATCATTGGATAGAAGTACTCGCAGCAAATAAGGGGCAGCCATAAAATTGAAAGTTTTTCAAAACGGGGGCAGCCATAAAATTGAAAGTTTTTCAAAACGGGGGCAGCCGCTAGAATTTAAGCGACAGCGTTTTGGGAGTCATTTTATGGTTAATTTATTATTACGAAGGATATTATTGTTCTCGATATTATACTACTGGTTTAATTTAATAATATTCCTTGGTCGAGTCAATTATGTTCGTCATCCATTTCGATGAATTGTTGACTAAACTTGAGAACGAGGTGGTACGAATAATATCCTTCTTAATAAACAATTATTTAGAAAATGAGTTTGCATAAAACACTGCAGCTTCAATTCTAGCGGAGTAGTCTTTTTGACAGCAATCATTTTTATGGCTGCTATATTTTTTCTGCGTGGACTTTCATACAATGTGGTTGTTTTCTGAGAGATATCAACTTTAATTTGCCGTTAGTTTTATTGATGGATGAACATTGGCAAACATTGAAATTTTAATTTCTTTTTTAAATGTCTGTTAAGAGGATTTAATTATTATCACACTACTACTGGGAGAATGTTTCCTAGGAAAATTTTCATTTATTGGGGAATATAATACACAACATAAACGTTAGTTATTGCGGTACTTGAGTGCATGGCCGCCTCGAATGCGAAAAACCGAAAAACCCATAAACACATCCAACCCAGACTGTTATAAGTCCATTATCATTTCTGTTTCAATAAAATGCATTCATTCAACACTAGACTTATGTCCTGAAAAGCGCACTCATGCTTTCAGGAAACGCAAACACTTAATGACGTTTTGACTTTTGAAAATCTTGCAACCTTCATAGAATATTTAAATTTCTTTCGATTTAATAAAGATCGATCAAGACTTCAAATCCATAAAAATTGAAAACACCATCTGGCTTTTTAGTAACGATTTATTCTGGTGCATTTCAGTTATTACATAGGAAACGATTGAGGCTAACACATAGGCACACTATAGAGACTCTATATCGAAAATAGCAAATCCTAAGTGCCACCAGCTAGGAACGTTATCATAACGTAAAGTACAAAATCATACAATTATCCATCATATATGGAATTGGAGAACGTATTTATTGCATTTTCGAACCACATTTGAACTTACATAATAGTTATTTCTTTCTCATAATCAAGAATTCGACGCTTAAAGCCATTTTCATTTATACGTCTCAATAGTTACAGAAACAAAATTAAAAACCGATAATAGTAATCCGGATAACATAACAAAAGTTTCACTCCAGAATATCTTTATAAATCTTTATTTAAATCTATTGTTGAAAATTTATCTAAGGTTATGTATAAGGTTTGTTCTAACAAGAACCTGAAACACGTCAATAGCTAAAAACAGACTACTCATGTTTCCCCCCACTCTTTTGATTCTGAATTTGATTGGTTGGTTTTTCCAACCGATTCATCGAACATTGAAACATTATTAAGCATTGCTTAAAATCAACCAATCAAAGTTAGAATAAAAAAATGAGGAAAGTAAATGAGCAGTTTGTTAGTTATTAACGTGTTTTAATTGTTTGTTGGAGCATACCTTATGTTATATATGCCATATGTTTTTTCAATAAGTAAATATTTTAAGCAATAATTAAATAATTATTTTCATGTTTTTTCCCGATAACTTATTAAATAAATTAAGAACCCAAAAAAGAATTTAATGGGACCACATTGGGAAAATACTCTACAAGATGCAAAAGGTTTCGTTCCAATTGGTCAACCCATCTTAGAGTAATCGGTGGACATAAAAAAAAAAAAAAAAAAAAAAAAAAAAAAAAAAAAAAAAAAAAAAAAAAAAAAAAGGCACATACGTATCGAATTGAGTAACCTCCTCTTTCGAAGTCGGTTAAAAAAATATTAGAACAATTGAATAGAAACACATGTTAATTGTAACATACAATTTAAACAATTAAATTTAACTGATGACTTAATCTCTCACGAGTGATAAATCAATGATTATCCAACACTCCCCCTCACTCGGCAGGCTTGTGGTTAAGTCCAAGAGTCTTGATAAGAAAGTTTTGCCTGGGTCCTGGTAGGGCTTTGGTGAGGATGTCTGCCTCCATTTCTTCTGAAGATTTAAAATGGACCTTGATCTCGCCTTCCTGAACTTTTTCTCTAATAAAATGTTCTTTTATGTTAATATGTTTAGAACTTGAAGACACAATTGGATTCTAAGTCTTGAGCAGAGGTGTTGTCATTGAAGATAGCAATGGCATCTTGTGGGGATCCCATGTCCAACAGTAACTGCTTCAAGTGCATGGCCTCTTTTGCTGCATCTTTTAAAGCCATATATTCAGCTTATTGAGTAGATAATGCCACTGTAAGTTGTTTGCGGGACTCCCAACTTATTGTGGTTCCAGCATATTTAAAGCAATATCCTGTGTAGGATCTTCTACCCTCAATACATGAGCCCCAATTGGCATCTGCAAAACCACATAATGGTGTTTTCTGTTTTTTGAATTCTAGAGCCATGTCTTTTGTTCCTTTGAGGTATCTTAAAATTCACTTAGCTGCAAACCAATGTGTCTTATCAAAGCAAGTGTTATATTGGCTAAGAAAACTGACAGGATAACTTATATCAGGCCTTGTGGCAACTGATAAATACATTAGAGCACCAATTAATATATTAAATTAAATATTTATATATAATATAATTATATTACATTAAATTACTTATACATAATATAATTATATTTAATTATATTAAATTAATATATTAAATACCAATACAAATTAAATTTTGGTAAGGGTAATTTGTTTCACATTTATGTATGGATGTAGCATGATTCCAATTCTCTTCATTGTAATTGTCTTCACAGAATGCAGACATGTCATAATCACAAGTCCATGAGGGAGGTTTTAGATGACTCCAATCTCTGAGTTGTCTTGGCTCTTCTTTATCTTCTCCGAGTTGTCTTGGCTTTTCTTCATCTTCTCCATCCCTAACTGATTTTTCATCAATGTCTGGTTTAGGATTTGACTTAACATCCACAGTTGTTGTGATAGGAACATCAATTGTATTAGCAGTATCAAACTTATCTGGAAAAGGATTTGACCCAGGAATATTTTCATTTGATTTGTACAGCTGACTAGTAATTTTCACATCTCTTGTTATAATTATTTTCTTTTGAATTGGATCCCAAATTCTCAATGCTTTTGAGTGCTCTGCATATCCTACGAATAGTCCAACTTTTGCTCGTGCCTCAAACTTAGATCTATTCCTGTTTTTATTTAAGAAAAAGGCTTTTGATCCAAATATTTGAAAGTAACTTACGGTTGGGGGATGACCAAACCATTTTTGAAAAGGTGTGCAACCATTTAAGGGTCTTGGTGGGTGATCTGTTGATAATGTGATTTGCACAAAAAATAGCTTCTGCCCAAAAAGAATTTCCTAAATTTGATTCTAAAAGTGAACATCGAGCTTTATCAAGTAAAGATTTATTTTTTCTTTCAGCTAATCCGTTCTGTTGCTGTGTTTGAGGTGCTGATAATCTTCTTTGAATCCCACATTTTTTTAAATAATTTTGAAAATCATTATTTGTATATTCGGCCTCTCCATTATTACTTTGTAGAAATTTAATCTTCTTTCCAGAAAAATTTTCAGCTTGATTTTTAAATTCTTTAAACTTGTTTAAAACTTCATTTTTATTTTTCATAAAATAAACTTTAGTCTATCGACTAGCATGGTCTATGAATGTGACAAAGTATCTTGAACCACCATGCGATGGGATTCTCATGGGGCCTACTACGTCTGAGTGTACTATTTCTAAAATATCTAAATGTTTTATTTCTTCTTTTATAGGAAAAGAGGGGCGCGAGAATTTACATTTGATGCATGTTTCGCAATCATTCAATTTTTCAGATAAGTTAAATTTTAAGCCTCTAACAGTTTCATCTTTTAGCCCGCATTTTAAATCATTTTCATTTAGGTGTCCCATTTTTTTATGCCATAATTCAATAGCGGTATAAGTTTTTTCATGGAAATTATTAGAGATTCCTTTAGACTGCTTTGTAGAAATGTAGTGAAGATCATTGACTCTTGGGGCATTCAAGATCGTATTTCCCTGACGATCTCGAACAAGAGCATTATCTATGTAAAAGGTGACACTGTAACCTTTATCAGTGATTTTTCCAACGGATAACAAATTGGTAGAAAGTTTTGTAACGATTAACGTATTTGTTAGTTTTATAATGTGGTTATTTACTAAGTTTATTCCTACTAGCCCTTACCTTCTGTACCAGTTGTCTCTCCTGATGCAAGTAGCAATCTCTTATTTGATTGTTGTAGATCCAAAAATTTGTTTTGTTCGAAGCTCATATGAGAGGAGCTACACGAGTCGAGATACCAAGCAGAAGATTGAGAAGAAAATGAAAAACATTCTTCCTCTTCTGCTTTGAAGGTTGAATCTGCTTTCTTCCGATAAAAACATTTTTGACTAGTAATTTACGAATATCACATTTAATTTTCGGTTTTGATTTAGCCTGATATTTCTGATAAGATTTATCTTTAAATTTATTGGATTTGAAAAATTGTTTTTTGTTTCTGTAAAATGCTTCTTCTGAATTAGTATTTGTACAGTCTTTATTTCTGGCTTCCGCTTCTTCTTATATTTTTATTTCTAATTCTTCGGGACTTGGGAGAGTATCCCTGCTTTCAATTTATACTCTGAAGTTTTCAAAATCACCAGACAGACCATATAACATAATTATGGATAGCAGGTCATTATTAATTTCTATAGCCATATCCCTCAGCTTATCAACTGCATCCATGAAATCATTAAGATGATCTCTGACGTTGGATTCAGATTTCATTTTATGAAGAACGAGGCGTTTTAACAAGACAGCTTTACGAGCAGGACCCTCACTTTTATAAATGCCCTTAAGAGTATCCCAAACATCCTTGGATGTTGCACAGTTTTTTACCTGCTTGAGTTTGCTAGGTGATGTAATTAATAAAAGGCCTGACCTGGCATTTAAATCCTCCTTTGTCCACTTCCTTCTAGTACTTTCGTCCTTTTCTGCTGGGAATGGATTGTCTCCTGACACATATTCCCATAAATTGTTCCTTATAAGTATAGCTTGGGCTTGAATTGCCCATGTGTCATAATTTTCTTTATGTATCGGCTCAATCCTGTAATTGCTGGAATTGGCCATTTTAAGAAAAAAAAAATAATATAGCTGTCCAAAATATAATTAATCTGGGCCCATAACCTGTTAAAAATGATAATTGGCCAGGAGATTTAATAATATTTATTTTATAGAACTTTTTAAAAATATTAGAACAATTGAGTAGAAACACATGTTAATTGTAACATACAATTTAAACAATTAAATTTAACTGATGACTTAATCTCTGAAGAGTGATAAATCAATGATTATCCAACATTATCAAGTGCCATATACACATTAGAACTTTCCTTATAGCGGTACTCTGATGCAGATAAAAAAAAACGAGAACAACACCGTCAATTACTGATCGCAAGCGGGGCTCAGTTTTCTGAGATCACGAAGACGTCAGAGTTTTGGGTGAGAAATAAAACTTGTAAATACTGAAACTAACCTAGAATTTTACATATTTTAATTTATTATTTCTAAAATAAAGTATTATACAGTGATCCTTATTTTTTTATGTTAAGATACTAAAATACCTCATATCTTAACAAGTGGTGACCCCGACGTGATCCTATTGTATAATATTTTTTAAAAAGCTGTATAATGTCGCTAGACAATAATTTAGATAATACGAAGGCTGAAAAACAACCACCTCAAATCGACTTGTATCATGGCCCAAGTTCTCGAATTCCACGTTTTTGGAAAACCAACCCAGCACTCTGGTTCGCTACATGTGAGGCTGTATTTGCCACTTCAAAAATAACCTCTAGCTCGATTAAGTTTCAACTTCTCCTACCCAACATTGATTTAGACGTCCTCGTACAGGTTCGTGATATCGTGACCGTTTCCTCTCAACAAACTTACGAGAATCTCAAGTCGCGATTGTTGTAAATATACTGAGAGTCCGAGACGCTTCGAATAAAGAAACTGCTAGAGGATATGCCATTAGGAGACCAGATGCCCTCACAACTCCTTCGGAAAATGAAGCAGTTCGCCGGTACCAGCGTAAATAATGACTTCATTCGAACATTTTGGTTGAGGAACCTTCCTACCAGATACCAACCTATTCTCGCTGCAACTGTACATGACAATGTCAACAAACTTGCAGAGATAGCGGATAAGATACACGAAGTTTCTCCGCCGACTGAGACTTTTGCCATAACCGAACCTCAGATATCACCCAATAACCCCACAACAACTTCGTGGAACTTTGAAGAATTTCGACAACTGCATAAAGATGTGGATGAAATCCTTCGCGTGTTAAACTCCAAAAGTTGCGGTAGAAGCCAAAATCGACGAACACCTGACAACCGTACAAGATCCAAATCACGAGATAAGGGTATCTGTTTCTACCACCGAAAATTTCAAGAAAAGGCACGGAAATGTACTAAACCTTGCACCTGGGAAGCAAGCAACACAAAAAATGCTGATTTAAACGCCAACAAGTGAAAGTTGCGGCAGAAACTTTCACTATCCTACCGCACCACCGCCTATTCATCAAGGACAGAATTACAGGTCGACCATTTCTGATTGACACAGGAGCATCAATTTCTCTGCTTCCAGCCCCTAAGGGACGTCGCAGAATTCCTTCTGATTTTTACCTGATTGCTGCTGACAGTTCCAAAATAGCAACTTATGGTGAAGCTAATCTTGAATTGGACCTAGGTCTTAAGAAGCCTCTACGATGGGCTTTCATTCTTGCTGATGTAAGGCGTTTCTCGGTGCAAATTTTCTCTACTGGCACCAACTCACAGTAGATCTTAGAATCAGGAGACTCATCGATCAGAACACAGGACGCAGCACTATTAGCACATAGTATCTAATGCGAAGAAATTCCAGTTTATTCAATATTACCTGCGGATAACCGATTTCTTCAGATCCTCAACGAGTTTCCCACACTTACAAAAGTAACACCTATCCGCGGACCTTTCAGTGGAGTTGTAGAACACCATATAGAAACCAAGGGTCTGCCGGTATCTTCTAAATGCCGTCGCCTACCCCCTGGAATTTATCAGGAGGTCAAAAAAGAGGTAGAAAGCCTGATCAAAGACGGGATCTGTCGACCTTCCAAAAGCCCCTGGCCTAGCCTGCTCCACGTTGTGAAGAAAAAAGTTGGCGGCTTACGGCTTTGCGGTGATTACCGAGCGCTGAACGCACAAACAATCCCGGATCGTTATGGAATTCCCAATCTCCGAGATTTCACTATGGAGCTTAGTGGAAAGAAGATCTTCTCCAAGATCGACCTTCGCAAAGCTTACTACCATATCCCTACAGCGGAGAAAGACAGGGAGAAAACTGCGATCACCACTCCGTTCGGATTGATCGAATACAACCGAATGAGTTTTGGACTCAAAAATGCAGGTCAGAGCTTCCAACGATTCGTCGACGACCGTTTCCGAGATCTTCCCTTCGTCTTCAAGTTCCTGGATGACTTTCTCATCGCTTCGGAAAATTAGGAACAACACAGTACTCATCTTCGAGAGGTTATTTTTTTTTTTCGTCTATTTTTTTTATTAGTTGATTTATTGATTTCGTTTCTTTTTATTTCATATGAATCGATTTGGTTTTTTAAATGATAAAGTTGTTGAATAAACCGTTTAAACCTCTTGTGCATGTCAGCAACACCCACAGCTGTTTTCCTCTTCTTTTTTATCACATACGTCATCTATTATCATTGGTAGCTTCTCTAGTTGTTCCAAGTACTCAATAAAGGGACAATATTTAGACCATTTCTTGTGATCTACAAGAGTATCGTCATGTTCCAACCATTCATGTAATATTACTCCACAAAAAGGACACCTCGTCCGATCTGAGTTTTTCAAATAATAAAATCCGGCTGCTGCTAGTTTCAATGCACTCACTGGTGAATTCCAACCGACGAATGTGGACAGTCGGTCGGCCTCATACCTCATGTTCTTACTAGTTAGTCGCCCCATATTAAACTGGTTTATCAGTACTTGGACTATGACGGATATGGTGAGGGGTAGTGGGGGGAGAAACCTCCCGCTTTTACTAAGTTTAGTCAATGAATTCAAATGATGAATTATGAATGAAACAGCTGAACCAGTAAACTGGTTTATCACGAAGGCTTATGTATGTGGTGGGGGGAGAAAGCTTGATCAATGAATTCAATTGATAAATTATGAATGAAACAGCTGAATCAGTAAACTGGTTTATCACGAAGGCTTATGTATGTGGTGGGGGGAGAAAGCTTGATCAATGAATTCAATTGATAAATTAATTCAGCTGAGTAAATATAGCCTTGCTACAGCACGATGTAAACAAAGCGCTGTTGCCACATCTACAATCCAACGTTGCCATGTTGGGCATCTCACATCCGTTGAGCCCTTGAAACCTCATAACACACCTCAAGGACACCCCCCCCCCCCTCACCCTAGAACAACACCCCCCTCGCCCTCACAAGGTCGGTCAATGACCCTCAAGGTCACAGATAGCTCTGCTACAGCACGCTCAAGGTCATTTCCTTCGTGCTCCTGCTCAACCGGCCAATATTAACTACTTTCGCCCATAAAGGTAACACCTAAACTGTGATACTGCCCAAACAACGGCGAGAAGCTCTCCTTCGGTTGCTGAATAATTCCTTTTCGCGCTGTTAAGTTGCCGAGACGCATATGCTACAGGTTTTTCATATCCGTTTATTTTTTGCGATAGTACTGCTCCCAGAGCCACACCCGAAGCATCTGTTGACAATATGAAAGGAAGCGAAAAATCTGGATAACTCAACACCGAGTTTCCTTCGAGACAGGAACGAAGATCTTCAAAGGCTGAGGTTCCTTCTGGTGTCAATTCAAACTCAGCGTTTGATTTGGTAAGTTCCGTCAACGGTTGAGACCTTTCAGCATAATTTGGGATGAATCTTCTGTAATACCCAGACAGCCCTAGAAAGGCCCTCTAGACATGGGGATCAGGTTTCACTCCGTCCCTAGAAATGAGATGTCCAAGATAGACCAATTCAGGCTTCATAAATTCACATTTCTTAAGGTTTACCTCTATGTTTGCCTCTCTAAGCCTATTCAGGAGCCTTCTTCTTTACTATGACGATCGGAGCTGACCATGGACTAGTGGAAGGCTGGATCACTCCTTTCTCAAGAAGCTCCGCAATTTGCTCTTTCACGATAGGACGAATGCTATGTGGCGTTCGGTAGGGTCTAACCGCAATTGGACGAGCATCCCCGGTATCGATAACGTGCTCGACATAGTTGGTACAGGTTGACTTTACCTTCTCACCCGTTGTTATTCCTTTTCTGTACTCTTCTATGACATTTAGGAGTTCTGATCGATTCCACTCATCCAAATGTTGCAACTTCTCCTCTAGAAGCCTACTCCAGTCTTCTTCTACACCCTGTCTGATAACCCTAATGAGATGTGGATCCTCTTCGGAATGGATTGCTTCTACCTCTCCCACAACCGTACCTCGGGACAATTTTACCTCACTATTAGAGGCATTTATAAGTTTGACAAGGACGTTTCGTTCCCTCGGAGCCACTATTACTCTAGCTGATCTAACGATTCCTCCAGGGAGAGGTACAGGCTCTAGGATGACTTCCTCATCATCGACCATTCCTTTAATTCTAGCGGGAGCAATAAGCTCGCTACTTGGAGGGACTACAATAGTTTCTTTAATCCGGACGGTGGAACTCTCCTTGTCCTTCCCAATTTTAAAATTTGAGGCTTCCACTGAGTACACGTCGGCCGTACAGAGAGCTTCTGGTAGAACAATTCCCTTCTTAACTTCAATGTTTGCAGCTAATTTGTTAAGAACATCCATACCAAGAATGCCATCCGCACCATACTTAAGGGGCGCTATCCATACCTCATGCTTGACTGAAGACTGCGCCAATCTAACCATTAAAGTCTGCTTCCCAGTAATAGACCTTTGTACTCCCGTTACTCCTGTAACAGTACTGTCACCGTCGGGGTCAACAGAAACACCAGGGATTGGTTCATTCAAAAAAGTTATATCGGCGCCCGTATCGACAAGGACTCTTCGTCTCTGTTCGTTGAACATGACCTCAATGATTAAAGGAGCGTGCTTCTTCTTATCTGCTAATGCCACACCAACCCTACCTCCATTATTCGCGGTCCCCGAGGTGGAGGCCTTCACTCGGGACCTTTTCGGTTTAACGGTTCCGGAACAGCTTTCTCGACAGGATCAGGCACGTTTGCTTCACCCTTTTTGCACAGGCGCCGTACATGCCCGAACTCCCCGCAACTAAAGCATTTGATCTTCGGGCATTTCTCAAGGAAATGGCCTTCCTCTCCACATCTGCGACAAAATTCCCCTATCCACCGCTGAAAATCTCGCATCCACTGCCCACGCTCACCACATTTGGGGCAGGGTGTTCTGGGAATGTTTTCTCTTAACCTTCGCTCATAATGGGGACTGCCTTGGCGTCTATAATCAGGCTGGATTTTTCTGACAGCTGGACACCCTGAACGGTCGGAGCTACCCGGATCCCCTTTTCCTAAACAACAAATCGACCCGTTATTATCTTCTTCTGCACGAATATGCCTAATGCAAAACTGTTCTCCCTGTTCATACTCGGACGACATCCTCTCGGCCATAGTGACTGCAGTCTCTAAGTTGTCAACGTATTGTCCCTTCAAAAATCGACGAACCGGGGTTTCCGTACCGAGTTGAAACATTCCTAGCACAACTCTGCGCATCACCGCTCTGGCTCCTTCCCTTTGTTCTTCTGAAGGCAAATCGTCAATAGGGAATGCCAAAATACCCGCTTCTTCACAACGATCTGCATAGGTGCGGTAATCTTCCTTCACTTCTCTTTTTAGTTTTAATAAAGTCCTCATATCCGCTAGAAGGTCTCTTTCCTTGGAGAACCTTTTTTTAAAGAGGGTCTTTACATCTTTCCAATCTTTACATGCCCTAAATTCGGCCCCGTGTATTCTAAGAAATCTTTCCTAGGTCCCTTTCATCTTTGATAAAAGCACCTCCTTCCTATCCTCATCACGCCATCCGCTACGCACCGCCACTCTTTTAAAACGATCTAAATACAATTCGGCATCGCCAGGCTTAATGCCATCCCCTGACCATTCTGGGATCTCTTTGGTATATAGTCGCTCGCGAACTCCAGACGGTCGAGCTATCTGTTCTAACGAAAATTTTAACTCTTCATTTTGTAATTTTAGTTGTGCTATTTCAGCTCGCTGCTTCTCAATCTCAACTTGCCTTTTTAGTTCCTCAATCTCCCAGATTAATTTCTCCTCACTCATTTTTTGACCCTTAAATAACCTAGAAAAGCTCCTTTAATTACGATGAAATGCACCCCACACCTGAGACACCAAATTGTAAGGAGCTAAAGTCAAAATCTTTGACACTACTAATGGTCTCCCTTTTAAAGTCTCGGCTGATATAAAAATATTTTATCTTATTATATATACCTGTCATGAGTACATCTTCTTCCTTATCATAATGAGGATATAAGAAAAGAAAGAAATGTCTGATACACTTTTGATAAATTTATTAGGAACAAATTAACACTCTAACAACTTTATTTGCATTCGGCACAACATACACGTAATAATACAATTACTTCACACACAGCAGTCAAATTCAACTTTTTTTTTTTTTTTTTTTTTTTTTTTTTTTTTTTTTTTTTTTTTTTTTTTTTTTTTTTTATAAAGTCATTTTGAGGTAAATGTTCACGATCGATTAATCGAATTAATCACTGCACATGTGATGACTCTTCTCTGACTCTCAAATGCGCCCCCCCCCCTCTCTCTCACAATAGCATTTAATATTTTAATTTAATAATTTTTAATAACAATTAGTGTGTATTTGTACAAATCAAAATAAAGTTATTCGTGTTATTGCATTTTTCCATTTTTATAACATTTTCAATTTTGCTGTGTATAGGCGAGCGCAATCGACTATAGGGTGCGCTAGTAGTTTTGCAAAATGTCGGAAAGAACGGTGTAAGACCTAGTTGATGTGATAGAGATAATTGGTAATTTTAAAAGACCATTAATTGATGGGCAGGCTATTCTTGATGCAAACCACATATTTACATGTGGAGTAATATCTAAAAATAAAAAAACAGTTATTTTACAAGCCTCGTGCCTTTAAACTAGCAATCTTAAAGGACTGCCCCATCAAATAAAAGTGGAAATCAAATTTATTAATAATAATAAGCAATTTTCTTGTCATTGTACATGTAAAGCTGGTAGTTCTGGTAAATGCAAACACATCATTGTAACTTTACTCGACGTTTTTCGGTTAGTAATAACATTAATTACCTATTCACACAATCATTGTTATGACAGCTTAGATTCTTTGTCATATTATTTATTTATTTCTCAAAACTTTCAGGCTTAGCATTGAAAACATGGAACAATTAAGCACAACGGATGTAATAGAAAAATGGGGAAAATTAAAAAAGAAAAACAAATCTATGACACTATGGTCTCAATGTTATTTGCATAAAACTAGCATTTTGGAATAATAAAATGTCAAATACTAATATTTACCTGGATAAATATAGTCTTTTTCTTTAAAATAAACACTACATATCGTCATATGTTTCGAAACAGGCTTATCTATTCTTAATTTTACAATCCACTCTTTAAGAAGCTTTTTATTTTTTGGAAATAAAAGGGAATGACACGTCTTTTGATTTTCTAATTGAACACTGAGGGACCGAGCAATACCTTTTAGATATTTTTCAAATGATTTTTTGCTCAATCGGGTTTTAATTATGGAAAAATAAATTAAAAACGCCAAAAAACCCTATGAATCCCAGGTAATGGCCCGGCTTTTATCCCCGTTTCTCTAGTTCCTGCAGCGCCGTCGCAGAAGCAGCACCGTCGCTTGCGCCCGCCTATTCATAAAAATCGGAAGGTAATTATTTCATACTTTTCAGTGAATTTAGTAGTCGGTTTATTTTTTTTTATAAAATGTTTTTTATTTCATACTTTTTAGTTGGAGAAGTTAACAAATGTAGAAAACCGTATGTTTGTTTAAATAAAATTTCGAAATCTTTTTACGCACTACCACGTTCGTCTTTCCCGGGCCTTTTTATTATTATATGTTATTACAATAAGATGTTACAAATAGTCTCAGATATACATATAGTATGCTGTGTATTAGCAACCCAATATAGTTGGGCAGTATCTCTTTTATGATGAATAAAGTGTTCTCTCTCTATATAAATAGTCACCTTTAAATTTTATGAATACACACAGAAAAGTGGGAAAGCGGTGCGTGTATTATACAACATACAACTTTCAACATGTTTTATGATTAAAAATTGATTTTATTTTTTTAAAGATCAATGTTCCATTGGGAAGGGAACACATAAAATGTTTTCCACAATAACAATATTTTTCCTTTGCTAAATATTGTCGTCAGTTCTTGTCATTTACATACATCATCAGTGTTCCGAGACGTGTTGAGTTAAATATACATAAATCCGGCCATTCCAAGATGAAGTCACTGAACAGTCGAGATTTTGGCCGGTTTTGGACAAGGTATCGTTAATGGAGAATCGATGAAGCTGGTAATATGACCTATAATACTCGTATATTTCGTAAGTCACTGAATAGTCGAGAATTTGGCCGGTTTTGGACAAGATATCGTTAATGGAGAATCGATGAGGATCGTAATATGACCTATAATACTCGTAAATTGGAAAGTAATTTTGGAATTATGATCGCTTGAATATCCTTCTGAAAACTATGGCGATATTATGCACTACTCCGGTAGGGACCGCTATTATTGCTGTTGACGCAACATTTAATATTTAATCTCTTAATTTAAGTCCTTTTTAATTTAAGTAAAAAAAATTCCTTTTATTATTTATAATTCAATTAAAATGTACGATTTGTATTTATAAAAAACCGCTCAACATTGTTTGTTGATTACGGGCATATACAATACGTACTTAATACCTAAAATGCCCTTATCGGCCTGCGCCGAGTCAGTGTTGCCAGGCAACTGCAGATGAAAGCATCTCCACGCCAGGAGCACACATTTTTGTTGGCGAAGTCCATGGCTTTGAAAAGCAGTCCTTTTTCGCATCACCATCGTGACATCGGACATCATTTTCGCCCCAAGGGCCATTAGAGGACATTTTACAGATAAGAAATTTTTTGTGTTTAAATATTTTCTTTATTTTGCTAATAATAATTACCGTCATTACGGAAAATATCTTTTAATTTAAAAAGTCTCTTTATTTTTAATGTTTGTTTCTTTGTTTCACTTAAGAAGGTTCCTTTTATTTTGTTTTCATTAATAATTATTTTTAGTTTATTTCTCTTCAACATATTAAACCATTAGAAAATTATTTTATTCATTTATTTTTTGTCTATTACCTTAATTGTATCAGTTCAATTGTTTGTATTTTATTTTGCTTATTCCAAGAATAACCTTTAATTTCAATTATAGTCATATTCATACCAGAGCCTTTTGTTTTTTATTTTATTTTTTTTTATACCTTGACCAGAGGAATGGTTTATGTGAACCACTCGGATCAGGTAACATTTATTGGTCCAGTCCGGGCCGGATATTTAATTGTTTGTTAATTTTTTTAAATAATTGGTCCTCCGCTTGCCTTATATGTGTGCCTTATTTTTGAGAATAAGCGAAATATAGCATTTAATGTTTATATAAACTTTAATATTTTCATTTCATTATACATTCATTGTATTATAAATTCATTTATAACTTTATCTTCCTTCTTACTTTATCATTATATTTTTGTTTTCTATTTTTATTGTACAATCTTGCTTTTCAGCATACCATTCCCCAAAATATTTTAATTTTGTTTACTAGGCTAGCTTTTAACCCATAATGGAAAATCTTTCAGACGATAAAGTGGCCCAGTTTACCACTCTTAAAAATAAACTTCAAAGTTTAGGGCCCAAAATAAAAGGGATAACCGAACAAGGGCGTTTAGTTACAACTGATTCGTCGCAATTATTCTTATTTAAGGGAATGTATAAAGAACTCAAACCTTATTTCGATACATTCAACACCACATGGGATAAAATCGTTGAACTTACGGTCTTGTGGAAAGCCAGCAATATTTTTCCTCTTGCAGCTGACATAACTCTACAAAAAAATATTGAGCGTTATTATTACGAAGCCTCCGCCATATATGAAATGTATATGAACCCCACTCCACAGGCAGCTAGCACAACACAACAAACTAACCTTCTAAATGAATCCAAGACTGTCCGAGCTAGGCTTCCTCAAATAAATTTACCTACCTTCAACGGTAACCAGAAAGAGTGGCCATTATTCCGGGACACATACCGATCATTAATTCATGATGAAACCTCTCTTTCCGGAATAGAAAATTTTTTATTTTTAATCTCATGCTTAAAAGATCAGCCACTAGCTCTAATAAAGGGAATCGAAGTACAACAGGACAATTACGAACAAGCCTGGAAACTTTTGAACGACACCTATAATGATAAGAGGAGACTAGCAAACAACTACCTCAAAACAGTACTCGAATTCACTCCATTCAGAAACTGACCTTCCGCTGCTAATTTAAAACATTTATTAACAACTGTTGGCGAAAGTATTGATTCTTTTAGGCAACTAAAAATCCCCGAAGCCAAAGATTTCATTTTATTCTGCTTACTATTGCGTTGTTTGGACTCGGAAACACGAAGAATCTTAGAGAAAAAGCATTTCTCAACCGAATTCCCCAAATATAAGGACTTGCTCGAGTTCCTGAGAATAGAATGGAGGTCATTAGATTTAACTAAGGATGAAGAAAGTTCATCAACTTCTAAGCCAGCTCCACATTCGAAGCAACATTTCTATTCTAGAACATCAAAGCCTCAAACATCCCTACTTGCCGGCGATCGGTCAACGCTTTCGAACAGGCAACATTTTGAGACTAGCTGTCCTATTTGCAAAACTAACCGTACATTATATCAATGCTCACAGTTCAGACGTGCAACACCAGCTGATAGGCTTTCATTTCTGAAAAATTGGAATGGTTGCAAGAACTGCCTCTCAAGCAAACATACTACACAGCACTGTTCCTCACACAGAAGATGCCAAACATGTGCTGGACGCCATCATACGTGGCTTCACATTCACCGATCTAAGGATGATATAGTTCAGCCTTCTCCATCTCATGATACACCCAACACTCCTGACGGGAATGGAGTCGTTCTAGGAAGCAGTAGTCACGACGGGGAAGTATTGCTTGGCACAGCAATAGTAGAAATCAAAAATGCCAATGGTCAATTTGAAAACATTCGCGCCGTCATTGACAGCGGAAGCCAGCACTCCTTCTTGACGGAACATTGCGCCTCACGCCTAGGATTAAGCATTCATCAATGCCATAAAAATGTATCTGGTATAGGACATCAGCCCCTACAAGGCATGATAGGGAGATCAAAGTGCAGCATACGCCCTGCAATTGGGGAACCAACAGAGCTCCAAGTACAGCCCATCATTGTTTCCCGCATAACAGGTGAACTACCGCGCACAACTCTTCCCTTTTCTATTAAAGCCCAATACAAATCTTATGTTTTGGCAGATCAAAATTTCTGGAAACCGGGCTCAGTTGACTTTCTTTTAGGCGCTGATTTATTTTATGATATTATCACAGGGCGCCCCATTACTGTAGCCGCCCACGTACCACGCTTACTCCCAACTATATTCGGCTTTGTTATTGGTGGACCTTCTAAAAATGTTCCAGAATCAGAAGAGGTTTCCAGCTTTCTATTACAATCTACCGAGGAAATGAAAGAGGTTATGACCAAGTTTTGGAAGGTGGAGGAAATACCGTCGAAATATTTCATTTCTGAGGAAGACCAGATTTGCGAGGAGCACTTCAAAACAACTCATAAAAGGCTTAGCTGTGGACGTGGTGTTGTCTCTTTGCCATTTAAGCGTTCTATTGAATCATTGGGAAATCCGAAGCACCAGGCCCTTAATCGCCTATTAAATCTTGAACATAAATTGGCTAAAAACACTTACCTGAAGAAGGAGTAACATGAGTTTATGAACGAATACCTCACTTTAGGTCATATGAAAATTGCCTCATCAGACACATCCGCCTACACCATACCACATCACCCTGTTTTGAAATCTCAGAATGGCATAAATAAATTGCGAGTAGTCTTTGATGCCTCTTGTCGCTCAACTACTGGCTAACTCAATGACCACATGTATGCTGGACCCAAGTTGCAGCTGGATATAAGTGACGTCATATCAAACTTCCGAATTCATCGGTTTGTCTTCACAGCCGATATAGTCAAAATGTACCGCCAGATCCTGTTAAATCCTCGAGACCGGAAGTACCAGCACATTCTTTGGAGATATGACCCCAACGATACCGTGCAGGAATTTGAACTCTGTACAGTTACCTACGGTGAAAGGGCCTCCGCATTTCTTGCACAAAGGACTCTCAAGCAGCTCGTTCAGGACGAGGGGGTTAACTATCCTATAGCCTCAAGGGTATTATTAGAGGATATTTACGTTGATGATATAGCCACGGGTGCTTCGACCATTTCAGATGCCTTACAGCTGAAAGAACACTTAATCACCTTATTAGGAAAAGCCGGATTTAAGCTCAGCAAGTGGAACAGCAATTGCCAAGCACTGTTGGATGACATCAGCGATTCTGAGCTTGGAAGCACAAATGTTTCCTTGAATGATCAATCGGACTCTAAGATCAAGGTCTTAGGAATTCAATGGAATCCAAAAAGGGATGTTTTTAGCTACCAATCAGTCACTCCGCCATGGAATCCCACCAAGAGAGCAATTCTATCAACAATCGCCCGCATTTACGACCCCTTGGATTTCATTTCTCCAGTTGTGTTCTACGCCAAGGTAGTTCTCCAAGCAATGTGGCAATGCAAGGTCGATTGGGATGACATCGCCCCCCCCTGAAATATGCGAAAGGTGGCGCCTTTTCTTGTCACAGCTCAACTGCATTAGTGAAATTAGCATTCCCAGATGTTTCTCCAGCGAAAATTCTCACTTACATCAAATGCTAGGATTCTGTGACGCTTCAGAAAAGGGTTACTCAGCCGTTATTTATTTAAGAGTCATCACGAATAATGGTGTTGATATATCATTGATGAAGGCGAAGACTAAGTTATCACCGATCAAACCGATGACAATACCACGTTTAGAGCTTTCTGGTGCCTTGTTACTAACCCGCCTTTTTCAATCCTGTAAAGTTCTCAGAGACAAACTAAGCATTACCAATGTTTGGTTTTTCACCGATTCAAAGGTCGTGTTAGCGTGGCTTTCCACACCTCCAGAAAATCTAAAAACATTTGTTGCACAGAGTGGTGGAGATATTGGATGCAACAAACAGAGAGCAGTGGCATTACATATGATCAGAAGAAAATCCTGCTGATTGCAGCTCCCGTGGACTAACACCTTTAGAGCTCATATCTCACTCATTATGGTGGAAGGGGCCTTCCTTTCTTAAATCTCCTTTTAATGACAAGGTGGTGAAGCAAGGTGGTGTCCATTCCCAAGGAACATCCTTCTTAGTTAACTTGTACAATGGACTGAGAAGGTCACTTAAAAAATTTATAAAAATTTAATAAACTTAAATATGATTTTAAGGTGGTAACATTATTGGGTCGGGGAACATTTCTGAAAGTCTCTATCTTACTATGACTGGGATGCAACCCTTGGCTGTCAATCCTATGACCCAGCACTTCAATTGATTCCTAAAACTATTTGCATTTCTTCAGATTAAGTTTGAGATTAAAATCATTTAAACTTTTATGAACCAAGAACAATGTCTCCCCTGTTCCTTTAAATTTTTACCACCAATTACGATATTATCTAAATGACATTTAACATTTTGGATTCCCATTAATATTCGATCAATGACGGATTGAAAATCAGACGGTGCCGAAGTTAAACCCTCTGGTATTGGTACAATCCAAAAGAAGTGTTTATTGTGAGCTGCTTAGAGTCCTCAGAAACCTCTATCTGCAAATAAGCATTAGGAAGGTCTAATTTACAGAAAACTGTACAACCGACAAGAGTGTTAAAAATATTCTCAAATAATGGAAGGGGGTAATGGTGGACTTTTAAAAATTTATTTAATGTTACCTTGAAATCGACACATTCTCGGATGGAACCATCATTTTTCTGAATACATACAATAGGATTAGCCCATTTACTGTTCTTTACTTTTCTTATAATGCCCTGTGACTCCAGTCTGCCTAATTCTCCTTCAACCTTGGGTCTTAATGCATAAGGCAAACTATATGGCCTGTGAAAAATGGGAGAAATTTCATTACTATTAGCAATAATAACTGTCTATTAGCAGCTATATTATGTTGTTGAGGCAGGGTATTAGGTATGACCAGAATATGAAAGAGAAATAAAAGAAAGGTAGAGAAAAAAATGTTAATTTTTTTCCAAAGTTGGGCGCCTGGCTTCTAGCCAATTTTAAAAACTTAATATAATAAAAAAAAAATCTCCTGTAAGAAACATACCAAGATTACTGGTCAAAATAATTCTAAGCCTCGGCTAATACAGGTGAGTAGGGCTGGGTCTCCTCCAAGCAGTAACTCTTTCGGGCATTTTGTGTTTTATTATCAAAAAAAATATACATATATATACAAAATTTACACCAGAAGCATCTGTAATAGATTGAAGGAAAAAACTATTTACATGAGATAAATTAAGAGAAATAAAGGTAAATGGAAATAGCATTTTTAACAAAGGAACAAGAATTAAATCAAAATGACATTTTAACAAAAGAAAAAGAGGTAAATAAAAATAACATCTTTACAAAGGAAAAAAAAAACCCACGAAACAAAAGAAACACTTTTCAAATGACCCGAACACATCATTTTCGTCAGTTACCACGTTACACACTCGGAAGGTTATACCCGGTTTTCACTTCCAGTGTTGCCACTTGGTTACATAGGGAAAGATGACTTATCTGTTCCCAAATACAAGATTGATCATCTTCAATCGGTCTGCCATCAGTCGACTCGAGGTGGTAAACATTAGCGGATAACCGGTGTATAATTTGAAAGGGACCCTCGTACTTCGGGGCCAATCTGCCAGCGAATCCTCGCGCAGCCGATGAAAGATGGTGAGCCCGTCTGAGGACCAGATCCCCTTCTTTAAAGGTGGCTGGCTTTCGCCGACGGTTGTAGTAGTCGCTCTGGCGCGCTGAATCCCTGCTGAATCTTGACTCCGCCGTCTTCCGGTACTCATCTAATCTATTTAAATGATCGAACCAAACACAATTATTGGGAGGCTTTAACGGTTGGTTACTATTCCTACTAAAATACGAGTTTGGAGGTAAAAGTTCGCGTCCAAAGTTTAAGTAAGCAGGGGTATATCCTGTAGAACTATGGAGAGAACTATTGAGGGCGAACATGAGCTCAGGGAGATACTTATCCCATTTCTTGTGTTGATCAGACACATATGAGCTAATAATTCCCTTAATTACACGATTCACCCGTTCCACTGGATTCGCTTGAGGCCAGTATGGAGGTGTGCGGCTTAAGGTAACTCCGAGACTAGCAGTGAGTCCTTCCAACATTTTGTTTACAAAAGGCGTCCCATTATCTGTATGAAGAATTCTAGGAGTGCCCCAACGGTATACGATGAATTGTCTAAATGCCCTGCAAACATTTTGAGCCGTAGCTGTCCTGATAGGAATTATTTCAGTCCATTTTGTGAAGGTGTCGACGAATACCAAGAGGTAACAATAACCATTTGTGGACCGGGGTAACGGTCCCATAATGTCCGCCGCAACAACATCCCAGGGCTTCGTATAATTCCTGACATTCATTTTGCCCTGAGGTGGTCTCTGAACAGGTTTAACCTGCTGACAAGTCTGGCATCTTCTGACGTAGGCAGCAATGTCCTTAAACATGCCAGGCCAGTAGTATAACCTTTTAATTCGATGCATGGTTTTATCCAGTCCAAGGTGGTCGATCGTGGTTCTCTTGAAGTATCTCCTTGACATGGTCTTTAGGAACTACCAGTTTCCATTCGAGAGTTGCATCCCCTGGTTCTTCCAGGAGCACATGGTGATAAAGCTGATTGTCCTCTATTTTCCAATCTGGCAGATCTTGAGGTCGATCGTGTACGCTCTTCAGCTTGGCGGCATACCAGGGGTCTTGTACATCTGACACATCCATAACACATAAAACTTCCTCATTATGAGGTAAACGGGAAAAGAAATCAGGGACTGAATGAGCAGTTCCTTTTCTATATTTTATTTCAAAGTCATGACCCTGCAGTTCGAGGGCCCATCTAGCCAAACGTCCAGTTGGGTTTTTCAAGTTATTTAACCACTTTAGACTGGCGTGATCTGTTAAGACGATGAAGTGGTATCCTTCCAGGTAAGGTCTAAATTTCCTAACAGCCCAAAGGACTGCTAAACATTCCTTCTCAGTTACGCTATAGTTCATATCCGCTGGAGTTAGACATCTACTGGCGTATGCGATAACACGTTCAGCTCCTTTAATATCTTGCGTGAGAACTGCACCGAGACCTGTTGCACTGGCGTCCGTTTGCAACGTAAACGTTTTGTCGAAGTCGGGTCTTGTGAGAACAGGTTCTGACGTGAGAATGTCCTTAATGTCTTCTAACGCTGCGTTCTGTTCTTCGCCCCAGAGAAAAGGTTTCCCTTTTTTAAGAAGCAGAGTCAAAGGTCTTATTTTATCGGCGAAGTTCGGAATGAACCTACGATACCAGGAGGTCATACCAATTAATCTTCTAACTTCTGTGACATTCTTAGGTGCAGAATATTGTAAGAGAGGTTCAACTTTTCCCGGGTCTACTTGTAGTCCTTTCTCGTTAACTAGAAAACCCAGGTACTGAATTTCGTTACATCCGAATTCGCTCTTCTCAGGATTGAGTTTCAAACCAGCTTGTCGAAGTTTTTGGAGGACTAGTCTAAGGTAATGCAGGTGTTCGTCGAACGTAGCTGTAGCAATGACTATGTCATCGAGGTATGCGAAGCAAGCTGGAGCGAGATCGGGTGTGATGATGTTATCCAATAACCGCTGGAATGTTGCTGGAGCCCCACTTAATCCAAAAGGGAGTCGTTTAAAATGAAATAGGCCTCTTCCTAAAACGATAAATGCGGTGATTTCCTTTGAGGAGTTAGCTAAAGGAATCTGATGGTAGGCGTGTGCGAGATCAATTTTTGAAAGATATCGACAAGCCTTGAGCTGGTCTAAAAGCGAAGACATGTTTGGTAGAGGATAAACATCTGGTTTGGTTACAGCGTTAACCTTGCGGTAGTCTACGCAGAAGCGGTATTTCCCATTGGGCTTCTTCGCCATCACAACAGGGCTAGCCCATGAACTATGGGAAGGCTCAATAATGTCTTCCTGGAGCATTCGGTCCACCTCCTTGTTAATAGCTACTTGTACTACAGGTGAAACGGGGTATGCCCTTTGTTTGATTGGCACACTCTCCCCAACGTCAATGTGATGTTCGGTGAGAGTAGTAAGTCCGATGATATTATCGCTGTTTACCAATTCTTCTTCCAACAATTTGTCCAACCTTCTGGCTTCTTCAGGTTCGAGTCTTCTTATTCCAGCTATTTGTTCTTGCCTCGTACAAGATTCCCTAGAAAAGATATTACGATTCGAAGGATCATCTTTAAACCACCAGGATCCATCAGCAGCATCTATTACTAATCCAAGTGCCCTCATTGCGTCCATTCCCAAGAGGCATGGAACTGTCAGGTTCGGAAGGAAGTAAAAAGATATTTGAATATCACGACCGTTTAAGCAGGCTTTAAAGGCAACAGCTTCATTAACAGTTTCACGCGCCCCATTAGCCACTGTGACAGGGTAGGAGGCAACAGGTGTGCGCTTGATGCGTTCTTGAGGTAAAGATGAAAGTCCTGAGGAGCTGATATATGAATGATTGGCTCCCGTGTCAATAAGTGATAGAAGGTTAACTCTCCCTACTTGAAGGGTAACGAAAAACCTCTCTTCAGTCTCCGATAATGTATAAATATTATTATGACTTTCAGAGTTTAGGCCTTTTGAGGTAGTAGGGGAGGCTGAGACCTCTTTGTAATGGTCATTTATCAATTTTCCTTGTTTCTTACAGTTAGGGCAATCTCGTCTTGTGATACCACGAGTACCGTAACCGTAGCAGAAAAGACTTGTCCTTGGTTTAGAACATTCTGGATATCTATGTCCGTTTTGGAGGCAATTCCAACATAGTGGTTGCACAGCAGCAATATCGGGTTGGTCTTGGTGGTTGACTGACGTAGAGGGTTTAGGCTTTCTTTGAGAAGGCTCCGATGAAGTATTCCTATCTCTATTACCCCTATTCTTCCCTTCTACCGATGCTACGTTCGAGTTCTTCTTGATGCCTTTTCCAGAGGACTGTGGAGGTTCATAGGCAGTTTCGGGGAAAGCAATTTTACTTTTAGTCGGAGGCGCACGAAAGGTCTTGGCCCTCTCTTCAATCTGCTCTAATTCTTGTCCTAGTTCGACAAGTTTGACGATTGATGTCGCTTCAGATTTTCGGATAAACAATTGGTATCGAGGCAAAAGATTCTTGTAAATGATGGAGATTTGTTCCTCTTCAGTCTTCGGACGATCCAATTTCCTAAATAAGGTTCTCATGTTGATGATGAAATCCATGATCTTCTCCTGATCGCCTTGTGTTCTTCGATCTATTTCCCTCTTAAGTTGCTCCTTATAGTCCCGAGGGAAGAATGCAGCCCGAAAGTCTCTTTCGAAATCTTGCCATTCTTTCCAGCTATCTATTTCCAGACGACACCAGTTAAGAGGCGTCCCCTGAAATAATTCAGGAAGATAAGAGAGAAGATCTGCATCACTCACCCTGTAAGTTCGACGCTTTTCGTTTAATGTCCGAAGAAAATCTTCAGCACTGATGGCTGTAGAATTATCGAATTTTAAGGGACTGAAAAATTGCAAATTATAATTTGGGGGAAAGATCCAGTTGGCTGTAGCACTAAGAGGTTTTGGTTCCTGTTGAGATGCTCCAACTTCTTGTCCACCCGCCATGTTTCTGCTAATCACTGATAATGTAGAAGAAACTGTCCACAACCAAGAATTACTCAGAAAGAAATTTTTGATAGCAGCTCTTAAGGTTTCTACGTTTGTATCAGTTGAGTCTATATTCCAAATTTCTTTCAATTCTAACAATTCAGGCTTCTTTAACTGATATATCCAACTTAAACGAGGTTCTTCTAAGCCAGAGAATTTAATATCTGAACCAACCATTAATTATTAGAGTTTTTATCCTCCATAAAAAAATAAATAATGAAATTAAGATCGCAGAAAACGGGAGGAAATAATTGTGTTTCGTTATCACAAAATTTTGCAATACAAGTGAGGTATAAATTAAGTTCAAAGCAACTTTTTAGGTGTAGTGTTGCCTAAAATTTATAAGGAAGAAATATAATCAATTAATTTATTTAAATCAAGATCCTAGCAAATAGAGGAAAATAATTTGCCAAAATGAATGATAGGTAATAGGCAAAAGATAAAAAAACATAGAAAATTAGCAATATCTCTAGGCTAAAGGCAACTCATACTACTAAATCCTACAAATGAATAAATTAATTTACATGCCGTTATAAGAAATAATACAGGAATCAATTTGCTACAAGAGCATGCAAGTAATAGGCAAAACATAAAATAATATAGAAAATTAGCAGTATGTCAAGGCAAAAAGGCAACTTATACTACTATTTCTACTAAGGATTTAATTATTTTACATGCAAATGGTAAGCAGATATTATGAAAAAAAGAAAATACAGGAAATAATTTGATAAAAGTGCCTGTAAAATAATAGAAAAAAATATGAAATAATATCTAAATTTAGCAATATTTCAAGGCATAAAAGCAACTCATATTACTAAATTGTACTGTTACAAAATTTATTAGAGACTACGATTTGAAAATTTAATTTAGATAAAAGAAATGATCATGAAAAAAACAAAAAAAATTAATTCAATCATTTATGAAAGGGAAAAAAAAAAAAAATCATAAGTTCTTATAATGAAAGGAAATAAAACTTATCCCATCCCACATATATTATTTCACAAAGCGTAAAAATCGGTTTTTCATCAATTATAAGGTCCTACCGTGCTCAAATGCCACGAATGTGGTATCGTTGGATTCAGAATTTCACGGAGCTTTTGCGAATTGCATTCTCAGTGTCCATTTTTTGGTCCAAAATAAAATATCGACCTAAACGTACTGACTCAACGGATCGAAACGAATAAAATTGGGTTTTATGGATTGCGATACGAGCATTAAGACCCAGTTTAGTTCTTTAAAACTAAACTGGGGTTTGCGTTTTAAAGCCCTAAAACCTATCATTTCTGAGATAACGCCTGGGTTAGGCTCCTCCGCCGCACGTTGTCTACTACTTATTGTATTACGTTACAGCAAATGCTAGGACCTGTCGTGTTTAAGTTCTAAAAATGTTGTTTCGTCTGATTTAGACTTAATTGTAGCGTTGGAAAATTGCACTCTCACATTTAGCAATTACAGTATACTCCCACTTTACCGGTTCCCGTTTAACCGACTCTTCGGATAAACCGATGGACGCTGTAAAAGATAAAAATTCTTTTTAGAATCCTTAAAAACATTTATAATTTTGTCATATTCTCAATAAAAAAATTTGTTAAAATTTGTAGTATGTTGCGGTTCGATAGGTCTTAAATAAATTAAAATGTAGGCAAAAAGTCTTTTGTTTTATACTTTCACTTACCTACATATGAAATATATAGTAAGGGGAAGTATTGCGATCGTGAAAAATTTCCACTTCCGGATTTCAACGGAAATACACGTTTTGGGGTCCCCTGAGTCCAAATAACCAAGTCCCGCGAAATGGACTGTGTGTGTGTGTGTGTGTGAACAGACTAGCTCAAAAACTATAAACCGTGCGAACCTGAAATTAGGTATTTATTATATGTATATGCCCGCGATGTGACAGCAAAAATTTCATCAAAATTGCCCAGAGGGAAGAGGTACTTTATTCAATAACTTTTTACATTTTTTTCGATTTTCTCAAAAACGGCTCCAACAATTTTGATTAAAATGAGTATTTGATGTATTGATATGCCCGAGATATGACTAAAAATTTCATCAAAATTGATCAACCGGAGGGGGGACTTTACTTAATAAATTTTGTATCATTTTCACCTGTTTTTTTTATTAATTCAAAAACGGCTTCAAAGATTTTAATCAAACTGGGTATTTGATGTATATATATGCCAGAGATGTGATAGCCAACATTTCATCAAAATTGGTCAAACGGAGAGGGGACTTTACTTAATAAATTTTGTCGTGTTTTTTTTATTTACTCAAAAACGGCTTCAACGATTTTAATCAAACTGGGTATTTGATGTATATAAATGCCAAAGATGTGATAGCCAACATTTTAGAGGAGAAAAAAAGAAAAATATTCAGTCAACTCATAAAACACGTTGAGTCTATGCATGCGGAGTACGCCTTTAATGACAGATCATTGTTCATAATCAAAGCCATTCTGTTCATTTCATGGAAATTATTTGTTTCATGGTAACTAAATGAAATTTTCATCAAGTACATAGAGAATTATAAAATCAGACGACTTGGAGTATCATGCTTGCATTGCCGAATTATCACAAGTATAAACTTTTATTTATTAATAAAATAAATTAGTGTTTTTTATAGAGCAAATGAAAACAAAAATAAGAAATGAATGTGGAAAACGTGTAACTTTAAGAAGTGGCATTAAAAAAACGCATTAATTTCTATTTTAAGTAAGTTGGTAAGTGAAAGTTGTGTGTTGCGCGCACGCACCAAATTTTTTTATTTTTTACCGTACTCCAGTAAAACAAATCTCTTCGAAGTAAAATTGATCTTGAAACAAAATCCGTATCCTCCATTCATTTCATTAAAAAAGAAATAGCTTCCTATATTTTGACAAGAAATTTCGTCAGTTGACATTAAGGTGCTTATAAACGAAAAAACAAAAAGATTAGTGAAAACTGAATAGATTGATAGTGTAAATTTTCTTAAATTGTTAAATAAAATTGGCCCAAAAAAGGTTTCTTTAATTAATAACTATATAGCCTTTGTAAAATAGGTTTGGGTTTTATCGAAATATAGAAGTTATAATAATATATTTTGCTGGTTTTTTAAACACTTTTCCGGATTGACCGGCTCATTCACTTAAACGGCAATGTATCCGTTCCGACGAGGAGGGATAAGCAGGAGTATACTTTAGTCATTGGCGGATCTGAGGGGAGGGGGGTGCTATGGGGGCTGGAGCCCCTCCCTCTGGAAAATGTTTCGTCATTTAAAGATAGAATTTGATTTTCCTTAAAGTAAGGAAGCAAGTTAAAGAACAAAAATGCGCAGAACAGGTAGAATTTCAGTTGTGGGAAGGTGAAAAAGCTGATCGGCAGATCCAAATGAAGGGCTGTGGGGCTGCAGCCTCCCCCGATTAGGATGCAGCCGCTGTGGGGCTGCAGCCTCCCCCCATTAGGATGCAGCCCCCCCCTTTACAATCGGCTGGATCCGCCCATGACTGTAATCCAAAATATATATAAAATAAATAAAATCTATTTATGGTGATGCATAGTAACACAGTGATTCATTAGAACTTTGGTTTTATCAACTTATCTTTTTTATAACGGGAATTTCAGAAAACTAAAGTATCGAAATAAGAAAAACGAATTTCAATGGTTTCTACGCGGGCTTTATGACACATACACGTTCCACGTTTTTGGGCTAGGCGTTTTATACCTCTAAAACTTTGGTTTTGGTGGGTTAGGCCCCTCAGCTTCACGAGGCTACTTATTGTTTTGTTGCCTCTCCATGGATAGAAACCTATTTGATGTCGTTCTTACCACTTAGAAGACTATCTTCCTCTCCATTGTCAGAAAAATAAGCGTAAAAAGCATCTTATGAACTGTTTTTGAAAAAACAAAATCAGTAGGGAAGTTAGAATCTAGAAAGATTAATTTCCAAGACTATGCAACATTCTTAGTGATTTCATATATTCCAGGAAGATTACAGGAAACTTTTGTAGAGAAAAACGTCAGAAAATTAAGTTCTTCCTTAACTATTAAACAGAAAAATAATTTATTCTTCCTTGCTGAAGAAAAAAAATTTCACTTTAAGGCCCGAGTGGTTGGGGGAGAGGGGGGGGGGGTACGAACAGGCAAAAAAAAAAAGTTCATTTCATAGTTATGTTAAACCTAGAAGTAAAATGTGATACAAATCTTCGAGCGAAGTGCTTCGCACGGGTCCACCTAGTATAAAATAATTTTATCTAATCAATAGCCAATATGATTAAATATTGCAAGGTATTCATGCAATTAACATTTTTATTTATTACTGAATTAAATTAAATATAATTTACTGTGATTGAATTCAAATGATATTTAAAAAAAAAAAAAAATCAATAAATCAACGATTCCTCTCAAGATAATGAATTAATCAAATGATTAACTAACTATACCCAAGGAAATAAGACATTAATTAATTTAAAAAAAATCAATCTAACTAAATAAATAAACTAAATGAAATAAATTCAATTTAGTAATAGAATAAGCTAGTTACAGATATCAGCTGGGCAACTAACAGATAACGCTGTAAACAATCTCTATCCTCTACTAAGATAATGGTTTAACAAACATTACAAATAATTACATATTATTTATTTCAATTAGGTACTGCTTCGAAAATTTAGGCCCCACGTTTTGGCCGCCACTATTTTTATGACCAGAATATGAAAGAGAAACAAAAGAAAGGTAGAGAAAAAAATGTTAATTTTTTTCCAAAGTTGGGCGCCTGGCTTCTAGCCAATTTTAAAAACTTAATATAATAAAAAAAAATTCTCCTGTAAGAAACATACCAAGATTACTGGTCAAAATAATTCTAAGCCTCGGCTAATTCAGGTGAGTAGGGCTGGGTCTCCTCCAAGCAGTAACTCTTTCGGGCATTTTGTGTTTTATTATAAAAAAAAATATACATATATATACAAAATTTACACCAGAAGCATCTGTAATAGATTGAAGGAAAAAACTATTTACATGAGATAAATTAAGAGAAATAAAGGTAAATGGAAATAGCATTTTTAACAAAGGAACAAGAATTAAATCAAAATGACATTTTAACAAAAGAAAAAGAGGTAAATAAAAATAACATCTTTACAAAGGAAAAAAAAACCCACGAAACAAAAGAAACACTTTTCAAATGACCCGAACACATCATTTTCGTCAGTTACCACGTTACACACTCGGAAGGCTATACCCGGTTTTCACTTCCAGTGTTGCCACTTGGTTACATAGGGAAAGATGACTTATCTGTTCCCAAATACAAGATTGATCATCTTCAATCCAATTGACTGCCTCCAATTCATTAAAACACAAACTTGTATGTAATGCATTTATCCATAACTCTCTCCATTTACCTTGTAACTTACCTCCCCAGAAGGGGTCGAGACAATTTATCCTTTACAACATATTGCTTGGCCTTTACAGACGCATTTTCTATAGAAAGAGATACTTCCACAGTGCCCATGACAGCTATAGGTGCACTAGTTTCTGCAGCTCTGAGTGTAGCGAAATTGGCTAAAAACTTTTTATTCTTAAGGAACTTGGTATAAAAATAATAAGGTATTACGGAGACACTAGAACCCGTGTCAACTTCGAAATAAACTTTGGAACTGTCGACAACCACTCTCAAAGACCAAGGCTCAGAGCCACATTCCCTAACAATATTTATATGGTTGATATTTTTACACGATTTGGCAATACGCCCCGGTTTATTACATTTAAAACAAACCCACTTGGCTGCTGGGCATTGAATTTGAGAATGATTACGATCACAAGCACTACACATTCTTCAGGAATCACTAGATAAATATTCGGCCTGTTGATAACCTGACGTTCCCTCTCTGTATCTGCTACAATAGATAAACATTCGGCCTGTTGATAACCAGACTTTCCCTCTCTGTAGCTGCTACCGCTGCCCAGATTCCCCCGCGCGACGTAGGTCTAATCCCAAAATGGCGGTAAAACTTAGGTTTTGATATTTTATGAACATCTGAAGAATCCATCAGCACCTCCGACTGAGATTTTACCGTCTCCATATCGCACGCGATGCTGGGCTCTAGTAAAACAGCTAGGCTGGGCTCAAGTAGAAGCCCTTTTTACCATGGCCTCATCCGTCAAGCCAGCCACGAGGTGATCACGCACCGCCTGATCAAGGAATTCGCCAAACTAGCAGTTCATGGACAGTTTTTTTAACTGTAAAATATAATCCTTTACACTTTCACCTGGCAGTTGATCCCTTTTATAAAAGTTGAACCTTTTAGTAACCTGTAGGTGTTGTGGGGACAAATGACCTTTCAGCACCGACACTAAATGCGCCTAGGATTTACAATTCACTGAATCCGGTGAAACCAAGTTCTTAAGTATACTGTAAACACTTGCACCAAGCAGCACCTGTAGTGTACATACTCTCTTATCTTTCGGACCTGGTATAGGAAAAAAAAATCGTTCCGTCTTTCTAAATAATTTTCAAAAGGTTCGGAAGCTTCATCGAACGGCTCGAGGCCTAGCACCACCGCAAAGTGCTTCGATCAATGGACACAAATCCAAAAATCTAGTTTTTATTTTTTTCTTGCATTTACATTTAAAATGTTCCTAAAGATGTAAATTATCATTAAATATTACATTAACATCTATTTGTTTACTCAATTGCTATTAAAATAAAGAAATTTTTAGGAAAAAATAGTATTTGTGAAAACTTACTCGTATTAGTTTAGAGGGGCTTTTAGATCGAAGGTAAATCCTAGATGTAAATATTGGGTATAATGAAAAGGTATAATGTGAACTTTATTTTAAGTGAAAATCGAAATTATTTTGGAAAATATAGCCAAGGGTAAGACTCCATTTTGACTCACTTGATGTTTTACCAGCTTTAAAGTCAAATATTACAAAATGTCCGCAAAACACCCCTTTCTTTTTTTTAATATTTGCAGTCTAACAAATTTATAATAAAAATCTATAAAGATCATCTGCGATAACCTGCGACTTTGACAATATTTTTTCAAATGAAATCAGGTACTCAGCGCTTGCTTGAAAACCAATTCCCATCTACAAATATTGCATTAGCCGTTTTAATTAGATACATTTTTACACTTAAATCAATAGAAAATATTAGTTTTTACTGTAAGTAAATTGACCAATATCAACAATATTAAGCAGTGTCTGAAATTATGTCTTAATTTAAAAAAATCAATGTAGCTCCCATTTTTATTTACATTTATTTAATTTGCGTTTGGAAATTGTGTTTACTGTATTACACTATAAAAGTAATATTTTACTTTTCAATTAAAAACAACTCATGTCTAATTTTGGAACTGATTTTTTATGAAATTGGCCCAATAGTCATAAGTATATTTTTAAGTCTTAAAAATCGAGAACTCTTTAACAAGTGGATTTCTGCTTCTCCCAGCTGTAAAAAAAATGTGGTTTTGTCTGATTTATTAGAAAATTAGAATTGGAGTCTGATATTAAAGTTGTGATATAAAACATTCATTAAAAGAAATACATTATAGAGAAAATCAAAACGCAATAATGTTCCAATTGAACAATATTTAATATGTGAACGAACTATCAATAAGCTGACAGAAACAAGTTTAGATTTGTTCATCGATATGAACTTAGAAGATAATCTAAGGAGCGCATATTCAAGTGAATCAGATTAATTTTTTATAATATAATTTTCTTATTAAAATTAAATTAATGTTCAATTTAATTTGAATTTATTGTAACATAGTTTCAAATTAACTAAACTTATTTATATAAATTGATTTATATCAATTTAACATGGAAATTTTCGCCATTGAACCAGAAGATTCAGCTTTTTATTTTATTTTTTTATTTAGATTTCTCTTATGTACATACTTTTAAAAATTATTTTAATATGTAAAATATTATTTTTATAAGTAGATGAAGAAAGTATCTTTTGTATTTGGTTAATTATCTTATTAAAGATAAATTTTGATCAACTAACCGATAATGATTCTCTAATTTCCCTTAAATTTAAGATACTTAGCCAAAACCATGATTTGCCTTTTTTTTTGCTCTAACTGATTAAACATTATTTCCGACCTCGCATATGAGGTATATTCGTAATCAGGTCAGCATTTCCTATGAAATTTCTTGATGAAAAGATTTTTGTCCAAAACCTCCATACTCGAAGCACTGTGCGCTGTAGCAAAAGAGTTGGTAATCTTCGCTTTAGCTTCACCTTCGCTTCGAGTAGACTCTGACATGCTGGAGTTCGAAATTTTCGTCGCCAAGGTTATGTGTAAAGAAAGACACCATTGCTCAACACACACTTTATTGAGAACTGCCGCACAGTACAAGCTAGAGAGCGCTAGTGGCAAGCTATCTAGTGTATCGATATACAAGATATAACAGGGTGTTACCTGGATTACAGTATAAAACATTAAATTTCTTTACTACTGATCAATATACTTTCATTGAGATGCAAAGATTATTCGATTATGCCGAGTAGACTCCATACCTAAAAGTAATTAAGAGGTGAGAGATAGTCAACTGTAATTCTTTACGATAGGTTGAATGATGGTCAGGATTTCCAGTTAAAACTTTTTTATTTTTAAAAGTCAACGTTTCGATCCAACTTGTGGATCTTCATGAGGGCTTCTGAATCCAGAGTAATACAAAGACTTGAGTCTTCGTATCGTAAAAGTAATTAAATTCTCCAGGGTTCCTCAGCTTTTTTTAAATTATTCAATTCTCTAACATTTAATGGTCTACTTCATTATTATATTATTGTTACTATAATACTACAATACTATGATCAAGAAGATAATAAAAAGATAAACGCACTACTTCAAAACCTAGGGGCAGACGAACTGATAGATACTTTGACATCATTTGGTCTAAACGTCGGCACAATCAAATATTTGATACTTAAATATTAGTGTTATTTATTCTGGCCGCATCTCCCAACCATTACCTCTTCAAATGTTTTTCTCAGTATATCGGTGAGAACTGAGTATGTAAGTCAGGAGCCGATCCTTTTATCGACTCGGTTAAAGTCCTATCTCTTTTTATCCGGCTAAGAAATACTGTAACGGAAAAGAGTGGATGTTAGGGAAAGAAATGGTAAGTAACTAAGATAACTTAGTATATCTATGATGTGCAATATTACGAATTTCATTTCTCTTAGCTATCTCTTGGCTATCTCTCCCATTCCTATCTCTTAGTCTGAATTCGTTGATGTGGAGTACTCAGTTGTGTACTAACTCTGCCCGGCCTAAAACGTGTTTGTGTTGAATATTCAATATTGCGAACATGACTAAAACAAATAAGTATTTGTGCGTTATATCCATCTATTCAATTATTAAGATTGTGTTTTGCGAAGTTTCAGTATCAGATGTGCAAATAAAAAATATTGACCGGTCTATTGATATATCAACACAATTGTGTAAAGTTTTATGTAAACTTCAATTGGAAAATGTTGGTAAAACTGCAGTGAACTCATTTTTGTTTTCTCTTGAACCTTCATTCGCATCAAAAGTGTCATATATTAATGCAAGATTATCTGACTCTAGTAAGAGTGGGTTAAATATCAGTGTTTCTGGGATAAAAGTTGTGGAAGAGTCTATGCATTGGACAATTGTTTTAAAAGAAAATTTAAATTCTGGTAAGACTGTAAATATTGAAGTAGAATATATTCTAATTGATGCTTTGACCCCTTTCCCAACATCGATTACTCAAAAAGAAAAGCAATTGGTCAGATATATAGGTAGTCATTATGTATATTCACCTTACATCATTTTGAAGCAAACAACCTCCATAAACATTGGTACTAAAAATCTCGAGTCATATACAAAACTACAACCATTCTCTATTGCTGATTCAACTATTACATATGGACCATATTTGAAAACTTCACCCTACACTACAGATGCATTAGTTGTCCATTATGAAAATAATTCACCATTTTTAAAGGTCTTAAAGCTAGAAAGGCTTATAGAAGTTTCTCATTGGGGTAATATAGCTGTTGAAGAAACAATTGACCTGTTGCATACAGGTGCAATACTAAAAGGTCCTTTTTCCCGTTATGACTTTCAGAGGGAAGCACAAAGTGGCATGTCTAGTGTCAAGTCCTTCAGAACAGTTCTTCCTGCTGCTGCTACTGATGCTTATTATAGAGATGAAATAGGTAATATATCGACTTCCCACATGAAAGTTTTATCTGATTCTGTTGAACTTGACTTACGTCCTAGATTTCCATTGTTTGGCGGATGGAGAACTCATTATGTATTAGGGTACAATGTACCTAGTTATGAGTATTTGTATCATTTGGGGGACAGTTATAAACTTAAAATGCGCATAATGGATCATGTTTTTGATGATATGGTTGTTGAAGAACTTGTTACTAAAATAATTTTGCCTGAAGGTTCAGATAATATTAAGTTGACTGCTCCCTACCCTATGGTTCGTCTTCCTAATTCAAGACATAGCACTTATCTGGATACTAAAGGCCGCCCTGTAATCTCTGTAACTAAAAGAAATTTGGTAGAGAATCATATCCAAGATTTTGAGTTAGACTATTCATTTCCTAGAATTTTAATGCTTCAAGAACCACTTTTGGTAACAGTTGCTTTGTATATTCTATTTTTATTAGTTATTCTTTATGTTCGAATTGATTTGTCTATCAGCAGGGATGAATTAGGAGAAAGTAAATTACGAGTTTCTGGCATTATTGATAAGTTATTATACCATCTTGATAAAAGAGCCAACATTTACTGTCAGATTGAAGATCAACTTTCAAAACTTAAATCTTCGAAAGATGTAAATCCATTTAATTCTGCCATGAAAAATATTAACCAAGATTATAAAAATACCACTGCTCAAATATCTGAACTTTCTACTAAAATAAAACCTGATGCTGCAGATGTATCTGAGAAGTTGTCGGAGTTGCAGAAATTGGATCGAGATTTAAAGGAAATTTATGTAAAGAAACAAACTTTGTATGTTGAAAAACTTGCTTCTGGAAAAATTGGTAGGAATGCATTTGTTGAAGCTGAGTCTGTCATCAACAAAAAAAAAGATGAATTAATTGAAAGAATAAATTCAATTATCAAAAATTTACATTAAAATTTTTGTTTTACTATGATCAGAATTCTTTCTATTTCTATAATAACTAGTGGACATTTAAATAGTTATGATACATTTGTATTATGATTACAGTAAGTTGTATTATTACTTTTTTCTCATTCATATCATTCTGTTACTATAAATTTTCGTTTGCATTGCTTCTTTTATTTTCAGGAATTTCAAGCTTTATATTACCTTCAATATATTCAGTAAAGATTTACTTTGATTAAATATTTAAATGTTGTTTCTCATTCAATCCTTTCACAATCACAATGTAGTGAGCTAGTACCATTCCTTTTTGGAGTTATTAATTATATTGCTGAAGAGTCTCCTTCAGTTAGTGTGGTGGTGATTATGATTCATTTTGCAGAAACTTTCATTACTATTGGTTATAAGACTATCAAAGCACAGCTTCTCTTTCATGGGTAAGTAAAGATTTCCATGATCACCTTGTACTGAATGACTCATGTGTTCATGCCTGTATACTCCTTTCATCTGGATGGTTAGACGTTAAACATTTTTAAAATATATATTATATTAAATATTTATAATGATAAGGATTTACACATAGCCTATTGTAAACCCATTGTATGCTAAGTAAGAGCTACCCAATATATTGATCATTCCTTATGAATTAAATTTTTCTCGGGCTTAAATGGGGAGGGGCCTGTTTATTATCCAATAAAGTACCTTTATAAAAGTATCCTTGTAGAAATTAATAGTATCTCGTTATGCCTAAAAATGAAAAATGGCTAAACATGAAAAAAAATCGAGTAAATATCTACCAGAGGAAAATGAAAAATAAACCGACAACTCATAAAGCACAAACATCTGCAAGTGCATTACACTTTAATGACACCATTGTTTAATGAAAGGGGTTCTGTTCATGCAAAAGAGTTGTTGAGGTTTTTTGGAACAGATATTTAATGGATCGATGGCGATGAAGTATTAATTATGCTTAGATTGCTGAAATATCACAAGTAAAAACTTTGATTTAACAAAAAAAAAATCTGGTGCGTGTGCGCAACACACAACTTTCACTTACCAACTTACTTAAATTAGAAATTAATGTGTTTTGTTAATTGTCATTTCTCAAATGAACAGAACGGCTTTAATTATGAATGAATGAATTAATTAATTAAATTATGAACAATGGTTTGTCATCATTGATATTAAAGAACACCTAATTTTCAAAAAACATGACGAATTTGATAGAAATCGTTAAAGCCGTTTTTGAGATCATCGAAAAAAAGGTAAAAATTGGAAAAAATTATGAAATAAAGTGCCCGCTCCGTTTGACCAATTTTGATGAAATATTGGCTATCACATCTTTGGCATATACATCCATCATATACCCAGTTTGATCAAAATCGTTAAAGCCTTTTTTGAGTAAATAAAAAAAACAGGTGAAAATGATAAAAATTAATTAAGTAAAGTCCCCCCTCCTGTTGATCAATTTTGATGAAATTTTTACAGTCATATCTCGGGCATATAAATAGATCAAATACTTAGTTTAATCAAAATCGTTAGAGCCGTTTTTGAGAAAATCGAAAAAAAAAATTTAAAAAGTTATTAAATAAAATACCCCCTCCCTTTGAGCAATTTTGATGAAATTTTTGCTGTCACATCGCGGGCATATACATACACTAAATACCCAATTTCAGGTTCGCACGGTTTATAGTTTTTGAGCTAGTCTGTTCACACACACACACACACACAGACCATTTCGCGGGACTTGGTTAATTGGACTCAGGAGACCCCAAAACGTGTATTTCCGTTGAAAACCGGAAGTCGAAATTTTTCACGATCGCAATACTTCCACTTACTATATATTTCATATATAGCATTTCCAAGTCAAATTCAACCTTTTCCAAGTCAAATCCAACCTTTTCCATTTCAAATTCAACCTTTTCCAAGTCAAATTCAACCTTTTCCATTTCAAATTCAACCTTTTCCAAGTCAAATTCAACCACTTCTTCATGTTCGCCCGGTCAACCCCCTTACCTAAGCATATTATATCATGACCAGATATCCATTAGCATTAATATTAATTTTGTATTTTAGTGGGGGGGGGGGGTGGCGCATTATAAAAAAAAATAGATTTTCGGATTTCTTTCACACGGGGGTGCAATTTTATGTATTCGGGGCGGTGTTTACGAAAAAAATATTAATTTTGGAAATTATTGGGGGAGGGGGGGGGGGGGGTCTCGCAGAATGAAAAAATTAAATTTTTCGGATTTCTTTCACACGGGGGTGCAATTTTATGTTTTGGGGGGCAGTGATTACGAAAAAAATATTCATTTTTATTTTAGGGGCGTGGTGGGGGGCGCACAATGAAAAAAATAGATTTTCTGATTTCTTTCACACGGGGGTGCAATTTTATGTTTTCGGGGGCGGTGTTTACGAAAAAAGTATTAATTTTGGAAATTGTTGTGGGGGGGGGGTGGCGCAGAATGAAAAAATTAAATTTTTCGATTTCTTTCACACGGGGGTGCAATTTTATGTATTCGGGGGCGGTGTTTACGAAAAAAAATATTAATTTTGGAAATTATTGTGGGGGGGGGGGGGGGGGTGGCGCAGAATGAAAAAATTAAATTTTTCGGATTTCTTTCAGACGGTGGTGCAATTTTATGTTTTGGGGGGCAGTGATTACGAAAAAAATATTTATTTTTATTTTAGGGGCGTGGTGGGGGGCGCACAATGAAAAAAATAGATTTTCTGATTTCTTTCACACGGGGGTGCAATTGTATGTTTTCGGGGGCGGTGTTTACGAAAAAAGTATAAATTTTGGAAATTGTTGTGGGGGGGTGGCGCAGAATTAAAAAAATTAAATTTTTCGGATTTCTTTCACACCGTGGTGCAATTTTATGTTTTGGGGGGCAGTGATTACGAAAAACATATTCATTTTTATTTTAGAGGCGTGGTGGGGGGTTCATAACGAAAAAAAATAGATTTTCTGATTTCTTTCACACGGGGGTGCAATTTTATGTTTTCGGGGGCGGTGTTTTTGAAAAAAATATTAATTTTGTATTTTAGTGGGGAGGTGGGGTTGGCGCATTATAAAAAAATCAGATTTTCGGATTTCTTTTACACTGGGTTGCAATTTAATCTTTTCGGGGGTGGTGTTTTTGAAAAAAATATAATTTTGTATTTTAGTGGGGGGGGGGGGGGTTGGCGCATTATAAAAAAAATCAGATTTTCGGATTTCTTTTACACTGGGTTGCAATTTTATGTTTTCGGGGGCGGTGTTTTTGAAAAAAATATTAATTTTGTATTTTAGTGAGGGGGTGGCGCTTTATAAAAAAATAGATTTTCGACTTTCTTTTACAGGGGGGTGCAATTTTTGTTATCGGTGCCGGTGTATTTGAAAAAAATATTAATTTTGTATTTTGGGGGGGGGGGGGGGGGTGGGCGCATATAAAAAAAATAGATTTTCGGATTTCTTTCACACGGGGATGCAATATTATGTTTTCGGGGGCGGTGTTTTAAAAAAAAAATGTAGTCATATATAGTCATTTTTATTTAAGGCACTACGTGGTATGGGGGCAGTGTTTCTCTTCAATTATGGGATTATAACTGTTTGTTAAAATAATATGAATAAAATATTACCAGTGTTGATGTGGGATTTATTTTTCATCTCCATACTTACTAAGTGACCTTGCGTACTAAGCATAATGATAATTTCTGAATGTTTTAAACATTTCTTTTCTTTAAAGTATTAATAAAAATATATGTTATAAATTAAAACTTTTATTATTTGTACTAAATATCTTAAAAAATAATATTTTTTAAAATTTTATTCTCGTTTACAATTCGGTGTTGCTTTAATCACGAGTAACGATTGTAGTAGCTACTTTATGAGCATGATGCTCAAACTACCGACAGCAGCAGCAGGACAACCTCTGCATTGAGTGTGTATTCTCACTTATTACTTTTGCTGAAATATAGTAGGTATTGATTAGATTATAGATGAAGTTTTTTTTTTTTTATATTTAAATTGTTTATGTACATTTTTATATGTGTATTTATATATTTTTATACTGTATTCTTTAGTTAAAACTTCTGAATTTAATCGTAAATTTATAATTTATTTAATTTTACATTAGCTATGTCTTAATCCCTATTGAATTTTTTTATTCCTTTCTACTAAATTATTTATTTGTATTTTTATTTTTTTTTTAATTTACTTTCATTCATAATTTTAGTTCCAAATGTTATTTTAATGAAAAGTTCAGTTTTACTTTTTATTTACGGATATTAAAATTATATATTGAGATCTTATCGATATTTTGATACAAAATGCTATGAATTATTGATAACTTATTAAGTTACTAGATATTAGTAGAAATATTATGCTTGTAAAAATTAATGTTGTAATCGTCCATTAATTTATTATTATATTTACTAATATTTATATATGAATTATAATAATTATAGTAAGTATAATAACAATTTTATATAAATATATATATTTATGATGTTGATTGTAAACAAAAATAAAATTTTAAAAAATATTATTTTTTAAGATATTCAGTACAAATAATAAAAGTTTTAATTTATAACATATATTTTTATTAATACTTTAAAGAAAAGAAATGTTTAAAACATTCAGAAATTATCGTTATGCTTAGTACGCAAGGTCACTTTGTAAGTATGGAAATGAAAAATAAATCCCACATCAACACTGGTAATATTTTATTCATATTATTTTAACAAACAGTTATAATCCCATAACTGAAGAGAAACACTACCCCCATACCACGTAGTGCGTCCCCCCACTCTTAAATAAAAATGACTATATATGACTACATTTTTTTTTTTAAAACACCGCCCCCGAACATAATATTGCATCCCCGTGTGAAAGAAATCCGAAAATCTATTTTTTTTATATGCGCCCCCCCCCCCCCCAACTAAAATACAAAATTAATATTTTTTTCGTAAACACTGCCCCCGAATACATAAAATTGCACCCCCTTGTGAGAGAAATCCGAAAATCTATTTTTTTTATAAAGCGTCACCCCCCCCACTAAAATACAAAATTAATATTTTTTTCAAAAACACCGCCGGCGAAAACATAAAATTGCAACCCAGAGTAAAAGAAATCCGAAAATCTGATTTTTTTATAATACGCCCCCCCCCCACCTAAATACAAAATGAACATTTTTTTTTTTAAAAACACCGCCCCCGAAAACATTATATTGGACCCTCGTGTGAAAGAAATCCGAAAATCTTTTTTTTTTTTATTATACGCCATCCCTCCCCACTAAAATACCAAATTAATATATTTTTCAAAAACACCGCCCCCGATAACAAAAATTGCACCCCCGTGTGAAAGAAATTCGAAAATCTATTTATTTTAAATGCCCCAGCCCCCCCTATTTATATACAAAATCAATATTTTTTTCAAAAACACCGCCCCCAAAACATAAAATCGCAACTCCCTGTGAAAGAAATCCGAAAATATATTTATTTTAAATGCCCCAGCCCCCCCCCCAACTAAAATTCAAAATTAATATTTTTTTCGTAAACACTGCCCCCGAATACATAAAATTGCACCCCCTTGTGAGAGAAATCCGAAAATCTATTTTTTTATTGTAAGCCCCCCCCCCCGATCGTCACCTTAAAATAAATATTAATGTTAATGGATAGCTGGTCATGATATAATATGCTTAAAATGCGGTAAGGGGGTTGACCGGGCGAACATGAAGAAGTAGTTTGAATTTGACTTGAATCTATTTTTTTCAATGAGCGCCCCCCCACCACGCCTCTAAAATAAAAATGAATATTTTTTTCGTAATCACTGCCCCTCAAAACATAAAATTGCACCACCGTGTGAAAGAAATCCGAAAAATTTAATTTTTTCATTCTGCGCCACCCCCCCCCCCCTTCCCACAATAATTTCCAAAATTAATATTTTTTCGTAAACACCGCCCCCCGAATACATAATATTGCACCCCCGTGTGAAAGAAATCCGAAAATCTATTTTTTTAATAATGCGCCACCCCCCCCCCCCCACTAAAAAAAAAATTAATATTTTTTTCGTAAACACCGCCCCGAAAACATAAAATTGCACCCCCGTGTGAAAGAAATCCGAAAATCTATTTTTTTTATTTAAGCCCCCCTCCCCCCCCCCCCCATCGTCACTCGAACCTTAAAATAAATATTAATGTTAATGGATAGCTGGTCATGATATAATATGCTTAGGTAAGGGGGTTGACCGGGCGAACATGAAGAAGTGGTTGAATTTGACTTGGAAAAGGTTGAATTTGAAATGGAAAAGGTTGAATTTGACTTGGAAAAGGTTGAATTTGAAATGGAAAAGGTTGGATTTGACTTGGAAAAGGTTGAATTTGACTTGGAAATGCTATATATGGTAGGTAAGTGAAAGTAAAAAAAAAATAGTGTACTTTAGAGAGCAAATACAAACAAAAACAAGTATATAAGTGTGGGGAAATGTGTGAATTTGAGGATTGGCGTTTACATATTTATCAAGTAATTAATCTTTATATATATAAAAATCTCGTGTCCTGATGTTTGTCGGAGGTAAAATCAGAAACTATTCAACCGATAATGATGAAATTTGGCTCATTGTGTCTACTTTTGTCCAACATAAAAGATAGGATAGTTTTTTTTCTCGATTATTGGCCTCAATATTTATTTTTTTGCGAATTAAATGCTTATACTACAATTGAGTTTGATTGTTTGTAAGTTGATTTATTGACACAACACTTCATTTTCTTTCGATATTTAGGGAGGGTAAGCATAAATAAAGTCCGTGTTTTTCCCATGGAAAATTACGTGTGGGGAAAACATCGAATCGATTTGTTTTTGCAAAAGACAGGTCAACCAAAATCATTGTGCTCCTATTATATAACCTCCTGACATGATATCTCATATCACCTTGTGTTATATTCTGTATTTAATTAACCATATAACTGCGGGGCATGAGGTGGTCCGCTGTTGCGGGTTAGTAGGCACACCAAGTGCTCCCGCTATGCGGAGACTTTTACTGCATTCAAGCTCTCACATCTTACATATTTTGTGAGCTTCTGCTTAATTAATTCTAAAAAAACTTTTCCATCCTAACTTTTCGATCTGGACTGTGGACCGGCACTGGTGGAGTTAAAAACTTTTTTTTTTCCTTCCTCAGTATATAATCTTTTTGCCATAAAAACTCACAATTTCACTACACACGTTAATGCCACAGGAGATGCAAATGAACTGGACATAGCAAATATGCAGGTGTGAATTCTGGGAAAAAAGTTATGCTATTCACAGAAACAACTGTGAATCAAGGCACATTTAGTAAGGAAAAGAATAATCAAATGCCCTCTAGCGGTACGGGTAAACATTATAGATTCCAAAAAACGTCGAAAGAAAGCGCTAGTTACCCGGCGGAAAAAGGGTGGCTACTATATTAGCCATCAGCACATGGGGACCAGTGAGCGGCTGGCTTATATATTAGCCACCAGCAGTTAAAGGTTCAATATGTATTATGGCAAAAGATTACATTTTTGCTAACTGTATATTGTGATTGTACTAAACCCAGTTCCAATTATATTCTTTATTAGTTCCTTTTATATGTTTTATTCATGACGCATTATGGTCAAATATAAGATAGGAACATTAAAAACTTTAACCTATCTAAATTCTTTACCAAACAATTTTAAATTTGGCATTAAGTTCAATTTAAAATCCTATTGGTTTTTAGATTAGCTGAAATGCTTTTATCTTTATCAGTGAATTTTATTGTGAATTAATTCAACGCATTATAGCTACTAAACCACAGCAACCTGTGGTAGGGTCTGCTCGTGCTCTAATAAAAATTAGGTACTAGTTTCCGGGTGCCCCTTCTGAACTTGACAGCTGGTAAGAGTGTCGCTATTTGTTGGTGCCTATCTGTACTACTATCATCTCCACCTTTCCTCTATTTTCCCTCCTTTTTGAAAAATACCGGCCTTAGCTGAGCATTACATCACAGGGTATCTCACCCCTTCTCAAATTGACACATTCATTTTGAAATGAACTGAATTTCTTCTTTCCAAAAGAAAAGAAGAAATTCGGGAGCCTAGGGAAAAATAAAAACTTGTACCACTATAACCCATGCAGGGTTTTGGGGTTCAGTACTGTTACTTGGTCAACGGTCGTGCAAGGAGATGATTTGACCGTGATCACGCTTAACCGCCTAGTTTTTCTCCCTTAGTTTTTCAATTAAGAGTACCCACTTTATAAAGACTGGGTTTGCCCCAGGAGGGTCTCTCGCCCTATGAAAGGAACTGTGGCAGAATAATAAAAATACCCTGCCAAGCCAGATTCGAACTCGGTATCTTGAGCACAGCAACTCATTGCCTTACCAATGAGCAACCGCTCCCTGAATTTCTTAAGTCGAGATGTTTCTTCTATTTTTAAAAAACCTGCGTCTCCCCTCATTGGCAGTATCGTACTTTGATTTCTATCGATTTTATCTCATATTTCGAACTATATTCGGAATTCCTGAAAAATATTTTCAAACCAATCTTAAAGTGAAGAGAAGTGATACTTGTTTCTATTCGTCATCCCTATACTTTTTAATCAACGTTAACTGTGCCATTATTTTTGGTTCAATATAATGACTCTGCTTTTTAATTAATTGAACATCTTTAAACTGTATTTAACATATACCTAACTTTTTTAAGATTAATTTCTTTCAGCAAATTTGGTTTAGATTGTTTTTTTTTTGTTTTTTTTCGGTTTGCGCATTAGGCCTAATGAGACCTTTGGCCGCGCAGTGTGGTCTTCTTACAGACATTTGTTTTGCTTGCGGGAGTACAAACAGCCTGGAGGGGGTAGCCCAAACCTCACGTTGCTGCAAGCCAAGGTCACCATGGTACAGCGGCAGATTGCCCATAGCTCCATAACCAATCCCAATCCATAGCCAATTTGGCAGTGTCCTTCCCACTGATGGCGTCAGCTTTCTCGGGTTCAAGGACAGTGACAAACTGGTCTAGGTCCAAGGATTATGGTAGCTCAGAGTCAGCAGGCCCCGAGGACCTATATTTCTTACCCTGAAGCATACCGTCCCTCCGGGCGGTTACTGACATCCTGGAAAACCACACCACGATTCTCGATGAGATACACGGGGAAGGTTCATCACTTCTACGCCCGGTCGGTGTGAGTCGCCTCCAGTAGGCTGACGGGCCTCACATACCCCGGGGGTGGGGGTAGACTTGGACTGTGTGGCTTTTATTGGAATGGAGCGGTCACCCATCCAAGTACTGACCACGATGGACGTAGCTTAACTTTGATTATCTATTGGAAGCGTCCTTGTCCACTCGGCCATCCCGGCCCCAAATTTGGTTTAGATATTATGTTAATATCCACTTCTTTGTTTTTCTATTCATTTCGATAAACTTTCTTTTATGAAAAACCTACATTTACCTACTATATTAAATGTTAATTTTTTAAAAAACTAAATTAACTAAAACTACCGATTAACCTAAATTTTGTCTCAGAAATTAAATACATATTTAATAGAAGTGTGTCATATCTAATACTATCTTTATTTCTCACAATCTTATTAGGCTGCAACCCGGACCATCCTGTGCTGAAACTATTTTTCTTTTTTCTCTCTCTGCTTTTAATTCCAGGGTCAGCTATCGACACCTCTAAAAAAAAATTCTTTCCTTTGGTTCCTGCTGAATGACAGTTTTAAATGAAAAAAAAATTGCTTATTCACGGGTTTTGGCTTATAAGTAAATGTATGGAAGAAATGATCAGTCCATCATTTCTTCGAAATTTTAAAACTTGTAAATCCACCAAAAATATCTTATCCTATTTATCCTTAAAAAAAACTAAACCTTTATAAACCAAAACTTTGTAAGGAAATACTCATTGCTATTTTCCCTCTCCTTTGTTTTTCACTTATGGAAGTAAAATGAAGTAGTGGTGTTTGACCTTTAACTGGTGAGGTAGGGTCTGTGGAACCCCAACTTTTGTTAATTTTTTATTCTTTTAAAAATTCATTCAAGACTTTCACCTCAGAATATGTTATATTACAACTCCTTATCTATCATTCCTGTTTAGGAAGGTTTTTATAAACAAACAAAAAATAATAATTAAAATCGATAAAAACGTTTTATTCACTGATAATTCAATCTTTTTACAATTTTTTTAAAATAACATACAAAAACTTAATGATTTGCGTTAAAAATTTAATGGCTTATAGCTTAATTTGTAAAGAAGTAATGTAATTAAAACCGTAACAAAATACATCCTATAATAATGATGCAAGTATAACTCTATACACAATTTTTACGCACCAAACCTGAACATTCACCACAAACAATTTTGTTGCACTTCAAACAAACCGAAGAAGTCTTCCTATCTCTAGATCTGGGGCATATATTACATCTCTTCTTCCTTTGAACAACCTCATTAACACTTGTTTCAGGTTTTCTAGTTCTTTTTCCTAATGTTTTGAATAAAAATGCTTTTATATTGTACACGGACTCTAAACTTACGTGTGCGTAATTAGAAAGGATCCCAATGGATAGATTTTTTTAATAAAGGCCATTGGAACATCACTGTTGGAGGAACATTTAAAAAAAAGAGTGGACAATTATTTTTAAATGTTCCTAAATAACACGCTTATCTGACATTTCACTTTTGAATTGAAAAAAAAAGATTTAAAAAAATCCGAAAGTTAGTGGTGAGGTGGGGTCTGTCAGACCCCAATACCTCTCCACAGATGATAACTGACTGAAAAAACTTGTCAAATGTGACGCATGTCTTTTCAGGAAATGTCTATGATGTGGAAGCCGATTCAAAAACGAATTATCGACTCCTAGAAGTTTTAGTAAGTCCTGGGCTCTCCTGGACCCCACCTCATCAGTTAAAGGTTAACATTACTCTTTATTATTATTACAACTTCTAACCACCATAAATTTAATCATACGATACATTAATATAATAATACATTACTAAACATAGTCTTGTTGGGGGATTGATCCTGGAATGTTTAATAAGGATAATAGTCTATCTCATTGAGTTTGGGCTTATCAAATGACAATCATATTTTCAACCTTTAGGCTATCAACAACGATGATAATAAAGAATATAACGTTGAGTAGAACTACAAAACGATCTGGATGAGCCAAATGTTCACCAAAAACTATTTTTTGACTTAGCCAAAAATGTCTGAGGTTGAAACAGGGGTGCTCTTATTACCACATTAAAACGATGCCAGTAAAAGGGGTATTAAAATAGTATTTTATTTACATTTTATAGGTTCCAATCAATGTAATCGAGGTTTTAGGTTCCCAGTAAAAAAGATAAAACTTATTTGCAAATTGGGTTGGCTCAAAGTTCATTATGAATCTAGGAGGGGCCAAAATATTACAGTATGACATTGTAAGGACTTGTCAGTTTTTTATCGCAAGTTTCTAATATTAACTGTTTTGTTTATATCAAGCTGTAAATTTGTTTTTATTTATTGTGTTAATTGATTTTTATCAAAACAAGGCATAGTATCTTTTCTTTTTCCTAAGTAGTATTCTTTTATGTTTCTCTTAAGATTCTACAATAACTTTCTGTTTTTGGATATCTTTTATGGTTTTTTAGTAATTATCACTGAATAATGATTTATCTACCTCACAAATGGTAAATACATTATATAGCCTATATCAGAAGTAATGCAATGAAATATATGCCAAATTTTTAAGGTGAATTTATTTATTCTTTTATGCAGCTGAATAAATTTTTTGCCGAAAATGACCTGTTCGTTTTGCCCTGATTTCTTCTCAAAAGGACCAATTGGGTGTTTTTAATCTCTTTTGATTAAACAGATGAAAGCTAAGATATAATAAAGCTAATCATGGGCCTTTATAAATAAAAGAGGTATTCCTCAAGGCAGATTATAGCTTTTGACTTCCACTTGCTCATGTGGATATTAGAATGATGTAGGTAATTAACAAAAGAAAATAATACTCTAACCCATTTCGCACCAAGGTAAGATAGAAAACGAATTTTTGGAGTTTCTTTCCATTTCTATGTCTATATACATATGTCAAACATGTATTAATCATAACTTTTAAAAGTATCGTATTTTTAAACCCTATTTTTTGGAAATGCACCTATGTGACATTAATTGCGGTTAAAAGTGTTAAAATAAATCTGCCCCAATTTTTCTATTTACTAATACAATCCTTTAATAAATTAAGCAAGTAAAAATACAAATAATTTAGTGTGAATTTTAACATTTCTGCATATTTAAAGTTGTCAATAAGCATACTTCAATAAAATTCTAACTAGCTATTAAATTTTAAAAATAATTTAAAAGCTTATTCCTTAACTAAAAACAGAAATAAAAGCAAGAACCTCAAAATAATTTACTGCAAAAATATTAATATTAATTATGCATAAGTGCATCTCAGGGACAACAGGTTAAATAATAATTATGAGCAGTGAAAGAAAAAAGTTACCACTGAAGATGATGTACTTTATTATTGCAAATCAAAAATTTAATCTACAGTAAGGCATAGAAATTAAAGCTAAATCGTCTTGCTCCCTTTGCCCAGTTGAATTAGTTTCAGGTGGGAGATGCAACTTTAGAATAATAAGTTTTTTTTTCACAATTTTAAAAGCCCAATCAATATCTTCAGGAACATAAATTGAGAAGGAATTTAAAGCAGATATTTTTGAAAACCTAATGAGACCACTAAAGTCCTTCAAAGATGGGTCATTGGTATTAATGAGGGATTTCATTGAAATTACTATATCACTAATCTGCATGCATCTATCAATAACCAAATGTCCTAAAAGTTTAGACGGAATAGTAACTAAGGCAACTGAACTAGAATTATGCACAATCGACCTTAATTTAAATAAAACTTGATAAATTGATTTACACTGAATTTGCCAAACTGGTGAACCCAAGCTCTGTACCACCACTCTCATGATTTTCCTTGTATTCATAGAGCCCTTTACAGATTTCCAAGAAGAAATACATTCTATAACTTCATCAATAAGCCCACTATCATCAGTTACTGCATGACTGTTTTTAGGCCAAACTGTTATATCAGCATCTTTTATTTTATTAAGAGGAATTTTACATGAAAAATCAAAATCATGACTGATTAATGGATTATTTTTTGACATTGGCTCAGATAAGGACTGCTGGTTGTTTTTGTACCTCCAAGCTATCAGTAATTCCTCAGTGGAGGAAGTAACTCTATTCTCATTTTTATTAGAACTAAGTTGAGGTAAATCTTGTATTACACTTTCTGGATTTTCATCTTTAGATGCTAGGAAAATAGAATCATGACAAATGATTCCCTCTGACAAGAAGCACTTTGTCAATATCCTTGAATAAAATCCATATTCATCTTCCTCGATTAAAACTAAGGAGCCAAGAGGTATTCCACTTCCTAATATTGCATCCAAAGAAGAAATACCTGTCATTATTTGAACTGTCTTGGGAGTGACATGAGGCATTGATAGCCTTGCATCTGTACTTCTCAATACTGCATACATTTTCCCCTATGAGTAATCTTCTTAGTTAGTGTAAACAGAACGGAGGAATGACTTCATAGAACTCTGAAATTATATATTGAACTTAGCTTCCGAACCTTATCTAATCATACTCCGAGATTATATCATTGTGCAAAAAGCTGCAGAAATCAACACTGTGAAGTTGATATTGGGAGGTTATTTCTCAAGGTTTATAAATAGTAGTGATACCAAAAAGTGGTATTTTACAGTAACAGGCACAAACAATCCAGTTCCAAAGAAATACCTGCTACTAATATCAACCTCTATCTAGTGATGCCAAAAACTAGTATTTCACAGTAACAGGTACAACCAAACCTGTTCCAAAGAAATAACTCCTACAAAATAGGCGAGCGCAAGCGACGCACAGTGGTCAATAATTGCTTTTTGGCGGACATAAATCTGCCATTTCCACAATTTTACAGATAAATTGATGCAATCTTTTTTATTACCTTCTTAATAAAATTCAAAAACCAAGGAAACAATTCCCGTTAAGATTGCTTCGGTATAAGTGTCCTTTTTGCTTACCCAAAACCAGGTTTCTTGTGTGTTAATGGATAGTTTTCGTTAGTATGCAAAAAAACATGGAAGAACTCAATATTTTTCAGAATTTTCTTTTTTATTTTTTTAGTCTGAGGGTTGGCTTTCATACCAACGAGTATCCAAAAGAAAATTCAAATTGCATAGAAGTTATGGATATTTTAAAAACAACTAAAAATTCAACATTAAACTCGATTTTCTCCTTGTAGAAATAAGATATCAATATACCGATTTCACTGAAAGTTTACATTCAACGGTAGTATATTACGTATGAGCAACATGAATTTGGTTTGCTTATTAGGGTACAAAAGCAATTTATATACTAATTTTTTTCAATAAAAACCGTTTTTCTCGGTTTCAAATGGGTGCTCCCCGGAGTTATCACTGGGGTAATTTCTAGTCTTACTTGTACTACGACCACATAAAAAGATCAGTTAAATTCACTTGCGCCTTTTTTGGAAATGTATGTTTTGTATATGTTTACAGAAAAATTGGCAATGTTTGGCCCTGTAATCTGCTCTAAATGGTACAGGTACATTTACAAGCTCCTTCTAATCTATAAAATAAAACGACTACACCTATACATAAGGTTTTCACTTATAATTGTATACTGCGGTATAAAATTTTGAATAGCCTTATTGAAAACCTTGAATACCGGTTATCGAATAAGTGGTTTCACAATTAAACAGAATTTTGTGTCCCTTTTTCAGTTGATTAGGTCAGGTGAAAAAACTACTGAATAGCTGAAATCATATATATATTTGCTCTTCATTAAACTTAAAACGAATAAATATAGACTTTCTTTTTTAAAAGAAAAACCAACCGATTTATTCTCAGTTAATTGGTCATATCAATTTACACTCGTAAGGGTAAGATTTTATGATTTTTCATGCAAACACTTATTATCTAGAAATAATAATTTTCTACCTATAGTTATTCAGGCATTTTTGTTGTGGAGGGTAAAGGAATTAGGAAAGAATCAGTATGACTCTGCTCTTGTGTTGCTAATCGGCTTTGTCTGCCTTACTTAAGATAAAGCTATGTTTTCTCTAGACAATCTATAGCACTACAAGTCTAATTCAGTTCTTCTTGTTTTGAGACGAGAAAAATAACAATGCCCACCCTAAAGTATAGTACAAACATTTTAACGAGTGTGAATTGATATGACGAATTAACTGAGAATTTTATACCGCTTAAATGAGAATTTATATATAAATATACATTTATAAGTGAAAACCTTATGTATAGGTGTAGTCGTTTTATTTTATAGATTAGAAGGAGCTTGTAAATGTACCTGTACCATTTAGAGCAGATTACAGGGCCAAACATTGCCAATTTTTCTGTAAACATATACAAAACATACATTTCCAAAAAAGGCGCAAGTGAATTTAACTGATCTTTTTATGTGGTCGTAGTACAAGTAAGACTAGAAATTACCCCAGTGATAACTCCGGGGAGCACCCATTTGAAACCGAGAAAAACGGTTTTTATTGAAAAAAATTAGTATATAAATTGCTTTTGTACCCTAATAAGCAAACCAAATTCATGTTGCTCATACGTAATATACTACCGTTGAATGTAAACTTTCAGTGAAATCGGTATATTGATATCTTATTTCTACAAGGAGAAAATCGAGTTTAATGTTGAATTTTTAGTTGTTTTTAAAATATCCATAACTTCTATGCGATTTGAATTTTCTTTTGGATACTCGTTGGTATGAAAGCCAACCCTCAGACTAAAAAAATAAAAAAGAAAATTCTGAAAAATATTGAGTTCTTCCATGTTTTTTTGCATACTAACGAAAACTATCCATTAACACACAAGAAACCTGGTTTTGGGTAAGCAAAAAGGACACTTATACCGAAGCAATCTTAACGGGAATTGTTTCCTTGGTTTTTGAATTTTATTAAGAAGGTAATAAAAAAGATTGCATCAATTTATCTGTAAAATTGTGGAAATGGCAGATTTATGTCCGCCAAAAAGCAATTATTGACCACTGTGCGACGGTGCTGCTTCTTTGAGAAACTAGAGAAACGGGGGTAGAAGCCGGGCCATTACCTGGGATTCATAGGGTTTTTTGGCGTTTTAAATTTATTTTTCCATAATTAAAACCCGATCGAGCAAAAAATTATTTGAAAAATGTCTGTACTGCTCGGTCCCTCAGTGTTCAATTAGAAAATCAAAAGACGTGTAATTCCATTTATTTCCAAAAAATAAAAAGCTTCTTAAAGGGTGGATTGTAAAATTAAGAATAGATAAGCCTGTTTCGAAACATATGACGATATGTAGTCTTCATTTTAAAGAAAGTGACTATATTTATTCAGGTAAATATTAGTATTTGACATTTTATTATTTCAAAATGCTAGTTTTATGCAAATAACATTGGGACCATAGTGTCATAGATTTGTTTTTCTTTTTTATTTTTCCCCATTTTTGTATTACATCCGTTGTGCTTAATTGTTCCAAGTTTTCAATGCGATGTCTGAAAGTTTTGACATATAAATAAATAATATGACAAAGAAACTTAGCTGTCATGAAAATGACAGCCGTCATAACAATGGGTGGTATGAATAAAAACTAGGAAAAGCTTTTACTAAGTAAATATTGAGGTTGTGCTAACATGTAAATGAATAAAACAAATGGGATTTGCTAACCCCTAGCAAATGCTTAAAATTTTTGGAAGCTTAGCTTTTGCTGGGGAAATCATATGAATAAACGTTTAGCTCGTTCTAGTTTGTTCTAGGATATTCTCATTTTTTTCTAGCCACCGTTTGGAAATGCTAGCATCGCTAGTAAAAAGTCAGTCACAACGCAAACTTCATAGAGAGTGGTGTGATCCTGGTGTTAAATAATAATAATAAAAAGCAACAATCATGGCTATGTTTATGGAACTTAGGCAGCAGAAAGTTTACCGCGAAAGAAGAAGAGTTAGTGACTGTAAAAAATTACTTCGTTTTGAAAGTGAGAGTGTTGACTTTTTGGCAAATGAGTTTTTACCAGAAACGTACGAAACACGAGGTGGTTCCCTCTCTCCTCGTCAAAGGATGGAGATATTTCTTCGCTACATGGGTGATCCTGGATTCCAAACTGGAGTTGGTGAGGACATTGGAGTAGATCAGTCCACAGTATCAAAGAACATTGGGTATGTACTGGACAAAATTGTTGAAAAAGCTAATCATTGGATAAAATTTCCAAATACTGTACAGGAAATAAATAATGCAAAGCTTCAATGGCAAAGACGATACTCTCTTCCTACTGTCATTGGTGCATTAGACTGCACCCACATTGAGATAAGAAAACCGACACAATTTGGTGATGAGTATATTAATAGGAAGGGGTACCCCAGCATAAATGTACAGGCCACTTGTGACGCTAATGAATATTTCACAAGCATAAGTGCTGAGTGGCCTGGTAGTGTGCATGATGCTAGAATATGGAGGTGGAGTATCGTCAGAGATGTGATATCACAGTTCAATGGAAATGCTTGTTTGCTCGGGGACTCGGGCTATGGGATATCACCATGGCTCATTACACCATACAAGCCAGCAAGAAATGCTGAGGAAACAAATTTCAATCTCATTCATGCCAGTGAAAGAGTCATAATTGAGAGAATATTTGGCCAGCTTAAGCAAAGATTTCCAATCCTTGGAAATTGTGTACGCTTATCATTAAGAAGAATACCAAAAGTTATACTCTCCTGTGCAGTCCTTCATAATGTAAGCAAGCATCTTAATGACGCGTATGACTATAATGTACAACGAAATGAAGAAATAGAAGAAGCAAGTGACGAAGACCCTGAAGAACACGAGTTTCAAGAAGAAATCAATGATACGAAACGAAGAGGAGAAGCAAAGCGGCGGAAAATGCTAGATTTCATTTGATTATGTGTGTGTGTAAATTTATAGTTATATTGTTAGGTTAATTTGAGGAATATATAGTGCATTGTAATATAATTATAGTCTTATGTCCACAGCAAAAATACAGGAAAGGAATAAAGTCTTTATTACTAACTTTATTACTAGCATAATCCCCCCCCACACACACACACACACACACACACACTCAAGCAGCAGATACATCAGAAGCTCACACCGTTGCAGATACACACTAAACACACACACACACACACACACACACACACACACACACACACACACACACACACACACACACACACACACACACACACACACACACACACACACACACAGCATTATTTAATTTAATTTGGTCTCTGTGTGTGTGTGTGTGTGTGTGTTTGTGTGTGTGTGTGTGTGTGTGTGTGTGTGTGTGTGTGTGTGTGTGTGTGTGTGTGTGTGTGTGTGTGTGTGTGTGTGTGTGTGTGTGTGTGTGTGTGTGTGTGTGTGTGTGTGTGTGTGTGTGTGTGTGTGTGTGTGTGTGTGTGTGTGTGTGTGTGTGTGTGTGTGTGTGTGTGTGTGTGTGTGTGTGTGTGTGTGTGTGTGTGTGTGTGTGTGTGTGTGTGTGTGTGTGTGTGTGTGTGTGTGTGTGTGTGTGTGTGTGTGTGTGTGTGTGTGTGTGTGTGTGTGTGTGTGTGTGTGTGTGTGTGTGTGTGTGTGTGTGTGTGTGTGTGTGTGTCTGTGAACAGACTAGGTCAAAAACTATAAACCGTGGGAACCTGAAATTGAGTATTTAGTGTAGGTATATACCCGCGATGTGACAGCTTAAATTTCATCAAAATTGCTCAAAGGGAGGGGGTACTTTATTTAATAACTTTTTACGTTTTTTTCGATTTTCTCAAAAACGGCTCTAACGATTTTCATTAAACTGAGTATTTGATCTATTTATATGCCCGAGATATGACAGTAAAAATTTCATCAAAATTGATTAACCAGAGGGGGGACTTAACTTAATAAATTTTGTATCATTTTCACGTGGTTTTTTTATTTACTCAAAAACGGCTTCAACGATTTTGATCAAACTGGGTATATGATGTATGTATATGCCCGAGATATGACTGTAAAAATTTCATCAAAATTGATCAACCGGAGAGGGGACTTTACTTAATAAATTTTGTACCAATTTCACGTGTACATATTTTTTATTTACTCAAAAACGGCTTTAACGATTTTGAAAAAACTGTGTATTTGATGTATGTATATACCAAATATGTAAAAGCCAACATTTCATCAAAATTGGTCCAATTGAGGGGGCACTTTATTTCATGACTTTTTTCCAATTTTTACCTTTTTTTCGATTATCTCAAAAACGGCTTTAACGATTTTTATCAAATTCGTCATGTTTAATGTAAATTAGGTTTTCTTTAATATCAGGTAAGCTTTATCATTATTAAAATGTTCTGAGGTGGCTTTTTTTTGGGGGGTGGGCCTCAGAGTTGAGCCCACGCATGCGGAGTACTCCTTTAATGACAGACCATTGTTCATAATTAAAGCCATTCTGTTCATTAGAGAAGTGGCAATTAACAAAACGCATTAATTTCTAATCTAAGTAAGTTGGTAAGTGAAAGTTGTGTGTTGCGTGCACTCACCAGATTTTTTTTTATTGTTTTTTATTATTATTATTATTATTTTTTTTTTGGAGGGGTTGTCATTGGGATCAGGAAAGGTCAAAAGATCCAAACATTTATTTATTTAATTGTAAACTTAAAGTTCTATAAGTTTTCAAATACAAGGTATTCTCCTAATTCAATTAAATCAACTTGAACTGATTTATCAGCATAATGTTTATTTTTTTCCTCCTCTATTTTTTCTATTTGAGCTTTTTGGATTTAAAATTGCTGCAACAAAACAGCTCTTTGAAGCTCAGGTAGCGTAAGTGATGTTTCTTCACATTCAAGTTCACTTAAAATATTTTTCTTCTTCCTTCTTTTCCTTTCTAATGACGATGTGGATAGGTCATTTTCATCGGATAAGGATATTTCAGAAGTACAAGTAGGTACCTTTTCATTTGAAGCTGTTTCAACAGCATTCTTACTCCTTACTCCCGCTGACAGGCCGCAAGATATTTTATTTAATACCGGGTTATTCTCTGCATCCATCACTTCCAAGATTACCTTTTCCCAGTCCTTTAAAACAACTTTTTTGTTTCCAGTGGCCCTAATGTCTGTTTTCTTTTTTACTGATGTTTTCATATTGCTTAAAAGTTTTTTCAATTGTGACAGTAATACTCTCTGCCCACTCACTTTTGAGAACTCTTCTACTAACGATTCCCAAGCTTTCTTCTTTGAACTTATAACTGCCGGTATTTGGGACTTGTCAAGAACAACGGGGTATTTTTGAACTAGCTGCACCAGGAGATCCCTATCAAGTTGTTTTTCATCATTTGGTAAATGAACTTCTTCATCTAAATACATCATAGATGTTGCTATGACAAGAGACCGTACATACACTGGAGAGAGAAAGCAACAACATCCTGAGCTAAAGCATGTTCATTCCTGTCAGGAAAAGCATAGGGAGAGGTCTAGCTATTGCTAGGGGCTAAGAATTCCTCCATACTTAGCTTTTAAAAGAATTTTTGGACAGATCTTAGATCAATCTAAGCTAGGCTAGGAAAAGTTTATTCATATTGATTTTAGCATTTTCTAAAACTGCTTAGAATGATCTAACTTTGCTTTTGCTTGTTTTATTCATACCAACCACCCAATGAGTGTATGAATAGATAATTAATGTTATTACTAGAGTTATTTACACGAATTTAGGCATCCGGATTAACATATGTAAGTTTTATTTTGCACGAAATTGCACATTTTGAGGGTTACTGCACAAATTTGCACATTTTAGGTTTTCAGTGCACGAAAGTGCACTTTTTGATATTTCTTAAAAATGTTGATTTTTTTTTTTAATTTTTATTATAGAGAATAGTTATGATTTATTTTAAAATCACCAACAATAATACCGATGTTTTTATGTATTTATAATTTATTTAACTACCTAATTTTCTAAGAAAGAAAAAATGATTCATGATTTCAAAATATTTCTTCGAACTCGTTAAGGAAATACTATTATGTCGAACAACGCACCTTTGTATTAACTTTCTCAGAAGTTCTAATTTGATTTGACCCAACCTTCCCACCTACTCCTTTATTTTCATTTCATTCTGAAGTTGAGTTTAGTTCGGTAAACAAGTACAATAGTGAAAATGCCTAAAGTGACAGCCAGCCAATCTTCCAAAATCAAAATTTGGATAAAACCATACCCAGAATTGAAATCAGACGGGAAAACAATTTTTTGTTCTTCTTGCAATAAATCAATTGGTTCCGATCGAAAATCTCAAGTGGATGCTCATTGCAACTCAAGTAAGTAGATTTTATCTTTTCATAAGTAGCACACGATAGCATTTGACTATTCCCAATATCTTTTTACTTTCACTTACCTATATATGTAATATATAGTAAGTGGAAGTATTGCGATCGTGAAAATTTTCGACTTCCGGTTTTCAACGGAAATAAACGTTTTGCGACCCCCTGAGTCGAAATAACCAAGTCCCGCGAAATGGTCTGTGTGTGTGTGTGTGTGTGTGTGTGTGTATGTGAACAGACTAGCTCAAAAACTATAAACCGTGCGAACCTGAAATTTGGTATTTAGAGTATGTATATGCCCGCGATGTGACAGCAAAAATTTCATCAAATTTACTCAAAGGGAGGGGGTACTTTATTTAATAACTTTTTAAGTTTTTTTCGATTTTCTCAAAAACGGCTCTAACGATTTTGATTAAACTGAGTATTTGATCTATTTATATGCCCGAGATATGACTGTAAATATTTCATCAAAATTGATCAACCGGAGGGGGGACTTTACTTAATAAATTTTGTATCATTTTCACGTGTTTTTTTTATTTACTCAAAAAAGGCTTTAACGATTTTGATCAAACTTTGTATTTGATGTATTTATATGCCCGAGATATGACTGTAAAAATTTCATCAAAATTGATCTACAGGAGGGGGACTTTATTTCATAATTTTTTTCCAATTTTTACCTTTTTGATCGATTATCTTAAAAACGGCTTTAACGATGTTTATCAAATTCGTTATGTTTAATGAAAATTAGTTGTTATTTAATATCAGGTAAGCTTTATCATTATTAAAATGTTCTGAGAGGGCTTAAATGGGGAAGGGGCCTTTTTTGTTTTCCTATAAAGTACCTTTGTTTTAGTTAATATTGAGAAATGAACTGTCTTTCATCACGCCTAAAAATAAGAAATGGCTAAATATGATATATGAAGAAAATCAAGTAAACATATACAAGAGAAAAAAAGAAAAATAATCCGTCAACTCATAAAGCACCTTGAGCTCACGCATGCGCCGTACGCCTTTAATGACAAACCAATGCGTTATTATTAAAAATGTTCTGTTCATTTGAGAAGTGGCAATTAACAAAACGCATTAAGTTCTAATCTAAGTAAGTTGGTAAGTGAAAGTTGTGTGTTGCGCGCACGCACCAGATTTTTATTTTTATAGGTGGGCACACACAGTTAACTGCAGCACGAAAATCCGAGCGAGCCCCAATTCAACAGTTACTCACACAAAGTTGCTCGTCGTTAGACAATAAACAAACAGTTTTTGCCGATTTATATTACGCGCTTCCAATATTCCATTCAATAAACTGCAGTCCAAGCCCTTTAAGTGTTTTTTGCAAAAATACACAAAACAAAACATTCCTGACGAGAGCACCCCAAGAAAAAATTATCTAAAAAACTGTTTTAAACATTCTGTTGAAGAAATGCGAAAAATAATTGAAAATAATTATATTTACATCATGGTAGATGAAACAACAGACCCACGGGGACTTTATATTTGCAGTTTAATTGTTGGAATCCTACACCCGGAGATTGAACCCAAACCATATCTAATTTCATGCAAGCAGCTTCCATAAACAAACTACGAGACTGTCTCTCGATTTGTGAACGACTGTTTAGCAATTTTTTTCTGTCAAACATCTTACCAAGAAAAAATCCTTTTATTTGTTAGCGATGCCGCTCCGTATATGGTAAAAGCTGGAGAAGCATTAAAAGTTTTTTATTCAAATATGGTACACGTAACTTGTGTTGCGCATGGTTTAAACCGTGTAGCTGATAAAGTGAGGGAAATTTTCCCAAATGTCAACAAACTTGTTAATAATGGGAAAAAATATTTTTAAAAGCTCCTCACCGCGTGACAGCTTATAGAAATAGTGTGGACTGCCCCCTTCCCCTAGAACCTGTGATAAGTAGATGGGGAACATGGATCGAAGCAGCCCTATTTTATTCAGATCATTTTAATATTTTTAAAGAGTTTGTTTCTACTCTTGAAGATGAAATCTGTTTTAAATTTTACATCTGTTGCATCAGATCTAGCATTTATAAGATCCCATTTATCGGTTCTACCTTCGCAAATAAAAAAGCTTGAAGAGCAAAACTTAACGTTGACGTCACAGATTAATAATGTAGAGAAAGTTGGAGATGAATTAGAAAAAATCGAAAACGAAAAGGGAAAAATAATTTTTGATAAATTTAAATTAGTTATAGAAAAAAACACGGGTTACAAAATTTTACAAATTTACAACAAAGCTCTTAACGGAGAAGACGCAGATGTGGAGGTGGATCCAGTAATATTGAGTAACTACAAAAGATGTCCCATCACAAGTGTTAATGTGGAGCGCATGTTTTCACAGTTGAAACACATATTAGATGACCGACGATATAACTTTACGGAACATAATCTGGAAATGTACATGATTGTAAATTTTAATAAAATTTTAGAAATTTCTATTTGATAAATTAATATAGTTAGTAGAAAATTTATGTTTTACTATATATATATTATTAGTTTTGTTTAATTATGATTCCTTGCAAACATTTTTTTTGTAGTTTTTGTAAGCACATATGTATGTTACAATAAAAATATAAATATGTTAAATTAATATTTGATTTTTTCAATTATTACCACCTCTTCACACAGCAGAAGGTTGAATTGCACGTTTGTCAATGTTTTTTATTTTTATTGCACGTTTTGTCAGTGTTTTTTATTTTTATTGCACGTTTTTGCACGTTTGGCTAATTTTTATTGCACGTTTTTAAAAATTTTACTGCACGAAATCCGGCCTTTAGTTATTACTAACCGAAAAACGGAGAGTAAAGTTACAATGACGTGTTTGCATTTAACAGAACTACCAGCTTTACACGAAAGTTGCTTATTATTATTAATAAATTTGATTTCCAATTTAATTTCATGGGGCAGTCCTTTAAGATCGCTCGTTTGAAGCCACAAGGCTTGTAAAATGACTGTTTTTTTACTTATAGATATTATTCCACATGTAATTATGTGGTTTGCATCAAGGATAGCCTGCCCTTCAATTAACGGTCTCTTAAAATCACCAATTATCTCTATCACATCAACTACATCTATCCCCGTTCTTTCCGACATTTTGTAAAACTACTAGCGCACCCTATAGTCGATCGCGCCCGCCTATACCTGTTACTAATTAAACAAAAATAATTCACAAGAAAACATTTAAATATTCACCGTAAAATGTGAGAATAAAAATAATAACACAAAAATAATTTATATAAGAATGTAATCACAAATAAGTATTTTAATACCAAAAAAATTAATTGTAATAATTGTCGTGGATTCGGTTTTAATTTATCTCAAGTATGCGAAAATTCACACCCTATTTTGTGATTTTATTTAGGTGTTTACAAAATACTCGTAAAAAGTGAAAAAAAAATAATTGCAGCTGTCGGAGGTTTAATTGTCCAATCAAGAGACAATAAAGTTTCTGAAGAAGAAACTAGAGCAGAAGATTCCACCCCTCCCCTAGTTCCGGGTCGCATGAATTTTCAATATGGGCTTCTTTTGATCATAAAGTTTCTTCCAGGCAATCAAAAGGGACAACCAGCTCCCTTGCAATCATGGAAGTCCATAGATATCTAGAGGAACCAGAAAAAAATAGAAAAGGCGACCCTATGAGATGGTGGGCCGAACAAAACTTTAATTATCCATTTCTTAGTGAATTAACAAAAATAAAACTTTGTGCCCTCGCAACTTCCGTCCCGTGCGAGAGAATATTTTTTAAGGCGGGATATTTAATTTCCGATCGCTGTTCTCGATTAGACGGCGAGAAAGTAAACCAGATTTTATTCTTAATGCAAATGCTGATTTTTTTTTCAGTAAACGGCATTGCAACTCATTGGCGGATCCAGGGGGGGGGGGGGGGTTGGGGGCTGGAGCCCCTCCCTTTGGAAAATTTTTCGTCATTAAAAGATAGAATTTGACTTTCCTTAATGTAGTAAGGAAGCAAGTTAACGAACAAATAATGTGCAGAACAATTATAATTTTAGTTGTGGGAAAGGAACATAAAGGTATAAAAGCTGATTAGCAGATCCAAATGAAGGGCTGTGGGGCTGCATCCCCCCCCCTTTAGGACTGCCCCTTTACGATCGGCTGGATCCGCCCATGTTGCAACTATAGTTAGTAAATAATTGTCAATTTTACTGCCATAATTTTAGCTTTGTTCCCACCCAGCCGGATAACCATAAGATAACTAAAAATCTGGTGCGAGCGCGCAACACACAACTTTCACTTACCAACTTACTTAGATTAGAAATTAATGCGTTGTTGTGGTCCCCTCCACGAGACCAATTTTGAGGAAATGTTGGCTATCGCATCTTTGGCATATAAATATATCAAATACCCAGTTTGATCAAAATCGTTAAAACTGTTATTGAGTAAATAAAAAAAAAACACGTGAAAATGATACAAAATTTATTAAGTAAAGTCCCCCCTCCGGTTGATCAATTTTGATGAAATTTTTACAGGCATATCTCGGGCATATAAATATATCAAATACCCAGTTTGATCAAAATCGTTAAAACTGTTTTTGAGTAAATAAAAAAAAAACACGTGAAAATGATACAAAATTTATTAAGTAAAGTCTCCCCTCCGGTTAATCAATTTTGATGAAATTTTTACACTCATATCTCAGGCATATAAATGGATCAAATACTCAGTTTAATCAAAATCGTTAGAGCCGTTTTTGAGAAAATCGAAAAAAACGTAAAAAGTTATTAAATAAAGTACCCCCTCCCTTTGAGCAATTTTGATGAAAATTTTGCTGTCACGTCGCGGGCATATACCTACTCTAAATACCCAATTTCAGACTCCCACGGTTTATAGTTTTTGAGCTAGTCTGGTCACACACACACACACACACACACACACACACACACACACACACACACACACACACACACACACACACACACACACACACACACACACACACACACACACACACACACACACACACACACACACACACACACACACACACACACACACACACACACACACACACACACACACACACACACACACACACACACACACACACACACACACACACACACACACACACACACACACACACACACACACACACACACACACACACACACACACACACACACACACACACACACACACACACACACACACACACACACACACACACACACACACACACACACACACACACACACACACACACACACACACACACACACACACACACACACACACACACACACACACACACACACACACACACACACACACACACACACACACACACACACACACACACACACACACACACACACACACACACACACACACACACACACACACACACACACACACACACACACACACACACACACACACACACACACACACACACACACACACACACACACACACACACACACACACACACACACACACACACACACACACACACACACACACACACACACACACACAGACCATTTCGCGGGACTTGGTTATTTCGACTCAGGGGGTCCCAAAACGTGTATTTCCGTTGAAAACCGGAAGTCGAAATTTTTCACGATCGCAATACTTCCACTTACTATATATTTCATATATAGGTAAGTAAAAGTAAAAGTTGGAAAAACATTATGAAATAAAGTCCCCCTCCTGTAGATCAATTTTGATGAAATTTTTACAGTCATATCTCGGGCATATAAATACATCAAATACAAAGTTTGATCAAAATAGTTAAGGCCTTTTTTGAGTAAATAAAAAACACACGTGAAAATGATACAAAATTTAATAAGTAAAGTCCCCTCTCCGGTTGATCAATTTTGATGAAATTTTTACAGTCGTATCGCGGGCATATAAATAGATCAAATACTCAGTTTAATCAAAATCGTTAGAGCCGTTTTTGAGAAAATCGAAAAAAACGTAAAAAGTTATTAAATAAAGTACCCCCTCCCTTTGAGCAATTTTGATGAAATTTTTGCTGTCACATCGCGGGCATATACCTACTCTAAATACCCAATTTCAGGCTCCCACGGTTTATAGTTTTTGAGCTAGTCTGTTCACACACACACACACACACACAGACCATTTCGCGGGACTTGGTTATTTCGACTCAGGGGGTCCCAAAACGTGTATTTCCGTTGAAAACCGGAAGTCGAAATTTTTCACGATCGCAATACTTCCACTTACTATATATTTCATATATAGGTAAGTGAAAGTAAAAAGGTGCCCTTACACGTTCGGTTTTTACTTTCACTTACCTATATATGAAATATATAGTAAGTGGAAGTATTGCGATCGTGAAAAAATTCGACTTCCGGTTTTCAACGGAAATACACGTTTTGGGGTCCCCTGAGTCGAAATGACCAAGTCCCGCGAAATGGTCTGTGTGTGTGTGTGTGTCTGTGTGTGTGTGTGTGTGTGTGTGTGTGTGTGTGTGTGTGTGTGTGTGTGTATGTGAACAGACTAGCTCAAAAACTATAAACCGTGCGATCCTGAAATTGGGTATTTAGTGTAGGTATATGCCCGCGATGTGACAGCATAAATTTCATCAAAATTACTTAAAGGGAGGGGGTACTTTACTTAATAACTTTTTAGGTTTTTTTCGATTTTCTCAAAAACGGCTCTAACGATTTTGATTAAACTGAGTATTTCATCTATTTATATGCCCGAGATATGACTGTAAAAATTTCATCAAAATTGATTAACCGGAGGGGGGACTTTACTTAATAAATTTTGTAACATTTTCACGTGTTTTTTTTATTTAATCTAAATCGGCTTTAACGATTTTGATCAAACTGGGTATTTGATGTATTTTTATGCCCGAGATATGACTGTAAAAATTTCATCAAAATTGATTAACCGGAGGGGGGACTTTACTTAATAAATTTTGTAACATTTTCACGTGTTTTTTTAATTTAATCTAAATCGGCTTTAACGATTTTGATCAAACTGGGTATTTGATGTATTTTTATGCCCGAGATATGACTGTAAAAATTTCATCAAAATTGATTAACCGGAGGGGGGACTTTACTTAATAAATTTTGTAACATTTTCACGTGTTTTTTTGATTTTCTCAAAAACGGCTCTAACGATTTTGATTAAACTTAGTATTTGATCTATTTATATGCCCGAGATATGTCTGTAAAAATTTCATCAAAATTGATCAACCGCAGGGGGCACTTTACTTATTAAATTTTGTATCATTTTTACGTGTTGTTTTTATTTACTCAAAAACGAATTCACGATATTGACCAAACTGGGTATTTGATGTATGTATATGCCAAATATGTGATAGCCAACATTTCATCAAAATTGATCAACCGAAGGGGGGACTTAACTTAATAAATTTTGTATCATTTTCACGGGTTTTTTTATTTACTCAAAAACGGCTTTAACGATTAATAAAAATAAGATATGAATGTAGAAAAATGTGTGACTTTGGGAAATGATATTTAACAAAACACGTCAATTTCTTATCTAAGTAAGTTGGTAAGTGAAAGTTGTGTGTTGCGCGCACGCACCAGATTTTTTCGTTCCGGACCGTCGTTCCAAACTGGCGAAAAAAACCGAACGTGTAAGGTCAAAAACCGTCGGTTTGGAACGAAGTCCGGGCAACCTGTCGGAGACAGAATTCAGAAACGTCGAGTTGGACTGAACCGACCGTGTAAGGGCGCTTCGTTCCAAACCGTCGGTTATTTTCTCTTTAAATTAAGAACATTATTGTTTCTATGGTTATAATAGTTAAGTTTTCTCTACGAAAAATAATTTAATAAACATTGATATATTTATTTTAGATACAACATTAAACAAAACTTTTTATTATTACAAATGTTCGCCTCAAATATGAATCTATCATCTTCATCAACTACAAAAAAAATGCAATTATCGATGTTTTCATTACATATTATTTTAAGATTATTTTCCTCACTATAGGGACAAACATTGCTCACGATGGAACTTTAAATGATATAATTAAATAAAAGTGATTTTGATTTATTTTTTTGTCCGATGGCTCAATATAAATTAAGAAATCCTAGCCGCGCATTTCAACAACATGAATGTAGACATCCCATAGAACATCTCTACGAACTACCCGCATTATCTATCGTCCTCCTTCTCTTCAAATGCAATAATTCTAAAATAAAAAAATCTGGTGCGTGCGAGCAACACACAACTTTCACTTACCAACTTACTTAGATAAGAAATTAATGCGTTTTGTTAATGCCACTTCTCAAAGTTACACATTTTCCACATTCATTTCTTATTTTTGTTTTCATTTGCTCTATAAACCCCTCAGAACATTTTAATAAACGCTTACCTGATATTAAATAACACTCAATTTTCATTAAACATGACGAATATGAAGAAAATCGTTAAAAGTTTTTGAGATAATCTAAAAATTAGAAAAAAAGTTATGAAATAAAGTGTCCGCTTCGGTTGATCAATCTTGATGAAATGTTGGCTATCACATCTTTGGCATATACATACATAAATACCCAGTTTGATCAAATTCGTGAAAGCCGTTTTTGAGTAAATAAAAAAAACACGTGAAATTGATACAAAATTTATTAAGTAAAGTCCCCCCTCCGGTTGATCAATTTTGATGAAATGTTGGCTATCACATCTTTGGCATATACATACATCAAATATCCAGTTTGATCAAAATCGTGAAAGCCGTTTTTGAGTAAATAAAAAAAACACGTGAAAATGATACAAAATTTATTAAGTAAAGTCCCCCCTCCGGTTGATCAATTTTGATGAAATGTTGGCTATCACATCTTTGGCATATACATACATCAAATATCCAGTTTGATCAAAATCGTGAAAGCCGTTTTTGAGTAAATAAAAAAAAACACGTGAAAATGATACAAAATTTATTAAGTAAAGTCCCCCCTCCGGTTGATCAATTTTGATGACATTTTTACAGTCATATCTCGGGCATATAAATAGATCAAATACTCAGTTTAATCAAAATCGTTAGAGCCGTTTTTGAGAAAATCGAAAAAAATGTAAAAAGTTATTAAATAAAGTACCCCCTCCCTTTGCGCAATTTTGATGAAATTTTTGCTGTCACATCGCGGGCATATACATACACTAAATACCCGATCTCAGGTTCGCACGGTTTATAGTTTTTGAGCTAGTCTGTTCACACACACACACACACACAGACACACACACACACACACACACACACACAGACCATTTCGCGGGACTTGGTTAATTGGACTCAGGGGACCCCAAAACGTGTATTTCCGTTGAAAACCGGAAGTCGAAATTTTTCACGATCGCAATACTTCCACTTACTATATATTTCATATATAGGTAAGTGAAAGTAAAAATAACCTTAAAAATTTTAATGAACGTATTTTAGACATAAGATTTCCGTCGACTACATGAAATGCAAACAATTACCATAATCTTTGCTTTTATTATTAATTATTGCATTGTTTTTTTTCCTCAACATATGGACAAACATTTTTCGGATAGAATTTTAAATTTTAATAAGTTATTTTGAATTATTTTTGTCTGATGGATCAATATACAGGGACTTGCAAATGTTTTCATACACCGCCCATGTATATTGGATTACAATTGGAAAATAAAATCTATGCAAAAAATGTTTCCAATGTAAAACGTATGTATAACTTGAATTCTGCTCTTTAAACTGTTATTAATTTATATAAATTTATACAAAATAAATATATTTTTTATGAATTCAAGTAGAAATTCCACAGTTTTAATGCAGCAAGAAGTTTTCAAACATATCAACGTTACTTTATTTAAGTTGTTAGCAGGTCCAGAACGATTACCAATAATAACATCAATTAAAATTAAAATAATGAATATTGTTTTAACAAGCATATGATCAATTGACAAATATCAGGGGATTTTATATTTTTACTTTCACTTACCTATATATGAAATATATAGTAAGTGGAAGTATTGCAATCGTGAAATTTTTCGACTTCCGGTTTTCAACGGAAATACACGTTTTGGGGTCCCCTGAGTCGAAATGACCAAGTCCCGCGAAATGGTCTGTGTGTGTGTGTGTGTCTGTGTGTGTGTGTGTGTGTGTGTGTGTGTGAACAGACTAGCTCAAAAACTATAAACCGTGCGATCATGAAATTGGGTATTTAGTGTAGGTATATGCCCGCGATGTGACAGCATAAATTTCATCAAAATTACTTAAAGGGAGGGGGTACTTTACTTAATAACTTTTTAGGTTTTTTTCGATTTTCTCAAAAACGGCTCTAACGATTTTGATTAAACTGAGTATTTGATGTACTAATATTCCCGAGATATGACTGTAAAAATTTCATCAAAATTGATTAACCGGAGGGGGGACTTTACTTAATAAATTTTGTAACATTTTCACGTGTTTTTTTTTATTTACTCAAAAACGGCTTTAAAGATTTTGATCAAACTGGGTATTTGATGTATGTATATGCCCGAGATATGACTGTTAAAATTTCATCAAAATTGATTAACCGGAGGGGGGACTTTACTTAATAAATTTTGTATCATTTTCACGTGTTTTTTTTATTTACTCAAAAACGGCTTTAACGATTAACAAAAATAAGAATGTGGAAAAATATGTGAATTTGGGAAATGATATTTAGCAAAACACGTCAATTTCTAATCTAAGTAAGTTGGTAAGTGAAAGTTGTGTGTTGCGCGCACGCACCAGATTTTTTTCTATATATATTCTTAACTAGCATTCCCCGTCGCGGCTTCGCCCGCGAGCCTTTAAAATCAATTCTGATCATTATCATGGTATTGATTTAATATAATATGTTAACTGATGTTAAGGAGATTTAGTAGAATTTGAGCTTCCGGTAGGTGGAATGTTGGAGGGGGAAGCTGCCGGCTCGGTAGAAGAGACGGAGACGCGCAATGGAGAGTGATCACTAAAACCGCCGAAACAAAAAATGACTTACTCCTCGTGAACGCTTCATTTTTCGGCTGTAAAACATGGTTTTCGACGCCCAATAGGGCCTTTCGAGTTAAACTCGTCATATCAAATTCTTTAAAATGAGTCCTAATTAGATATATTTTCTCGAAGTTCGAAAATAGATGTCCGTTAGAGTTAAACGACAATTTCGCCATTTACATTTTAGATATTCTTAGGGGTTACATTTTTGATATTCCTTTCTTTGTGGTTACCTACATCGCTTTTAAAATTTAAATTCCGAAGTTTCTAATCATAAGTAGTTTTTGCTCTGCGTTGATTCTGTCAGTCAGGACAAAGCCTCTTATATATATGGAGAAGTATATATATAGTAGTATAGTAGTATATATATATGGAGAAATATATGGAAAAGAGATCGAAATAAACACGCACCATCTCCAATCATGGGAATCACAGTGTGCATAATTTGATTACCACTAATATTTAAATAATCAGTAGCCATATTTTATGTGAATGTCTATTTTAATACTATTGTAACGTTAAATCGATATTCAAATAAAAAACATATGGTTTAAAATCTCAACAATAGATTTCCGTTAGAGTTAAACGACAATTTCGCCATTTAAGCCCCTTAGGGGTTACATTTTTGAAATTCCTTTCTTAGTGGTTACCTACATCGCGTTTAAAGTCTAAATTCCGAACTTCAAGTTTCTATCATTAGTAGTTTTTGCTCTGCGTTGATTCTGTCAGTCAGGACAAAGCCTCTTATATATATAGAGATTAGAAAAATACGAATTTAAAAACCACAAATGAGTCATGATTGAAACATTTATTTGAATTAAAACATTTTTAATTATTACAATCAAGGGTTGGACGGACGGAATGGAACGAACGTGCAAGGACGTATCTGCCTCCGTTTCAAACCGACGGTTTTCCCCCACCATCCCTAGTGCAAACAGATGGCTCGGAACGGTGAAAAAACCGAACGTGTAAGGGCACCTTAAGGTAAAGCGCACATTGAACTGTGCCACGCAGGCGACGCAGAGCAGGCGCACAGTGGGGCGAGTCCACTGTCCGGCCGGACATTGGGCCAAAACATGAAAGTTAAAATTTAAAATCCTTTCCCCGTCATGTGCACTAATTTTTAACTCAATCTTTGCGTTAATAATGATACAATATGAGTTGAAACATGACAGTAAGACATTCATCTTTTTTATATTTAAAGTTAATGTGCCTATATTTTCTGGCTAAACTTAATGGAATGTTTACAATATGATCAAGCATCCTTTCTTAGTGGTTACCTACATCGCGTTTAAAATCTAAATTCCGAACTTCAAGTTTCTATCATTAATAGTTCTTGCTCTGCGTTGATTCTGTCAGTCAGGACAAAGCCTCTTATACTCGTATATATAGAGATTGTTACAACATACTATTGTAAACGTAATTGTTATAAATTTTAAAATAAAATTGTTAATGCATTTTGAATTTATACTAATATACTTCATAATTATAATGTACGTACGATATATATATATATATATATATATATATATATATATATATATATATATATATATATATATATGTGTGTGTAATGATTATGAATGAAATGACAATAACTAAGATTCTGCATTCTCAAAAATATAAACTGACAAAATTTGAGAAGTCCAGCGAAATTTCTTTGAGAGTTATAGCCGATGTCCGACGGGAGTGTGGACTCGTCCCACTGTGAGGCGACACGAAAAAAAAACTGCGTCGCACAGTTGCCCGCGCACATTGGAGAGCAGTTTTTGTGCCCCAGTCTCGGGAAGGCAGGGGCTTTTTTAGTTAAAGTATGTTAGATTTCTTGGATTTAAGATCAGAATCTGATTTGGATATAGAGTTGAACAAAAAGTGCATTATCAAAAGTCAAGGTAAAAAAAGATTGTGATATAATGAGGAAATGGAGAAAAGACCAGCTCACGAAAGAATTTGCAAACAGAATATTCTTAACAATCTATTAACTATTTCCGTCTGTGTCTGGTGAATTACATTATTACATTGAAGTTACTATTTAGTCTGAGGGATCCAAAGCTTAAAACCATAACTTATCGTGATGTTATAAAATAAGGTAATGAGAGGTCTGGTTAAGGTGCCTTTACACCTTCCGAACCTCACCTTCGAACAAGTTTTCCTTCGAACCTTGCCGTACCGACGTGAAGCAAACAGCCATTTATACTTCACGTGACGTTAAGCGAACCAATATGGCTGACGCACCCAAAGCTAGCTCATGATCATGAAGAAAAATCTCCATTATCAATATATTTTGTATGATCTGAAAAATAAAAAAATAAGAGGCGATTTACAACGTTTCACAAATTACACAAGTATCACAAACAACTCCTGTCACTTAGGGAAAACCCAAATCAAAAGTGACACTAGCGCTACCCCCGAACCCAGGCGAACAGATGAAGTACCTAGAACACCCGAACAGTCGACGTGAAGGCTTCACGAAGGTTGTTCGAGGGTGGTGTGTTAACTTATAAAACATTATACATGTTTATAAGTTAATATTATCTTTAATTATCCACCATTACTTTATTTGACCAGTTGTAGTTTTATTTTTTGTACAAGTCTGTTATTCTTGAGCTACCGTGTCCCAGAACAAAATTTATTTTCTCTTCTTTTCTATACTGTATGAGAATAAAATTAAATTAAGTAGATAATATAACAGAGAAGAGTTATATTTACATAAAATATCTTATTAAAAAAGTTCCTATCGACACATGGTCCATTCTCCGCTCTTTCCGATTAATTGCGGTTTTCGATTTTATAAATAGCAGCTTTTTTTTTTCTTTTTTTTTTATTCAAACATATTTTTAAAAAAGAAATATACATTTTTTTTTTCAATCAAAGTTTCCATAAACTAAATTTCCATAAAGCCTATGTTTTTTTTGGTGAAATAATATCAGTCAAATTTTTCTGAGATCATAACTTGTTAAATTGTTTAATTAACTTCTAGTATCTATTAAAGGAAAACTTCTTTCCTATTTATTTAAAGTGTCACAGTAAGATAAATAAAAACTGACAAAAACAGGAATAAGGTATGACAAATAAAATAACAACATTAAAACTGTTACGGCAAATCTACTTTTAGAACTTCAGAAAGGCCCTAATCTAAATTTTAATATACGAGTATATATATATATATATATATTTTTTTTTTTTTTTTTTAAATAACTTTACAACTAAATAATAATTAAATAATTATTTAATAACTTACAACTAAATAATCAGCCGCACTTCAGTAGTGGTACCCTAAATTTTTTATCCTGAATTGTTTAGTTTTAGAAATTCAAAACACTTGTATCATGCACATTTGGAATAGCGAAAAATTTCAAAATTATATTTCGATTTTTAAATCTAAAATATCAGAATATATTTATATTTTGTAAATTATGGTATTTTTAGGATCGTTTTTTTCCCCTGTACTTATCTAGAACACTATATATACAGGGTGTTTCGGAATTGCACGGCACTATTTTAGGTACGTGTTCTCTAACACAAAATAAACAAAAAAGTTCATATTAACATATATCTCAAACTCATTTATTAAACAGATATCAAAGGTTGAAGATTTATTATTTATTTACTGCATTAAGACTGACTGTACAACGTTTAACGTGTTTAATACTAAATAAAAGGTTTTAATCACCTGATAAACAAATGAACGATAAGCAATGACAGTAGTTGCTCATCTGTTTGTCTAGTTCTGTGTGTTTTAGTGTGAGTGAATCTTGTGACACAGTTCAATTTATGATTATCATGGGAGATACCACAAATTTATTCACTTTTGATGAACAAACAGACATGCTTTTAACTTATGGCGAGGTACATACAAACGGTGCTGCTGCTGTTCGAAGATATCGTGAAAAATTTCCTAACCGAAGAATACCAAATCGTAAAACGTTTGAGGCCATTGAAAGACGTCTTAGGGATAATGGTACGCTAAAACCTATACGAGTGAACGCCGGTCGACAACGATTTCGACGAACTGCAAACGTAGAAGAAGAAATACTCGATGCTGTTCAGTTATCTCCTACTACTAGTACCAGAAGATTGTCACGTCGTTTCGATGTTTCCTCTACCAGCGTATGGCGAACTTTACGCGAACAACAATTATATCCATTTCACGTATCAAGTAGGCAAGATTTGTTACCACAAGATTATAACAAGCGCAGAAATTTCTCCCAGTGGTTAATTCGACAATGCACACGAGATCCTAACTTCCTGAACTGCATTTTGGTTACTGATGAATCTTGCTTTACAAGAAATGGGATTCTTAATTTTCGAAATACCCATACTTGGGCCGAAGAAAACTCTCATACGACTGCTGTTGGACATTACCAACATACATTCTCTTTAAATGTCTGGTGTGGTCTTCTAAGCGACAAAATCATCGGCCCCTTCTTTTTGCCACCTAGGCTGTCAGGTATATCTTACTTGCATTTTTTGCAAAATAATCTGCATGATATTCTAGAAGATATTCCGCTAGGCATTAGGCAAAGGCTGTGGTTTATGCATGACGGTGCTCCAGCTCACTTTTCTCATAGTGTCACTGATTATTTAAATGCAACTTATGGAGACCGATGGGTTGGTCGAAACGGACCTGTTAAATGGCCACCACGATCTCCGGATTTAACGCCATTAGATTATTTTGTGTGGGGCTGGATGAAGTCTATGGTTTATTCTGCGGCAGTTGACACTCAAGAAGGGCTAAGAAATCGGATCGTGGAAGCCGCAGTAACTATCAACCACCATCCTGATGCTATACGAAGAGCCAGAGAAGCATGGATTCGTCGTGCTGAATGTTGCATTCAACAAAACGGAGGCGCCTTTGAACATTTACTCTAAATGTTGTAATAATAATAAATAAATAGTAATAATAAATCTTTAACCTTTGATATCTGTTTAATAAATGAGTTTGAGATACATGTTAATATGAACTTTTTTGTTTATTTTGTGTTAGAGAACACGTACCTAAAATAGTGCCGTGCAATTCCGAAACACCCTGTATATACAGAAGACCTACCTAGTTTCATTAACCTACTTAAAAAAGAAGTAGAATTTCACAAACAATAGTATTAAATGATAATAATAGGAATTAAAATAATCAAATATTATTTTATTATTCCTGTGAGTCGCATCGGCACAGTTTTCTGTGGCAGATCCACGAATGCCACATCGTCCTGCTCTGCTCTGCGTCCCAAGGTGCGCAGTTCCTATTCGCAGGCGCAAGCGACGGTGCTGCTTCTTTACAGGAAATAGAGAAACGGGGATAGAAGCCGGGCCATTACCTGGGATTCATAGGGTTTTTTGGCGTTTTAAATTTATTTTTCCATAATTAAAACCCGATTGAGCAAAAAATTATTTGAAAAATGTCCAATAGGTATTGCTCGGTCACTCAGTGTTCAATTAGAAACTCAAATACGTGTCATTCCATTTATTTCCAAAAAATAAAAAACTTCTTAAAGAGTGGATTGTAAAATTAAGAATAGAAATCATATGGTAACCATTGAAGTGAAAAGTTTGAAAAAAAAAATTGCTGTGTAACTATTTTATCAATTTTAGGTATGAAAACTTGTTTTTTATTACTAAACTGAGCAAAACAACTCAGCACGAGGTTACGACAACGGTGTCCAATAAACTTTAGAATGTGTCCTGCTCCGTGGTCATCTGACAGTATGAACAATATAGATGCAAATAAAAATCTTACAGCCTGGGAAATGGTTATCGGCTGAAAACTTAGAAGAGGCGAAGACCCCAGAAATAAAATTGAGGTAAGAGACGTTATTGCTACTAGAAATAGCTTTGACGTCTTATCAAAAATCGAAGTAGATGAATCGCAGTCCATCACAAAACCAGTTCCCGAAAGACCCCCACCAATTAATCTCAATGATGTGGAAGATTACACTGCATTAGTGCAATTCCTTCAAAGAGAATCTGGTCAAAAAGCTTTAAATTAAAATCTACTACCAGAGGTGTTAGCGTGTACGTCGAAAATGTGGATACCCATCGCCATCTAGTAGCTAGGTTAAGAGATAAAGGTGCGGGATTCCATACCTTCCAACTGTATGAAGATCGAAGTCCTCGAGTAGTCATAAAAAATTTGCATCACGCCACTCCCATCGAAACAATTAAAAGCGAATTAAAAAACCTAGGTTACGATGCCATTCATATTGTCAATATTATATCCCGTTTTAAAAGACCGTTGCCCATTTTCTTTGCAGAAATCACAAAAGAGACATTTAATGATAAAATTTTTGATGTACAATTTTTATATCATACCGACCCTACTTCAATAATCGGTCTACTGAGGGCGCTGACTGAGGAAGTAAAGGATACGAAGGCCAAACTTAAAGGGATAGACGAGCTCAAAGACATAAAGGATACACTACAAAAACAATCCGAGCTATCCTTTGAAAATATGGCAGATTTGAACATGACAGACTCGTGAAAATCGAAAATCTACTAGAAGAGCAGAAGAGTCACGTTGAAAAATTGTCGCTAGAAAATAAAAATTTAAAAACCAAAATCTCGGAGTTAGAAACCCGCTTAAATAATACCGAACAGCTACAATTGAAAAACAGTTTAGAAATAAGAGGTGTCCCAGAGAAACCGGGAGAGTGACTTGGATGCGTTTAACTGAAAGGTGTACGTAAGTTACATCAAGACAGCGAACCCTTTAGGACTTTCGAAAGTTATATTTTTTTTCAATTTTACTCTTTTTATTTATAATAGAGACATTTTAAAGAACTCTATTCCCACTGTAGAGTTTTTCATTTTCATTTTCAATGTCTATATTTTTATCACAGTTATTTTTACCTTTGTATGGTCATTATTAATTTTTTTTTTTTTTTTAACAGCCCACTTTGACGAATTCCAAAAATATTTCCTCGACAACTTCCATCATATAATAGCAATAACCGAAACCTGGCTAAAACCGTTCATCCCTTCCTCCCATATCTCCCTTCCCAACTACCTATTTTTACGCCACGACAGATCTAATTGTACGGGAAGTGGTGTCGGATTATACAACCATGAAAACCTAAAGGCAAAGTCCTCCTCCAGTCTCCTTCCCCAGACCTTCCTCATGTAGAGTATATGTTTGTTGAAATCTCCTCCCTTTCCTCTTCCTTATTATTTGCCGTAGTCTATAGACCTCCTCGTGTTCTTTTCGACTGCCTCTTCGAATCTTCCCTCATCAATCTTGTATCCAAGTATCCTAACGTCATCATCACCGGAGATTTCAATGTAAATATGCTTGCAGACTCCCCCGAGAAATCCTATCTAACCAACCTCCTCTATTCCCACAATCTTTACCTAGTTCCCTATTTTCCAACACATCATACACAATATTCCGACACATGGCTCGACCTTTGTATCTCTGACTCTCCCTCCAAAATTGTCTCTTCTTCGCAATACCCCGTTCCTTTTCTCTCATTTCATGACCTCATCCAGATCTCATACGACCTCCCCGTCAAACGTTTTATTCCCAAGGAGATATCATTCCGCAATTTAGACCTCCTCTCCTATGAATCCCTTCAATCCGACCTTAAACCCGATCAATGGAATCTCATATATTCCTATGACTCAATCGATCCTATGGTCTCCATCCTCACCTCAAATTTGAAATCCATTTTAGATATCCATGCTCCACTGAAAACCCAAACCTTACGTCGTCCTGCTGCACCTTGGTTGACTCCTGAAATAAAGGATATGATAAAAAGAAGGGAAGCTGCAAGACGCAAATTTCGGCGAACCCGTTTGGCAGCGGATTATGCGTCTTTTAAAAAACATAGAAATCTGACCCAATTCGAAATCCGACGATCTAAATCCCTTCACTTCCACAATGCTCTTACCAATGCCCACGATCCTAAAAGCAAATGGAAAATACTCCGACAATTATCCCTACCAGGTTCCAATAACCCTAGCTCCTTTCAGCTCTCTCCAGATGATCTCAATAACCATTTCTCATCCTTCTCTTCTAATTCATCCCAACCTGCTGATATTAATCAGCATCATTTTAATCCGGAAAATTTCTTTTTTGCTCACATAACCTACGAAGACCGGCGTACTGCTATCCTAAAATCCCACACCAACGACTATGGTCCCGATGATATCCCAGTAAAGCTAATAATATCCTGTCTCCCAGCACTTATTCCTGTTCTTTATCACATCTACAACTTCTCTTTACAAAACTCCATATTCCCTTCTTCCTGGAAAACCGCTCTAGTCCGACCGTTAAACAAAACGGCAAACCCTTCCTCAATGAATGATTTCCGTCCAATCTCTCTCCTTTCAAACCTCTCAAAACCGTTAGAACGCCTCGTTCAAAACCAACTATCAAATTTCCTAGAAGAACGTTCCCTCATTAACCCTTTCCAATCAGGCTTCCGATCTGGGTACTCTACTCAATCCGCCCTCCTAAAAATTACCCATGACCTCCAAACGTCCATCGAACACCGAAAATTAACCATCCTCATCCTTCTTGATTTCTCCAAAGCATTTGATACCGTTGACCACAATACCCTTCTCACCAAATTACAAAAGCTCCCCTTATCAAGCAGCGCCTTAAATTGGTTCAAATCCTTTCTTTCAGACCGGTTACAGTTTGTAGTCGTTCCAGGCCAACCTCCATCCAAGACACTTCCCCTCTCCTGTGGTGTTCCGCAGGGTTCCTCTCTATCCCCCACTCTGTTCGCCATTTATATCAACGACCTTCCTCTTCTGATCCATGACTCCCAATATCATATCTATGCAGACGATTTCCAGATATAACTATCCTTCGATCGAATCGAATCAGTCTCTGGGCAGAGGCTAACAAGTTGAAGCTGAATGCAGAAAAAACGAAAGCAATTTTAATAGGCTCCAATTACCTCCTTAAAACCGTCCCTAACATCCCTACCCTCCTCCTAAATAATAATCCCATTAAATTTTATCCAACTGTCAAAAACCTCGGAATGACCTTTGACCAAACCCTTTCCTGGAAAAACCACATCTCCAATATTTCCCGCCGTACCTTTTCTACCTTAAAGCAATTAAATCACCTCCGAAGCCTTTTTCCATTTGAAACACGTAGGCTCCTGGTCACCTCCCTGGTATTTCCCCACTTTGACTATTGTTGTGCGGTGTATGGGGGTATCTCTGGGGACCTCGAAGCAAAACTAAAACGTTTATTTAATTGTTTCGTACGATTTATCTTTGGGGTCCCAAGAGACGTCTCCGTTTCACCTTTATACGAAAGATTAAAGTGGTTATACCCATCCTACCGCCGTAAATATTTCCTGGCCTCTTTCCTTTTCCAAGTAATCCGATCCCGCCGTCCGTCATACATCACCGAACTTCTCCATTTCAAATCCTCTGTCCATTCCCGCAATACCCGTTCCAGGTCTTCAGATCTATACACTCCGGCCCACCGAACGTCAGCTTTTGAAAGATCTATCATTATCCGGTCCTCATCCCTATGGAACTCTATCCCCCCTTTTATTCGTCATTCCAACACACTCCCTACCTTTAAATCCCGCCTGTTCGATCACCTCCTTTCCTCCCAGTTTCCCGAACAACTGTAACCAGTTCAACTGTAAATTGGTATAGGCCTTTATTATTTATTTATCCTTAAAATATATGTTCCATTTAGTTTATGTGTAAATAAGTTATTTTTCATTTTAAGTCAATAAGGATTTACTTAGTTTTATTTTATTTATTTATTTTTCTTATCACAAGAAGATTTCCTTATTATTTATAATTTTTTTCTCAGCTTTTTTTTTTTGTTTATTTTTATCATTTTAATTTGCTCCATTTTTTTTGTTTTTATTGTTTTCTTATATAGTACTCTAAGGCACTGAAGCCTATTATAAGTATCTGTATAGTTTGTTCCTAAGGGACGAGTTCCCGGGACAATCAATAAAGTCTTTATTATTATTATTATTATTAATACAAATTGAAGAACCTCGAAAAAAGAAAATCATTTCGCAGTGTCTACGTTGTCAGCAATACGGGCACACCAAAACTTACTGTAATCACTCTCAGAAATGCGTAAGGTGCGCTTTAATAGTGATGCGCGTAAGGAGGCCATTATAGTTCTGACTGCACGAAGCCGCGAGAAACAGCAGCAAAGTGTGCCAATTGTGGAGGGTCCCATCCAGCTAGCTACAGAGGATACCCAACTTTAAATAAAATTAAAGTAGCCATAAATCAAAGAAGACATCCCCATAACCAACGGAAAGTGGAAGTTAATTCTCCTCCGGATATAAAAGAGTTTCCGCCTCTTTTACAAAACAAGCAACCTGATTCTGGTCCCCCGAAAAAAGAATCGAAACATCACCATCAGCCTCAAAAACCAGTCCCTAAAAGATTACCAGCTCCTAGAAGAGATTCTTCAAAAACGAGTAAGGGCTCTATGCAGCCAGTACCACCCACTGTAACTGATTCACCAACTGATCTCTCTGATATGTTCTACCTCTATGTTTACTTAATTTTATAATCACATGTTTGTTTAATTGTAACTTCACACTTTTTTTTTGAAAATGCAGTGTTATCATTTCTTATGTAAAATTTTGTTGAATAAAACCTAGATTCAGATTTTACTCTTCTATCATTTCAATTTATTCAAAAAAATTATGGAAAGATTACTACGGCCCGATCGCATTGCGATAGAAGCTGATTCCCCAACTGTTCTCAAGAGTGGAAACATTGGTTCAAGACTTTTCAAAACTTTCTTCTGTCTTATAAAGAAAGTGACACTGAAAAATTACGTATCTTGGTCAATCATGTCTCGCCGCCTACTTACGAACTCATAAGCGAATGCGGTGTTAGATGGCAGGATAGGGTTGGAAACAAGGAACTATGGAGCATTGCCAGACAGCAGCCTATAGAGGAAGAAATAAGAAAAAGAAAATGGAGGTGGATCGGCCACACGCTCCGAAAAGAAGATGGGGCCATAGAGAAGACGGCGCTGGATTGGAATCCCCAAGGATCAAGGAAACGAGGGCGACCGAGGCTGACCTGGCGGAGGAATGTGGAAGAGGAATGCAGAGCGGCTGGCAAATCTTGGCAGGAGGTCAAGGCTCTCAGCCGGGATCGGGATGGATGGCGAAAATTTACTTCGGCCTTATGCCCCCGCAGTGGTGGCAACAGGAAATAAGTCAAGTAAGTCAAGCGAATGCGGTACATTTAATGATGCAATTACTGTACTCAAAAATACATTTTCAAAAGAGGTTAATGAGGTCTTAGCACTAGACGGCAACATTCAAGTGAAAATATTAGTAAATACCTTGAGACATTGAAAAAGCTCGGCAAGGATTGTAATTTTAAAGCCGTGACTGCTGAAACAAATCGAAATGATTGTATACGGGACGCTTTTATTTCCGCATACGTCAGAGACTGTTGGAGAGTCAAAATCTAAGCCTGGATGAGGCGACTAGCCAGGCTAAAGCCCTCGAATCCGCTATAGAACAATCTGCCCAGTATAGGGAGTACTCTGTCGCCCCACTCCATGCAGTCAGAAGCCCTGGTACACCAAATCGACGGTCGACCTCACCATCATCGTTATCGTCCATTGAGGGCGACAGAGCCGCTATGCTAAATGCTATTTCTGCGGAGTTGCCTATCATCCTAGAAGCACCTGTCCAGCACGTGATGCTCTCTCCAGGCAGTGTGATAAGACCGGACATTTTGCTAAAGTTTGTATGAGCGGTAACACATCGATTAAGAAGTCGACTAAGTCAATTAGGACCTGTAAGTGTCAAACTGTCCTCACTGCCTCCATTTCGGAGCAATCTTTAGTCTGCCTCACTAAGGCAATCGTGCCTGTCAAGCTGAATGGCCAGAAGGCTAGGGCACTAATAGATACTGGGAGCTCGCTTAGTTTCATCTCGGAGAGGAAGGCTAAGCAACTGAAAATACCCATTTCCCCGACAAATCTGACTGTCACTATGGCGTCGACTTCCCTGAACTCCTTGGTGACTGGGACATGTCAGGTCGATCTGAAGATTGAAGACCACTTCTACCCGAGGGTGACGTTCAACATTCTGCCGGATTTATGCTCCGACGCTATACTAGGCCATGATATCCTGAGTCGCCATTCGTCAATCCAGATCAAGTTTGGAGGTACCCGGGACCCGCTGAACATTTGTGGACTTGCCGTAGCCAAAGTTGATACAGTAAGACTGTTTAAGAATGTTCCATCGGATGTACGACCCATAGCGATAAATTCTCGACGACACACACTCTCTGATGCCAAGTTCATCGAACTCGAGATCCAGAAGCTGTTGAAGGAAGGAATAATCGAAGAAAGTTTCTCCCCGAACCACTCCATATAATCCTCAAGGGAATGGGCAAGCGGAGTTCGGAGCGGAAGTTCACCTAACTAGACGCCTATCCCTTACCCAGTATTGAATATATCGTATCTGAAGTTTCACGTTACTCAGTTTTCAGTACAATCGATTTGTCCAGTGCTTACCATCAGATCCCGCTGAGGAAAGATGAAAAACAATATACAGCTTTCGAAGCAGCTGGTCACCTTTACCAATTTCGTCGAGTGCCATTTGGAGTTACCAACGGAGTAGCTTGTTTTCAGAGGGTAATAGACAATCTTATACAAGTTGAAGGACTCAAAGTTGTATATGCATATCTGGATGAGATAACTGTCTGTGGGAATAATCAGGAAGAACATGATAACAATCTTGCAGAATTCCTCGCAGTGGCTAAGAAGTACAACGTTACTATAAATGAAACAAAGAGCAAGTCTTCAACAACTTCTATAAAACTACTAGGATATAGAATAGAAAACAGAACACTAAAGCCTGATGAAGAAAGGCTAAGGCCGTTACGGAACCTTCCTGTGCCCAATGATGCAGCATCGCTAAGAAGAGCAGTGGGGATGTTATCTCAATATTCCAAATGGATTCCACGCTATTCTCAGAAGGTACAAAGTTTGGTTAATACTAAGACCTTTCCACTGTCACCTAAAGCTGCTTCCGACTTCGAATCTATGAAGACGGAAATTGCTAAATCAGCCATGTCTGCTATTGCTGAAGACATCACATTTGTGGTTGAGACCGATGCATCAGAACATTCTATAGCACTTACCCTTCCCCAGTCAGTCCGCCCGCTTGCTTTTTTCTCTCGGATGCTCTCTCCTAGCGAGATTAGACACTCCTCCATAGAAAAAGAGGCTTACGCCATTGTTGAATCTCTGAAAAAATGGCGACAGTTTCTTATTGGTCGCCATTTCAAACTGATAACAGATCAGAAATCCGTATCTTTTATGTTTGATCAGCATCACAAAAGTAAAATTAAAAATGAAAAGATACTCCGATGGTGCCTAGAACTGTCATGTTTCAGCTACGACATTGTTTATCGACCAGGAAATAAGAATGATGCAGCTTATGCGCTATCACGGTTTTGCGGTGCTACTGGAGCCGATAAGCTTTATACCTTACATTCCAATCTAGGCCATCCGGGTGTTACCAAAATGGCACACGCTCAAGAGTCGAAACATACTATTTACTTTAGAAGAAATCAGGAAGATCCTCTTGTAAAATATGTGCCGAGCTTAAACCACGTTTTCACAAGCCTAACGAAATGCATTTGATAAAGGCAACTACACTGTTTGAGCGGGTGAATGTAGATTTTAAAGGACCTTTGCCGTCTGTAAACAAGAACAAATATTTACTCACTGTTATAGATAAGTACTCTCGGTTTCCATTCGCTTATGCGTGCCCGGACATGACTGCTGCTACAGTTATAGAAACATTCTGCGATCTATTTAGCCTATTCGGTACCCCATCTTTCATTCACTCAGGTAGAGGATCTGCATTCATGTCAAATGAATTAAAAACATTCCTGCATTCTATATAGGTATAGCTACGAGCTACTCAACACCGTATAACCCCCAAGGCAACGGGCAGATAGAAAGACTCAACGGAACTCTTTGGCGAACAATATGACTAATTTTAAAGGGTAGAAATATGAACATTAATCAATGGGTAAGTGTACTAAATGAGTCCCTGCATTGTGTGAGATCTCTATTGTGTACAGCTACGAACCTGACATCCCACGAACGAATGTTTATTCACAACAGAAGATCATCCAATGGACTGTCCATGCCTACTTGGCTTATGACTCAGGGAAAAGTATTCTTGAAGCGACTCGTCAGGCAAAATAAATACGATCCTCTAGTCGATGAAGTTGATCTTGTGGAAGCTAATCCAAATTATGCCATCGTGCGACTGCAAAACGGTAATGAAGCGACTGTTTCCCTTCACCACCTAGCGCCCAAAGGGGATACAAGTAGTAGAAACGACGGATTGTGCAATTGTGAACTAGGTCACGCCGTCTGGCAGGGCGAGGGGGGTTTGTAACTAGGGTGAGGGGGGACGGCTGATTGCACAATCCGGCAACGACGCATGGAATGTGTGAGATGTGGCAACATCGCTTTGTTTACATCGTGCTGTAGCAGAGCCCCCCTTGAGGGTCATTGACCGACCTTGTGAGGGCGACGGGGGTGTTGTTCTAGGGGGGGGGGGTTGTTTGTTTACATTTAACCGGGTTGACCCCCCCCCCCCGGTCAGATGTGTGTAGGTGCATGCGGTTCATTAACCCTTTGTTTACATTATGCCTGTGAAGTCATCCTCTGAGTGGGAGTTTTGTTTGTTTACGTGCTGTAGCAGATCAATATGTGACCTTGAGGGTCATTGACCTATCTTGTGGGGGCGAGGGGGGTGTTGTTCTAGGGTGAGGGGGGGTTTTGTTTGTTTACATTTAATCGGGTTGACCCAGTTCACAACCCGGCCAGGTGTAATGCATAGGTGCATGCGGTTCATTGACCCTTTGTTTACATTATGCCTGTGACGTCATCCTCTGAGTGGCAGTTTTGTTTGTTATTGGGTTGACCCAGTGCACAACCCGGTCAGGTGTAATGCATAGGTGCATGACTCAGCTGTTTCATTCAACGAAGCAATGATGTTGGAGGAATAACTCCACTGTTATATAGCCCGCTTGCAGTGGCGGGGTAGGGACGCACAGTCAGCAGATGCCTTGAGCGGTCGACGGGTCTGTTATCTGTTTGAAAGGGGGGCAGATATCAGCCATGCTGATTATAAACAAGGCGACAAAGAACCATTCATCCGCTTATCGATGGTCAGTCAGCGTTTTGTAAGCCCAGTCTGTGCGAGCTCTGCACTATGATAATCGAGGAGTTAAGACGATATCATTCATTCGCTTATCGATGGTCAGTCAGCGTTTTGTAAGCCGCCCAGACTTTATTTTATCGATGTCAGCAGATGAATCGCTATCAATTTGGAAGGATGCCGTGCCGACTATTTTATCAATGTCCAGTCAGCAGATGTATCGCTCTACGTGTTATCAGACATGAAAGAGCGGTTTCTCTGGGAATCGCTGCAGATGCATTTCTTACTGCAGCAGGAGAGACAAGACGATATCATTCATTCGCTTATCTGTGTTTTCTATTTGAAAGGATGCCGCACCGACTATTTTTATCAATGTCCAGTCAGTGGATGTATCGCACTACGTGTTATCAGACATGAAAGAGCGGGTTCTCTGGGAATCGCTGCAGATGCATTTCTTACTGCCGGTGGAGACAAGGCGATAAAGAACTATTCATAGCGCTCAGTCAGCACTACTGCGCATATATACCCCAGCTTCACACGTGACGACAGCCATTGATAGCCCTACACCTACATTGAGGATATAAGGAGCTCGACTTTTCCAATCCAACCTGAAGTGCAGTTCTCCTAAAGAATGCTTTTCTGGAAAAGACATCGAACAATATGATGGTGAGTTTTTTATTTCTTTTAAAATAGCAATAATAAAAAAGTGTAATATTTAACTGAAATGATATGCTTGATTTTAGGATCATTGAGCATGGTATATGAAGGAAAGGAGAAACAAGCTTACAAAATTAGGTTTATGTAATCGAACTGAATGATGGCCGAAGGAAAAGGTATTGTTGTTATATTATGTTCAAAATGTGGGTTGTTAATATTAAATTCGAGCACACACAGATGTAAATGGAAATTTTATACATGCTTAGATTGCAATCGTGAATTTAAATCAAAATTTAGCGGCGAACGTCATAAAATATTCGCATGTAAAGAAAAACGTATCAGTTCCCCTCAAGCATTTGCTGATATAGGTAGCCAATTATCAATGGGAAACTCCCCAACACCTGCTGTTTCATCTTCGAAGCAATCACATTTACCATTTAAAAAAATAATACATTCGCTAATACCATCTTCATCGGGGTCTAATATTGCAGAAATAGGAATTAGCTCACCTAAGAAACATAAATTCTATAGTAAGGAACAACTTGAAATTTTAGCTACAATTGAACCAGGTATTAAAAAATCAGCATTTGGTAATAAAGTGATGCATTTCGGAAAGACTTTCTGGAGTCAAAAAGAGAAAAAATTATTAATATGTTAAAATTTTACTTAGAACTATGGAACATATTCAAAATTAATTTACAGTTAGATTGTTCCTACAAAAAAATGGGTCCAAATTATGAGGAAAAGGCAGATATGAATTTTAAGACCCGTCAACAAATTATAGATTCATCAACTGATTTGTACAAATATATTAATAACTCATATGAAAAAAATAGTTTCGGAATTAGATTCCTTTGAAACTAAAGGTTCTGGCTGGACATTTGTATCGTGTAATTATCTTTGTTTGCATCTAACTAAACATAAACCTCTTGATGGAAAACTATTTATGGACTTGCCGAAAGCAATAGCAAACAAACATGCTGTAATTAACGCAAAAAACTTAAACAACGATTGTTTTCGATTCGCAATATTAAGTAAAATTATTGGTTTGAACGATCCTAAGTCCTATGAATATTTAGAAAATAATTACAATTTTGATTGTATTTCATATCCCACTTCCTTTAAAGACATTAAAATATTCGAGGATGTAAACAATGTTTTAATCAATGTGTATGGTTTAGATGAAAAAAACAAGGTATTTCCTTTGAGAATAAGCAAAAAAGAAACCTTTAAAGAAAGATTTGACCTTTTATCTCTTCAAAACGAAAGAGACTCCCATTATTGTTATATTACCAATTTAAGCAGGCTTGTTGGCAGTCAAATATCCGGTAACAAATCTGCTAAAGAAATTTGTCACAGGTGTTTAACATCTATTTCCTTGAGATACAAAACAAAAAACGGAAAAAACGCGGAAGAACGATTAAAGGAACATTTATTATTTTGCGGTGCGCATAAACCGGTTAGGACAGATTTCCCACGCGATGATAAAATCAAATTTAAAAAGTTTCAGTATACACAGAGAATCAAAATTGTAGCATATGCTGATTTTGAATGTTATTTAGAAAAGATCGAGGGCCCTTGTGAAAATCCGTCAATTTCTTGGACGAAATCCGTGCAAAATCATAAAATCTTTTGTGCACCACTTATGGTTAAAGCAGATATTCCTCTATTACATCTTCAACCTTCAGTCTATACTGGTGCTAACTGCATATTTTTGTTTATGGAGGCTCTTCATGAATTGGCAAAGAAGGTTGATGAAATATATTGCAAAATCGAACCCATGGCTCAAATGACTGAGCAAGAAATGTTGTATTATGAAACAACGAATAAGTGCGTTATCTGTCTAAAGACATTAAATAAAGACCAGAAAGTACGGCATCATGATCATGTAACATCTAAACTTATTAGTGCAGCTCATTCAAACTGCAACTTAAAAGCAAAAACACCTGATTTTATACCAGTAATTATGCACAATTTACAGGGTTACGATTCACACTTTATTGTACCTTTTTTAGCTAATCATGAAGGTGATGTTGCTGTTATTCCGAGTAATTCGGAAAAGTACATCAGTTTTACAAAAACATTCAAAGATTGTAAAACTAAAATAAAATTCATAGATAGTTATAAATTTTTAGCTGCCAGCCTTGAAACGCTAGTCCAAAACATGAAAACGGGTTCTGAGAATCTCTCGATCACTTTCCCTCATTTGTATCAGTTAATCCCTGACGAATCCAAAGTTGAATTGCTAACGAAAAAAGGAATCTATCCATATTCTTACATAGATTCATTGTCGCGGTTAGAAGAAACCCAGTTACCCACATTAGACAAATTTTACAATGACCTGACGTTAGAAAATATTTCTCAGTCTGATTACGAACATGCTCAAACGATTTGGAAAATTTTCAATATCAAGAACATAAAAGAATATACTGAAATATATATAAAAACGGACGTAATTTTATTATGTGAGGTATTTGAAAAAATTCGTAAACTCTGTATGGATATCTACTGTTTAGATCCATTTCATGTCTCTTCCAGGGCTGAGTTATGAAGCAATGTTGAAAACGACAGATATTGAATTGGATATTATAAAAGATTTTGATATGGTTCTGTTTTTCGAAAAAGGCATCCGCGGCGGTATTACACAAGTTGTCAAACGATATGCTAAAGCCAATAATTGTTTAATAGATGATTATGATCCAAATCAACCCATGAGCTATTTAATTTATGCAGACGTGAACAACTTGTATGGCTACGCAATGAACAGTTTCCTTCCGTACGGGGGCTTCGAGTGGCACGATCAAGATTTAGATGTGCTAAACGTTCCTGACGACTCGGAAGTAGGGTACATTCTGGACGTTGATGTTGATTATCCTGAAACATTACATGATTTGCACTCTCAATTTCCCTTATTGCCTGAAAAATCAAAACCTCCTGTCGATAAAAAAACAACTGAAAAGTTAATGACTACGCTTACACCGAAAACTCGTTATATCGTTCATTATATCAATTTGAAACAAGCTCTAAATCTAGGGATTAAACTGACAAAAATTCATAGAATTTTAAGATTTAAGCAAAAAAAAGGGTTGGTACCATATATTGATCTAAACACTAAACATAGAGCAATGTCTACCAATCCTTTTGAGTCTGATTTCTTTAAACTAATGAATAACTCGTGTTTCGGAAAATTCATGGAAAATGTAAGAAAGCGTATAGACCTTAAAATTGTTACAAATGAAAAAACATTAAACAGACTAGTGAAGAAGCCCAATTTCAAAGAAAGAATCATTTTTACCGATAATGTAGTTTCCGTCCAGTTAGAGAAGGAAAAAATTGTATTCGATAAACCCCTATATGTTGGCTTTAGCATATTGGAACTTTCAAAGGTTTTAATGTACAAATTACACTATGATGTGTTTTTAACAACTTACGGTCCACAAAATATTGACCTCTGCTACATAGATACTGACTCTCTTTTGTATCATATTAAAACACCAGATATTTACAACGATATAAGTAATAATAGTTTAAGATATTATTTTGATATTAGCAATTTCCCGAAAGACCACCCTTGTTATTCTGATAAAAACAAAAAAGTGGTCGGAATGCTCAAGGATGAAACAGCCGGTGACCCGATGGTCGAATAAGTTGGCTTAAGGCCAAAAATGTATTCTTTCATAACTAAAAAAGGTTTTTTTTTTAAATAATTTAAAATGGTGGTCAGCCACGAACTAAGATTAGATTAATTAAAAAAGGTTTATTAATTAAACGGTCCAAAGGAATAAAGGAATGTGCTGTTCGAGGATTCACGTTTCAAAATTATCTAGATTCTCTAAGAAATGATATGACAATGTACAGCCAGTTTCATATCATACAATCAAAAAAACATCAAGTGCAAACGGTTTTAATAAATAAAAAGTCACTATGTCCGATAAACGTCATACGTTGGAAAACAAAGTCAATACTCTTCCTTACGGCCATTATGCATTGACGCAACATAATTAAATTAAATGTGCAGTAATATATTGGTACTGTTTATTTTATGAACAAATTATATTTTAGGTTAAGAAAAAAAAAAACAATTTGTGAGAAATAAATATATTTTAAATGTAGAGTTACAATAAATTTATAAAATATACAGTTTTTGTAAAAAGAATTAATAAATTTATATTATAACAGCAAGTGTTTTTTTCTTTTAATACATTATGCAATATCCTTCTTGTCAATCCAGCTGCGTTCATCTAATCCCAGCCATTTTACATACAATTTATTTCCTTTTCTTTTTAAAACTTTTTCTACAAGGTGTACATCTGGATATTTAACTTTTTGTAGCTCTTCTTCATAAAATGCTCCACTAATCGGTTGTCCTTTCAGATCTTCCAGTAAATAAGTGTAAGGATATGTCTTCTGAATCTTGACTATCTTAAAAATTTCACTTGACCAATTTGATAAATATCCTTTAGAAAATGTTGTTTTTTGTTTAGATATCCTCACAAAATCGTCCTCTTCAAACTTCTGCTTTCTCACTTTAGTCCGAACTGTAGAATACACATTGTTCAGCAAGTATTTTTCCGATTTTTTATTACAAATATCAATTGGTTTCATACCAATTGTTGTATGAAATGATGAGTTATATTCTTGTAAAATCTGAGGTAGGATATCTAAAAATTTGTAATTTCCTTGCATACTGAAGGCTTTCCACATTTTCCCTTTTAATGTTCTATTAAACCTTTCTACAATGGAAGCTTTCATATTAGAAAAGGTGGAATAATGATTAATACAATATTTTTTCATTAGAGATTTAAACTTGGTATTGTAAAACTCCTTTCCCTGATCACTTTGAATATTTTTTGGAATTTGTCTACTCGAAAGAAACACGCTCTCCATCGCCTTAGTTACATCTTCAGCAGATTTTTCTTTATTGGTATGGCCCATGCATATTTAGCAAAGCAGTCTATAACTGTTAATAAATATTTTTACCCTTTATTTTCTCGAGAATAAGGTATCATCTCCACTAAATCTATTTGCCACAAGTCATTTATTCCTTTCAAAACTGTCTTTCTCCTAGGATATTGCTTGCGAGCTGGCTTATGTAATTCATTTACAACAGTTCTTTTAATTATTGATGAATCCATTGTACTTTGTTTAGGTAACCAAGTGTGACCACATCAGATTCCTTATCAGGATCAGCTACGTTTGTTATTCTCTTATCAAGAGAGTCATATATACCTTCAACCAAGGTTAAAGCAACGTTGTTTAAAAATTCTTTGGTAACAACATCCTGTTTATATATAGGTGGTGCAAAGTTGACAAGTCTTTTCCTTTTTCCATCAATCCAATTACCAGGCCAATTGTTTAAATCAGTGTAAGTAGCCGCTAGCGTATCACAATACACTTTATTAGCAGCGTCATGAGCTGTGATTGGGTTGGCAACATTGATTATTCGTAAATTATTGAATGTCCTTTACAGACTTCAATATGCTAAACGGAAAATAGCGTTTTTTATATTTGGAGTGCTTTAATGACATGTGAGATCCGAACTTGTTTATTGTCAAGTTTATACTAAACCTAGCTAAATATAGTCTTTAATATATAATATTTTCTTCTCGTAGCTCTTCAATTATTGATTCTATTTCGTTTTGGTGTCCTTCGTGACCAGCATGAGCGGAAGCCATTAACAGCTTTAGACGATTTACTAGCTTATTTGGATCGTTCCAATACTCATACAGAGGTTTATCGGCTCTCATAAGACCATGGCCCCTTTTGTGAGAACGGAGCTTCATTTTCGGAGCTGAGGAAGGGGCATAGAGTTTTAAGGTTTCCGGTGGAAATAACTTGGATATTACATTTCTATATTTCTCAGATCTGTTTCTAAATACCCGTTGTTCTTCGCTATAGCCTTTCCTGTGTGCATTGGTCGAGATTAAAATATTCTTATAATTTTCCAAGTCGGTCACGTTATAATCTTGTGGGTTTTTTAAGTAGAGTAGCTGCAACAATCCCGGAGTTCCTTCATACACTATGTCGTTTATAGAAATATCGTCGCTGTTTGGAAACAGCCGAACGTTTGTCGAATCTCCAATAGCTAATCCCCCTAAAGGCATGACTCTAATTCCATAACGATCGTCATAAGCCTCATCGTCTTTTTTTAAAATCTTATCCAAGTATTCCCTTTGCAGGTTTCCAAATTTGGCGAGATGTTCCTCCAATTCGGCTTCTCCTTGTGGAGTATTAGCATATTCTTTGACTAGCTCTGATAGTGGTTCGTCAGTCACATACTCGTCCTCGCATTCTTCAGATGATAATACGGGAAAGGAAAAACTAGATAACGGTCTAGCTCTTTTGTAGTGAGGCGTTGTTTTCGGCAATAAAGTTGATTTTCGGTAAATACTAGCAGACTCGTTTTTATCTGGCGATTCGTCCCGCTCATTAACACCTTCTCTGGAAGTCTGTTCCGGTTTAGGTTTTAATGATTGTTTAATGTCTTCTAAAGGTTGAAGCACGGGTGTAAAAAATTCTTGACGACCCGTTTCAATATCCTGGAGGTTACGCTTCAATGCTCGAAATTTGTTTTTCAAAATCTCACTTGTTTTTATTATTTCACGAGTGACTTTCGGGTCCATGATTGTTAATGATAATTACTGCCGATATCGCTCTTTATATATCTACAATGTATGTGTCGATTCCTTTTCTAAAACGTCCATCGTTCATACCCCTACTTTTATCAATAACGAGATAGCCAAACGGTTCTTTCCAGCATAACGAGCACATGTCTTTAAAAAGAGTAAAACTTAAATCTGGCATGCTTACGTGTTCATCATAAATATGTTTTAAATTTTATTCATCTTGAGGAAAAACTATTAAAAAGTTAAAATTACACCTGATAAGATGTCTCAGGATACAAACATAACTTTGTGTTAAATAAAAGCAATCGAGGTTCATATGACGGCCATAACTAAAGTATCGTTTAATTATATCCTGATCTTCCATGGTGACATCATCAAATATGCATACCGAATTTGATTCGACTTTTTGAGGCAATTCCATTGCATCTTCAAATTCATATAATTTTATTTCAGGAACAAGATTTATGACGCTTTTTAAATACTGGTATTTAGGTTGATGTAAAGTTTTTCCAAACAGATACACATTTTTAAACCTTAAGCCGTTAGGGTTTAATAGCAATCCAATCATAATATTGGTCTTTCCACATCCGCTCGGGCCACATATCGAGGCTCGGATAGTGTTTGGTAATAATGAACTATGCCTCTCCTCCGATTGTCCTTTAATTGGGGAAAAGTTGGTAGTAGGGAAACATTGCACTTGTTTAACTAATTTCATTCTGAACGCAAACAACACCAAGACGGCTATATATACCCTATTGTTTCATTTTCTGAGTACAGTATGAGTCACAAGGCTCGCGGAGGCAGAGGCTCGCTGAACAGTCTTATCAATAGGTTGCCGATTGAATTGCACCTTCCAGGATATCAATATTGCGGTCCCGGTTCGAAACTAGAAAAACGCTTAGCTAGAGGTGATAGCGGAATAAACGAGCTTGATAGAGCTTGTAAAGAACACGATATAGCTTATAGCATAAATAAGGATATGGAGAGTCGTAAACAAGCGGACAAGATTCTTGCTTATAATGCTTGGAAACGGGTTAAAGCTCCAGATTCGTCATGGGGAGAAAAAGCCGCGGCTTGGTTAGTTACGAATGCCATGAAAGCAAAAAGGAAAATTGGTTCGGGGCTGAGGAAGAAAAAGAAGAAGATTAGTTTTAAAGATTTGGTTAAATCGTCAAAAGTAGATGATGTATCATCTATTCTCAAAGCATCAAGAGCGGCATATAAAAAGGCTAAAATGCATCTACGTGGTAAGGCAAAACCTTCACCGCCAAGAGTTCTTCCGCTGCCAAAACAGTGAGGTTTTCTCCAATTTCTTGTACCATTGATGGCAGGACTTTCCGCTGCGAGGTCTTTAGCAGGGGGAGCCGCGAGTGTAGCCAAGGCGATCAATGAAGCTAAAGAAGCAAAACTAAAATTGGATGAACAAAAGAGGCATAATTTGGCCATGGAAGGTCAAAAAGTTGGAAACGGACTTTATTTGAAACCGTATAAGAATGGTTACGGTCTATTTATAACCCGACAAAAAAGACCAAGAAAAATATGACTACCAAATAAACCATTGACCGATTTGGAATTGAATCATTTAGCAAAAGTTTTAAATGTTCCAAATTTTCGTGGAGTGTTTATGATTGATAATCTTCCAAAATATCCAAAAAAACTCGAGTCAGCTATTGTAAATTTAAATACAAGTTCAGAACCTGGTTCTCATTGGGTCTGTTATGTAAAAAAAGATAATGCAGTGAAATATTTTGATTCTTTTGGAAATTTAAAACCTCCTCCTCAATTGTTAGATTATTTCAAAAGTTGTCAAGTATTATATAACCGCCGTCGTTATCAAAAGTGGAATACTCCGTTTTGTGGACACCTTTGCTTAAAGTATTTAGCCGATGTTTCTCATAAATTTTGATCATTAATAATCATGAGCAACACAGTAACGTTTACTGGCAATTCTAGCGTTCTTCATGCAAACTTCCTACCTCCTCTAGAATTAGGGTCGGATTGTACAATCGGGTTATTATCTTTTGACACATATAATACTATTCCAAACATAAGAAAGGGTGTTAACGATTTGTTTTATTTCGGTTATATGGCCATTCAAATACCTGAAGGATCGTATGATATGGATGCTATACAATCTTTTCTAAGCGATGAAATCGCTCACCGTGATCCGGGTGCTGGACTTGTACTTAGAGGAAATCCAAGTACCCTAAAGACTAAAGGTTTTTTTCAACTGTCAAGGCAAACCACATTCCATAGGCCCGCTATTGGGTTTTACTAGCCCCGAACAATTCATTAACCCAGGGCATCAGTATACTGAATCAAACGACATTGTGAAAATTCTTAGTGTAAATACTATTTCGATTCATTGTAACATCGCGTCGGGGTCTTTCATGAATGGAGATCCGGATCATAGTATACATCAATTCTTTCCTGCAGTAGAACCAGGATATAAAATCATCGAAACCCCGAATCCAGTCATTTACTATCCTACTAACGTGAGGACTGTTGACAATATTACTGTTCGTTTAGTAGATCAGAACTGCAAGCTTATTGATTTTAGAGGAGAAACAATTACTATAAGATTACATTTAAAGAAAAATGGGGATTGATTTTACCAGAGATAGTCTTGAGCGGAATCTAGCTGGTTATAAAAGGAGATGTCAGACCCCATTAAGATTTAGTAAACCTAAACCATCAAGGCGGTTAACACCTGCAAACGCAAACTTTTTAAAACAGTGTGGTTTTCGGTTAAAAATAAAAATATGAATAATATACTAAACATAACATCAGACGTGAAATTTGATGAGTCCCTTACACAATTTAAATATCATTCGCATCAGCCGTATGCAGGCAACACTTTTAACAAGTCTGATGAAATCAGAATTCCGATCCATCAACAAGATGTTTATACGTTTCCTTCTTTAAGTTTTATTTACATTGAAGGACGAATTTTAAAAAAAGACGGTACTCCAGGAACTACTTCAAAATTGACTAATAACGCGTTTGCGTTTTTGTTTGATGAGATCAGGTACGAATTAAATGGCATTGAAGTTGATAGAGTCAGAAACCCTGGAATAACTACAACGCTTAAAGGTTACGCTTCGTTTTCATCTAATCAAGTGAAAGGTCTTGAAAATTCGGGGTGGATAATACCTGGCATCGATAAAACTCTTTCAATCGATAAAGACGGATTTTTTAGCTTATGCCTGCCACTAGATATTCTCTTAGGGATATGTGAGGACTATCGCAAAATTTTAATTAATCTTAAGCAAGAACTCGTTTTGATCAGATCGAGTACGGACTTGAACTGCATAAAGGGTAGCGATGACGTACAAATAAAATTAGATAAAGTGGTCTGGAGGATGCCACATGTTCGTGTTTCCGATCAAGAACGACTGAGGTTGTTGAAAATGGTAGAGAAAAACAAGATAATTACTATACCGTTCAGATCATGGGATCTTTATGAATACCCAAATTTACCTACTTCACAGCAAGAAAAATGGACTGTCAAAACATCGACAAATTTAGAAAAGCCGCGGTATGTTATTATCGCATTCCAGACTGGTCGAACGAGAAACCCAACCAAAGATAACAGTCATTTTGATAGTTGTAAATTGAAAAACTTGAAACTCTATCTGAATAGTGAACGTTATCCTTATGATGATTTGAATTTAGATTTTGCACAAGGAAAAGTCGCCCTTCTCTACGAAATGTATAATGAGTTTCAAACGAGCTATTATGGTAATAGACACTCTCAACCTCTGCTATCACGATCCGATTTTGAGACCCTCGCACCTATAGTCGTTATAGATTGTTCTAAACAATCTGAAGCAATAAAAAGTACGACTATTGATATTCGCGTTCAACTAGAGGCGAGTGAGAACTTTCCGCCTAATACTAAGGCATACTGCCTTATTCTTCATGATAATATAGTGGAATATGAAGTGGGAACCGGTTTAGTCCACAAAATGTACTGAACCTCTGCACACGTTTGGCTGCATATATTCATTATTTAAAACCTAAACGAAATCACTCCACTGCAGGACTTTGACTATAACACACATGGTGCATTCAGCGGTCATTGATTTTCAAGGCTATCGATCAGCCTCCAACACATTAATCGTTAAAGAACTATCTATAGTCTCTGTGAGTCATGCCTCATCATGGCATTGGTTTTTCAAACCGCCTCAGGGTGCGAGTGAAGAACTGGATAAAGCACGGACGAACATCTGGGTAATCTATATAAATAAAGATGAAATGCTGTTTGTTTGTTTATTTGTTCTTTATAGAAATCTATACCGTATGTCCTAAATTCTCCAAATTTCGCTCAGTGGTTCTTTGATACCAGGTGCGAACTCCTGTCCATATTAAAATTGCATAACTTCAGCCGATCTTCAGCTGATATTTTTTATTGTTATAAAAATCGTTTTGATCTCGCTTTACATTGGTTTTTAGGAAATCGACCGTTTGAGTCGATAAAAGTCTCACTTTATAGATTTTATAGATTTAAAAAATGGAATGCTCCGGGTAAAACCGGTATATACAGCTAGTGAAAAATATTCACGGATTGAACTAGACCTATGGCGATGTAGAATATGAAGATATGAAGAATTTATTAGTATATGTTACAGAAGACTATGACATATTATGGGGAAAGGGAATGAAAAAGTGCAAGCTTATAGAAGAACTCATCGATAGACCAGTCTATGATCTTCATGATTTCGGCTGTCCTAACTTGAAACAGTTAAATAATGAACAGATAGCTTGTCATTTCCATTTGAATACTTCCCTTGTTTGCTCATTAAATCAAGCCCATCGTTTGGCCACATGGGTCAGAAAAAATTCTGAAGCTGTAAATTTAAAAAAAGAAGAGATAAGAAGACAAACATTTAAAAATATTGGTACACCTCATCATCTACTCTCATATGCTGGATTTATTCGAGGAGTCAAGGATAGAGTTGAGTGTGTGATGGATTCAGTATGATGGATAAAATGGAGTCAGCAATACGTCGTTTGGGAGAGGAAGGAATCGAAACTTTAACTACAGAAGAATTGAGAGCTTTACCTCGATCATTACTTTTGTACCTTTTCGACTATACATTAGACTACATCTGGGAAAATTTACCTGAGGAGTGGCAAGAGGACGAGGAATTTATCCAGAAGCGAAGTCTTTCTTACCTCAATGAACTCAATGAATATATTAATTATTAATTGTACTATTATATCTGTAATTTATCTCATGTATTATTTCAAATAAACCATATAAATTAAATAATTTTTTTATTTATTTACCTTAATTCTCATTTTTACTTAGGGAAAGGTTCAAGAAATAAAAAAAGTATATAAAGAAATATTATTTATTACATAAATTAAAACTCATAAGGGTCTTTTCTTGAGTTCATTTAATAAATTATAAAGAGTCTCAGTATTAATATTAAAGTCCATTGATGTTGGTTCCACAGGTTCAGTCAGTTGACCTTCTTCATGTTTTTTATATAGTTCAGCCATTTTGGTTATCAATTCCAATGAGTTGTTGATGTTCTTAACGTCTTTACAAAGCTTTGCCGTTTCATTTCTGCTAAAACATGTCGAAGGTGAATCGAGCTGAAGGGTTGGCGAACTCTGATTAAACATTGCAAAAGAAATAACAACCTGTTCTATTTTCATAACTCTGTTCCTTCCCCTCTTGGAAAGTGTACAATACACATTTTTACAGCTTACTCGGTCTTCAACCTCCAATTTCTTGGGCCTGCTTTGCAAAAGAGATAACATCCTTGGAATCTGATCGGCGATGAATCTCCATTCTTCCGTATCCATATACACTGTAGTTTTCTTGTCGATGACAGCGACAGTGGGTACAAAATCGCAAAGACCGACTCGCACTATTTTGCTAGTGGTGATGGAGTAGTCGGTCACCAGTTCCAATCGACGCGGCACAACCATCTTCCAAGGCTTCAACATTGAGACTAAAAGGTTCAATATAGAGGAGGGGAGAAAGATGAAGTTTTTCTATTTTTTTTATTAGTTGAGTTATTTTGTCTCTCTTTATTTCATACATCGATATCTGGTTTTTCAAGTCGTTTATCTGTTGCAGAAAATTTCTAAGTCTCTTGCGGACATCAGCAACATCCCCAACAGTTTTCCTCTTCTTTTTTATCACATACGTCATCTATTATCATTGGTAGCTTCTCTAGTTGTTCCAAGTACTCAATAAAGGGACAATATTTAGACCATTTCTTGTGATCTACAAGAGGATCATCATATTCCAACCATTCTGTCACATCACCAGTCACGTTTTAATTCTTGGAAGTTTGAAATAGACATATTACTTAAAGCTGATAGTTTATATGACATTGTGTCAGGTAAAAAACCTTTTAAGAAGTGTATTAATGAGGATGATAAAATTAATTGGACTAAAAGTGATGCTAAGGCACAACAAGCCATTGTTGGCTCCGTTATAAGAATTTTTTTTTTTTTTTTAACTTTATTTTATTTATCCACACCTGTCTAAAATAACAAACACAATCAGTGGATTGTCTGCCTATAACTTGTACAATATTGGCATGTCAGGCATGAGGAAGAGCAAATACCCAGCGGTACCCCTTCCGTGGCATTATTTTAGATTAAAAAATGAAATAAAACTATGAAATTTACAGAAGGTCTCTCATCCACGACCTTTTCAACCTTCTCTGGATGTTGTCAGGCATGCTGGTGGAGGCCATTCTAACTATAAGTGGATTGTGATGTCCCTGTAAGTTGTAATGAAATCGTTTATAGTGAGTCCGTACGTATTCGCTGACAGTTGGCACGCGCAAGTCAGTATGTAGGGTAATGTTGGAAACGTATAGAGGTGCGTGTGTAATAAGTCTTAGAATTTTTGATTGGAAGGTCTGTAGTCTCTGTATGTGGGTCTTTTTCGCAGATCCGAAAATTTGGGAGGCGTAAGTTCAAATTGGTTTAAGTAAGTAAGTGTATGTAGCGAGTTTCTGCCTTAATTTTAATTTTGATCTTGGTCTGAGTAGCATGTATAACAGTTTGCTTCTTTGATTTAATGTCTTTCGTTTTTTCTTAATGTGGGGGCCCCAAGTTAACCTCCTGTCAAGTGTCAGTCCTAGATAGTTAACATTGTCTGTTTGTGGAATTGGGATATTTTCGAGATAAACGCGGGGACAAGTTTCACGTCTTAATGTAAAGGTGATGTGTTGGCATTTGTCATAGTTGAATCTTACTTTCCACAGCTTGCACCACTCGTGTAGTTTTAGTAAGTGATGTTGTAGCGTTAGTGAGGCCTGTGTATGATCTCGGTGTCTTGTTATAACAGCAGTGTCGTCAGCGTAAGTAGCTGTCATGATGTCAGGATGGTTTGGTATGTCGTATGTGTATACAATGTATAGCAAAGGTGATAGTATAGAACCTTGGGGTACTCCTGATAGTGCTGGTCGTATGATTGAAATTTCGGAGCCCTGACGGACGGAGAAAAATCTATCGGATAGGAAAGATTTAATAATTAGGAAGTATGTAGTTGGTAATACATTTTTAAGTTTAAAGAGAAGTCCCTGGGGCCAGACTTTGTCAAATGCTTGAGCGACATTTCAGAAATACCCCAGTTGCATATAGCTTTTGCTCTAGTGCAGTAGAAATAAAGTCTGTCACTCGGTGAAGTTGGTGCGTTGTCGAATGAAATTTTCTAAATCCAAATTGGTGATCGGGAATTATTTCTTTATCAGTTAGTATGTCAATTGGTCTTTTGTACAACAATTTTTCAAATATTTTGGAGCAAACTGATCGGACGGTAGGATGAGGGGTTGTTCTTGTCTTTGTTGGGTTTGTTGGCCATGGAGATGTACGAATACTTCCACTGCAGTGGGAATTTTCTAGTCTTGAGTATTGCATTATAGATAGTCGTAAGGAACACTAGGGCCTTTCTTGGCATTTGCTGGAGCACTAAAGCATTTATCAGATCATGGCCAGGGGCTTTTCTTTTCTGTAAGAGTTTAATTTGTTCAGAGACTTGTGTGAGGGAGAAAAAGATGAAGGAGGGAGTGAAAGTTGTAGCGGAATGTCTAGTGATTTGAGTACGAATTCGTCGTGTTCTTGATTAGAAATATCAGTATGTGGAACGAAAACAGACGAAAGATGGTGGGCGAAGAGCTCAGATTTTTCTTCGTCCGTCACAGCCCAAGAACCGTCATCTCTCCTTAAAGGTGCCGACACCGTGCGATGCTTCAAGATATTCCTTGTGTGCCTCCATAAGCTTCCATCGTCAGTTGTCAGGTTTCTAATGAACGAATCATAGCTAGTCCTGTTAAATTTCTGAATCTGTCGTTTCAGTTCATTATTTAGTCTGTTAAATGTCCGTTTGTACGACGGTAGTCTAATGGTCTGCCAGTCTTTACGGGCTCTTCTCTTTACTCTGATTAGGCCCCTTATGTATTGAGGGTAGCAAGGTAGGTTCATGGCTTCTTTTGCTACAGGTTCAGATGAAGACCAAGCAGCATTTTGAATGGATTTAGTGAAAATTTCAACTGCTTCCTCAAGTTCGTCTTCGGATTTTATTGACATAGGTATAGAAAGGTTGGATTCCAGATGTGCTCTATATAGCTCCCAGTCCATATTTCTTCTTATGAGCGATGGTCTACTTTTTGCTTCTGAACGCTCGTCGTGCAAAACCAATTGAACTAAGGAATGATCAGAGCAAAGATCAGAGCTGGATTTAACAGTGTGAGGTTTAACTTTGTTATCAGTGTGAGGTCTTGAGTCCTTTTGTTATAAAAAAGTCTAGTAAGTCGGGAGTTTTATGTATAGAATTTGGCCAGTAAGTAGGAGTATTTGGAGAGATCGTGTCTAATGAAAGGCCATGGAGGGCACGCAACAGGTTTCTGCCTCGAGGGGTGCATAATCGCGAACCCCGGCAATGGTGCTTAGCGTTAAAATCACCGCCGGCTATGAAACATTTTCCCAAGAGTTTAAAAAAGTCTAAAAACATTGCCGGTGTCATAACATACCTCGGGGGGCAATATACAGCGGCTAGAGTGATGGTGAGGTGTTTAGTGTAAAGTGTGAGTCCTGTTGATTGTATGTTTGGTGTTATAGGTAGGTCTATCGGATAGTGTTTAAGTGTCTTTTTTATCAGTATAGCTGTTCCTCCGTGTGCTGTCTTATCCGGGTGATCAGTTCTGTAAATTGTGTATCCTGGGATGAAACATTTTGAGCGGGGTGTTAGATGCATTTCAGTGATCAATGCAACGTCTGTTCGTTTTTTCATGTAAATACAAGTCTAGCTCGATTTTGTGTTGGTTCAGTCCGTTAGCGTTCCAGAGGAGAATTGACAAGGTGCCTACAGTCAAGTGATTAGGGTGCATATGTGGGACACCAGGCTTGAGTTATTTAGGAAAATTGTTGGAGAAGGGTGAAAAGGGGATGGATGAGATTATTAAGATGGCTTATTATTTCAATGATGTGGGAAGAGCCATTAACCATGGAAGGTACCGGCTGGCTAATGCCACTCCCCATACCTGACAATGTCGGCTGGTGCTGAGGCGCTGGATGGGAAGCTGCTGTTCTTGGCCGGATCTGCTGCTGAGGTCTGGCGCTACTGGTTGTTGGTTGAGATGGCGAAGAGCTCTGCAATGGCTGTCTTAGTGTCGGAAAATCATCCATACTCGGAAGCCTCTGTGTTGGTTGAAACTGTGTTCGGCGTTGAAAATGTTTTTTTCATATTTCGGAGGTCCTTTAGAGTTTGGCAGCCTTTGTAATTTGCAGGATGATCTCCTTGACAATTTGCGCATTTTGCAGGGGTTTCTCGCGATTTAGTGCATGTGTTGCTTTCATGGTTGAGTCCACATCGAACACATCTCGGTGGATGGTTGCAGTATGATCTTGTGTGACCACATTGCTGGCATCTGAGACACTGGGGTATAATCTTCTTTTTCCTGGGCTCCTCGATTTTTACGTGCGAATAATAAAAGTATTCAATGTCAAATATTTTCTCGTTAAATGTTGACTTCTTTATGTCGACGAAAAACATTGGGAGGGGTGTTTTGAAGCGTGATATAACATTGGTTCCTATTCCTTAGGCATCGTGTGGTGTAGGCCCTTGATAACTACTCTTGGGTTTTTATCTTCTGGAAGCTGGTATGAATGGAAATCAGCGCCTCCCCTTCTTAATGCGGAAATAAGTTTTCTGTAGGTAGTTGGTGAATCAGGATAAACTGTTACTCCTCTAATAGTTGATTTTATTTTAAATGTTTTTTGGCCTGCCTCTTTTTCTAAAAACAGAATTAGATATGAGTAATTTTCAACTCCGTTTATATAAATTGGAGGTACTTTTTCGCATTGGGTGTCTAGTCTAACTGAATTTTGTTGAGGTTCGGAATCATCTGTTTCAGATAATAGTTGGTATCTATTGTTGGTAGGTATGACTTGGTTAGGCCTTTTTTGGTTAGGAGTATCATTGTGAGTAGTCATGGGTCTTTTCCTTCCTGTTACGAGCTCCCATGACGTGTTTTCATTGATATGATTACTATTTATACGATAATCCATAGGACTTACCGAAAGCTCAGGAGCTGACGGGTCAGCCATGGCTGGAGTCGAGATTACCTTCTCCTTCTCCCTAATTACTTCTTATTTAATTCTATCTACGTTGTAGCACTAAATATTTCACTTTTTACAAATAAATAGCACTTATAAACAGTGAAAACAAACAATTTTTAACGCTCAAAATAGAACACGTGTTTCTAACCGATAAGAAATATAGAATACATTTAATGACATGTAAATATAGTAAAGAAATGTATGACAAAATCATATCAATGTTTGACAGGGACACTGATCAAAGGAAAACAAGTTTAATGGAGGAATTTTTCAAATTTGAATATGATAAAAGTAAAGATGTATTGACAAATGTTACAACTCTTCAAAATTTAGCCAATAATATCAATACTTTATGCCAGAATAAGATAGATGATGATATGTTAGTATCAAAAATTTTTTCTATTTTACCAAAATCATTTGACAATTTTTCCTGTGCCTGGGATCTGCTTTACTGAAGGAAAAAATCTTTCCAAGCTTATTAGTAGTTTGATGAAAGAAGAAGAGAGGTATTCTCTGTCTAGTAATTCAGAAATTCCAGTTGATTTTTCAAGCTGTGCTATGTTTGTAAAAGTGACAAACATCTTGCTAACTTTCATAAAAGATCATCTAATTTAAAAAGTAATAATTCTTGCTTTGAAAAACATAAAAATGCTCCAAATGGTGTTGTCACTATTACACTGACTTGTTTGATTGTTGAATGTTGATTTGTATCCCTAAATTTAAAATAAAAACGCCATAAAAAGTGCCCACTTTGGTGAGATTGACCCATGAAAGAAACAATGTATGAACACATGAACGAACACCTTAATAATTGATATACTCCATAAATTCCAAAATTAATATTTTTTTCAAAAAAGCCGCCCCCGATAACATAAAATTGCAACCACGAGTAAAAGAAATCCGAAAATCAAATTTTTATATTGTGCGCCCCCCCCCCTAGTACAATACAAAATGAACATTTTTTTCAAGAAATCCGAAAAACTATTTTTTTTATAATGCGCCACCCCCCCCCCCCCCACTAAAATACAAAATTAATATTTTTTTCAAAAACACCGCCACCGATAACATAAAATTGCCGAAAAACTATTTTTTATTATAATGCGCCTCCCCCTCCCCCACTAAAATACAAAATTAATATTTTTATCAAAAACACCGCCTCCATTAACATAAAATTGCACCCCCGTGTGAAAGAAATATGAAAATCTAATCTTTTCATTGTGCGCCCCCCACAGCCGCCACTAAAATACAAAATGAACTTTTTTTTTTAAAAACACCGCCCCCGGAAACATAAAATTGCACCCCCGTGTGAAAGAAATCCGAAAATCTATTTTTTCATTGTGCGCCCCCCACCCCGATTCTAATAGAATTAATAGAAATTAATATTTTTTTCGTAAATACCGCGCCCGAAAACATAAAATTGCATCCCCGTGTGAAAGAAATCCGAAAAACTATTTTTTTTATAATGCGCCACCCCCCTCCCACACTAAAATACAAAATTAATATTTTTTTCAAAAACACCGCCCCCATTAACATAAAATTGCACTCACGTGTAAAAGAAATCCGAAACACTATTTTTTTTATAATGCGCCACCCCCCCCCCCCACTAAAATAGAAAATTAATATTTTTTTCAAAAACATCGCCCCCGAAAACATAAAATTGCACCCCCATGTGAAAGAAATCTGAAAATCTAATTTTTTCATTGTTCGCCCCCCACCCCCCGCCACTAAAATACAAAATGAACATTTTTTTAAAAAAACACCGCCCCCGAAAACATAAAATTGCACCCCCGGGTAAAATAAATCCGAAAATCTATTTTTTCATTGTGCGCTCCCCACCCCGCTTCTAAAATAAGAATTAATATTTTTTTCGTAAATACCGCGCCCGAAAACATAAAATAGCACCCACGTGTGAAAGAAATCCGAAAAACTATTTTTTTTATAATGCGCCCCCCCCCCCCCACTAAAATAGAAAATGAACATTTTTTTTAAAAACACCGCCCCCGAAAACATAAAATTGCACCGCCGTGTGAAAGAAATCTGAAAATCTAATTTTTTCATTGTTCGCTCCCCACCCCCCCCCCACTAAAATACAAAATGAACATTTTTTTTAAAAACACCGCCCCCGAAAACATAAAATTGCACCCCCGTGTGAAAGAAATCCGAAAATCTATTTTTTCATTGTGCGCCCCCCCACCCCGCTCCTAAAATAAAAATTAATATTTTTTTCAAAAACACCTCCCCCGATAACATAAAATAGCACCCACGTGTGAAAGAAATCCGAAAATCTATCTTTTTCATTGGTCGCCCCCCACCCCGCTTCTAAAATAAAAATTAATATTTTTTCAAAAACACCGCCCCCGATAACATAAAGTAGCACCCACGTGTGAAAGAAATCCGATAATCTATCATTTTCATTGTGCGCCCCCCCCCCCCTCCCCCACTAAAATACAAAATTAATATTTTTTTCAACAACACCGCCCCCATTAACATAAAATTGCACCGAAGTGTAAAAGAAATCCGAAACACTATTTTTTTTATAATGCGCCTCCCCCCCCCCCCCCACTAAAATAGAAAATTAATATTTTTTTCAAAAACACCGCCCCCGAAAACATAAAATTGCACCCCCGTGTGAAAGAAATCTGAAAATCTAATTTTTTCATTGTTCGCCCCCCACCCCCCCGCCACTAAAATACAAAATGAACATTTTTTTTAAAAACACCGCCTCTAAGATAAAAATTAATATTTTTTTCGTAAACACCGCTCCCGAAAACATAAAATTTTACCCCCTTGTGAATGAAATCCGAGAATCTAATTTTTCCTTTGTGCACCCCGAATCTAAAATAAAAATTAATATTCTTTTCGTAAATACTGCCCCCGAAAACATAAAAATGCACCCCCGTGTGCAAGAAATCCGAAAATCTATTTTTTCATTGTGCGCTCCCCATCCCGCTTCTAAAATAAGAATTAATATTTTTTTCGTAAATACCTCGCCTGAAAACATAAAATTGCACCGCCGCACAGTGGGAAATATGCGGGATTTAGGTGGACAAAATTCTGAAATTAGTCCATATTTAGCATTTGGGGTCCCAGACTATGGAAAAAATAATAAAAAAAATAAATTAATTTTTTGACACATTTGGCGAGCGAACAGTGGTCAAAGATCAAATTTATTTGCTAAAATCTAAAACTTTCCTATATTTAACGTTTGGAGTCCCAGAATACGGGAAAAATAATACAACAAATCAAATTATCGGCTCAGAGTGGAGTAAACCTGCTACTAGACATATTTCAAATCATTGAGGAAACTCTTTAAATCATAGATTGTAAAACATTTTTTTAAATAATCAATGTACATTGAATAGAATTTAAATCAACTACAGAAATAAAATTAGGCTTAATTTATAATTAATTAATAAACTTAACCGGTAGATAAATATAAAACAAAATTATGAATATTAAACAACAAATTATCTTCTTCACTATATGATATGAATGATCCAGATTGATCTGATAAATCTGACTCTTAAATGTCGTCATTTGGTTTCTCAAGATTTGACTTTTATGAGGATAATTGTTCGTTCGAAGTAGTGCACTTCAGTAAATATAGCACATCTGAATCTAACGGCATTTTTTTTACAGGTTTTCCCAGTGAAGCAACAATAGGGTCCAATGAACCTAATAGCATTTTCAACAAATCACAATTTGTCGCTATTCATGAATTTTTTCTCTTATTCCGTTTCCTGAAAATTCGAAAATCTTTGTTTCTGGCTTCCTAAGCCTCTTCAGTCAATTGTCCGATCGGAACACATTGATTTTCAATAATCTGAATGCTCGAATGCTGAATGGTCGAAGATTTTATGAATCGTGGGAGTCACCCCGTACCAGGAATACAAATCTAAGTAGAGCCGTTTAGTTTCAGACGTGTATTCGGTGAACTTTTCTAAATCGATTTCGTATCCTGATGAAAGACATTGGAGGATAACCCTGGATCGCTTTATGAGGGCTCCCTCTAAATCAGCTATTGAAGCAGTTATTTCCGAATTTTTGAAAAATCGTCTAGCCATGTTAACATCATTGTTGTTGATGAATCATTTGTTTTGGTTGGTCTACATTAAGACATAACTGGACTTTTGATTCTTTTTGGATCTTTGTCTTATTCAAAGGTTTTTTTCGTTCTTTCAAAGTTAGTCTATATGCAATGTTTAGGAAGATTTCAGAAGTCCGAATCCACCCATGTAAAGTCGCCAAACCAAAACTATAATTTTCTTCTGAGTGTAGTGGGAGTGAGCAACTCGGATCTTGAAATACTTTTGGGGCTGCTTTGCATTCGACAAAGTGAGCCAAAGCTTCTTGAAGGGAAAAACGTCGAATGTTGTTGGAGGTCGAATTTCTTGTAGAAGATGGCTGTTGAGAGGTAGATGCACCTTTCACGATTTTGGAAGTACTACGCTTATCAGAAACATAAAGCGCGTGCTTTGCAACGAAAGTCAATTTTTCACAGTCTACCTTCAATAATTCGCTGGCTTTTCTTTTTTTTTTTTTTCTCACTTGAATATTCGAAACATTTTTCAGGGAGTCCTGAGCGTTGACAAGCAGGTTGGATTACTGAAATACTAAAATCCAATGCAAGTGAATCAAGCCAACTGGAGTATTTATTGAAAAAATCTTCCAGTTTTCATTTGTCCGACCTTTCCGAACTTTTGTCGGAAAGACGGGAAAATTATAATTTTCAGAGGCTTATAATCTCTATATTGATTATTAATATGAGCTAAATTAAGAATAAATAACATCCAGTGGTATTGGCCTTTTTTTTTTGGAAACTTAACCCACTCTTCAAAAAATTTCTTCCTCGTGATTCGGAGTGATTTATCTGAAAAAAAATTATGTATCACCCAAAACGCAAAAATCGCAAAAATTCTTTGCAAAATTTAAAAACTAGGAGGATTAATGTAACAAATCCTACAAAAAATTCCTTGGGGTAACTTGGGGGTTATATAGTTTTTCGTTGTTCAATAATGGCATAAATTTAAAAAGTGCAAAATTAACTCTACAGGTAGATTGGATTGTATATTTAATATCAAATGTGGAAACATACTGTCTTACCTGTCTCAGCAATGTCCATTGTTAAATAAAAGCAAAAAGATTTTGCACTGCATACACCTTGAACATAATAAATTACGGTGGAATAAAGATAATCCCACAGCCGGTTTTTGGCACTTGTGTAAAAAGCAATGATTCACTCATTCACTATATGTTTGTAAACACGCTATGGCGGGAAATATTAGTATTGAGCGTCTTACCAATTAATGATAAAAAGATCAAGCACTCAGAAATTCCAGAATTTTGACTTGACTTTGTCCACCTAAATTGGTGATTTTGCCCACTGTGCGCCGTGTGAAAGAAATCTGAAAATCTAATTTTTTCATTGTTCGCGCCCCACCCCCCGCCACTAAAATACAAAATGAACATTTTTTTCAAAAACACCGCCCCCATTACATTAAAATTGCACCCACGTGTAAAAGAAAATCGAAACACTATTTTTTTTATAATGCGCCCCCCCCCCACTAAAATAGAAAATTAATATTTTTTTGAAAAACACCGCCCCCGAAAACATAAAATTGCACCCCCGTGTGAAAGAAATCTGAAAATCTAATTTTTTCATTGTTCGCTCCCCACCCCCCGCCACTAAAATACAAAATGAACATTTTTTTTAAAAACACCGCCCCCGAAAACATAAAATTGCACCCCCGTGTGAAAGAAATCCGAAAATCTATTTTTTCATTGTGCGCCCCCCACCCCGCTTCTAAAATAAAAATTAATATTTTTTTCAAAAACACCTCCCCCGATAACATAAAATAGCACCCACGTGTGAAAGAAATCCGAAAATCTATCTTTTTCATTGGTCGCCCCCCACCCCGCTTCTAAAATAAAAATTAATATTTTTTTCAAAAACACCGCCCCCTATAACATAAAGTAGCACCCACGTGTGAAAGAAATCCGAAAATCTATCATTTTCATTGTGCGCCCCCCCCCTCCCCCACTAAAATACTAAATTAATATTTTTTTCAACAACACCGCCCCCATTAACATAAAATTGCACCGAAGTGTAAAAGAAATCCGAAACACTATTTTTTTTATAATGCGCCTCCCCCCCCCCCACTAAAATAGAAAATTAATATTTTTTTCAAAAACACCGCCCCCGAAAACATAAAATTGCACCCCCGTGTGAAAGAAATCTGAAAATCTAATTTTTTCATTGTTCGCCCCCCACCCCCCGCCACTAAAATACAAAATGAACATTTTTTTTAAAAACACCGCCTCTAAGATAAAAATGAATATTTTTTTCGTAAACACCGCTCCCGAAAACATAAAATTTCACCCCCTTGTGAATGAAATCCGAGAATCTAATTTTTCCTTTGTGCACCCCGAATCTAAAATTAAAATTAATATTCTTTTCGTAAATACCGCCCCCGAAAACATAAAAATGCACCCCCGTGTGCAAGAAATCCGAAAATCTATTTTTTCATTGTGCGCTCCCCACCCCGCTTCTAAAATAAGAATTAATATTTTTTTCGTAAATACCGCGCCTGAAAACATAAAATTGCATCGCCGTGTGAAAGATATCCGAAAAACTATTTTTTTTTATAATGCGCCACCCCCCTCCCCCACTAAAATACTAAATTAATATTTTTTTCAAAAACACCGCCCCCATTAACATAAAATTGCACCCACGTGTAAAAGAAAATCGAAACACTATTTTTTTATAATGCGCCCCCCCACCAAAATAGAAAATTAATATTTTTTTCAAAAACACCGCCCCCTAAAACATAAAATTGCACCGCCGTGTGAAAGAAATCTGAAAATCTAATTTTTTCATTCTTCGCCCCCCACCCCCCGCCACTAAAATACAAAATGAACATTTTTTTTTTAAAAACACCGCCTCTAAGATAAAAATGAATATTTTTTTCGTAAACACCGCTCCCCAAAACATAAAATTTTACCCCCTTGTGAATGAAATCCGAGAATCTAATTTTTCCTTTGTGCACCCCGAATCTAAAATAAAAATTAATATTCTTTTCGTAAATACCGCCCCCGAAAACATAAAAATGCACCCCCGTGTGCAAGAAATCCGAAAATCTATTTTTTCATTGTGCGCTCCCCACCCCGCTTCTAAAATAAGAATTAATATCTTTTTCGTAAATACCGCGCCTGAAAACATAAAATTGCATCCCCGTGTTAAAGATATCCGAAAAACTTTTTTTTTATAATGCGCCACCCCCCTCCCCCACTAAAATACTAAATTAATATTTTTTTCAAAAACACCGCCCCCAATAACATAAAATTGCACCCACGTGTAAAAGAAAATCGAAACACTATTTTTTTTATAATGCGCCCCCCCCCCACTAAAATAGAAAATTAATATTTTTTTCAAAAACACCGCCCCCTAAAACATAAAATTGCACCGCCGTGTGAAAGAAATCTGAAAATCTAATTTTTTCATTGTTCGCCCCCCACCCCCCGCCACTAAAATACAAAATGAACATTGTTTTTAAAAACACCGCCCCCGAAAACATAAAATTGCACCCCCGTGTGAAAGAAATCCGAAAATCTAATTTTTTATTGTGCGCCCCCCACCCCGCTTCTAAAATAAAAATTAATATTTTTTTCAAAAACACCGCCCCCCAAAACATAAAATTGGACCCCCGTGTGAAAGAAATCCGAAAAACTATTTTTTTTATAATGCGCGGAGGGAGGATGGGTGGATCTAGATGACATTATCTCCTCCATCCTGCATCCAATATCTTCTTCTTAAACTGTCTCACTTCCCCATCATCCATTTTCATCAGATCGGGAAGGAAACTGAGAAGGAACATTTTTAAAGCTTCCTCTCTGGGATCTGTTGCTAATGAAGACGCCTTTTTTCTGTCCAAATATTCTATGACCGCTTTGTCTACATCGTCATACTTCGCAGGTCACTTCTTCTTGTTCGGTGGAACCTGTTTGATTCTCTCGGACTGGTGATCCTGCTGTGTAGATGCTGCACTTGTTGGTGGAGTTTGGTGAGGTTATTGGAATTTGTAATACGAGGCCATCCTCATCATTCCTACCATCCCCTAAGACTGGGCCTTCTTCCTCCTCATAGGGTGGTCGAGACAAATTTCCAGAAGGCTTCCCCAGTGCCCTGATGTAAGGAATGGTGAACTGCAGTGCATCCGACAGATAATATGCCTTCTTCTTAGTTGCACCTGAGCCGCTCTTGGGTGGTTTCATATGTCTGATAAAAACGGCTCTTATGTTTTTCCACCGATCTTTGCATTCAGCAGCTGAAAAGAAAAAGTAAAAACTGAAATATCATGACAGTTAGGACATAAAATAACTACCATGATAAGAATGATAGCCTAGATTTAAACAAAATTTATATTCCTACCTACTTGTATTTTATTACAGTAGTTTATTGCTTAATTTCAGATTTTTGGGTAGTGGTGGAACATTTACTTCGATTGCTGTCTACTTCGCTAGAGGAGAGTCAACAATTGGCTGTATAGTGGCGGAGACAACTCAGGTGATTTGGGATGTACTTCAACCGGTATACATGGATGTTCCTACCAGGAGTGAGTGGGAAAAAATATCAGAAAGGTTTAGTTCTCTCTGGAATCTAGAAAACTGCGTAGGAGCCATCGATGGTAAACACGTGGTATCGAGAAATTTCTTAGGACTGGCTCTGCTAATTACAACTACAAATCTTTTCATTCAATAGTGCTGATGGCTTGCTGCGATGCTGATGGTACTTTCACAATGATTGAAACGGGATTCGTATATTCCGTGCATCAGCAATAAAACACTGGATTCAGAACGATGGACTTGATATCCCTCCTCCTTCGCCCCTCAAATTTGACGAAAGTGATAGTCCCTTCCCCTATTACTTTGTAGCTGATGAAGCGTTTCCACTGTCGCGATACCCCATGAGACCCTACCCGTCAAGGGCATTGGATAATGTGAAAAGAATATTTAACTACAGATTGAGCCGTGCAAGAAAAACAATTGAATGCACTTTCGGGATGGCATGCGAGAAATTTGCTGTTTTGAATGGTCCAATCCGCATCCGAGATCCTAAGATCGTGTCAGCAGTCATTAAAGCTTCTTGTGTTCTTCACAATTTTGTGAGAAAACGAGAAGGTCTGCAATACTCGACAAATAGTGCAAATTTTGAAGTAGTTAGAGATGAAGTCATGAGACAGCCTCTCCTTCCGCAGCAGCTGACCATAAACAAAAACTCACGAGCAGGGGATCTCAGAGTCTATTTAGCCAACTATTTCCTGACCCCACAAGCTTTTCTGCCCTGGCAGTGGAATACATGACACCGTAGATCGGAACTATTCACATAATGGAGACTATAATTATATGTCTTATAAATATAAATTGTATTATTTTTTTTAAATTATAATTATAATTATAATTACTTAAATTATATAAATTATAAATATAAATTGTGAAACAGTGACCTAACCCACCAGCCTGCCTATTCTAGATAAATGCAATTCGCTTTATCTAATATTTTGTACAAATGATTCTGAGTAATAAAATTGGACGTTGCAATCTAGCAGCAATAACTAAAACTATTTGATAAATTATTCTAATGTCAATAAATGCACTATTAGTAACAGAACTAATGGATAACATATTTTCTGTTATCATGGTATTAGGGTTTGGCCACTGTTGGCTCTCATCGCCTCAATTAGGTAACTGATATGTAGAAATAGTTGCTTATTTTGAAAATATACTTTTCTACTTGAACATACCTGTCAATTTTACCACATCCCCGATTTCTGCCCATGCATTCTCCGTTTCATGCTTCCTTGAATATCCAGGAAGGTTGAAATTGTATAAAATAGGGCGTTTTTCCACCTCCTCCATCAGCAACAGTTTGGTTTTCTGGTCGTTCATAATATAATAACAAAAAAACTGAAATCAAATCACGAGGTAACCCAACAAGCGAATCAGCTAGGCGACTAATTACAAACAAGTTCTGTGAATCACAAATCCGTCACCAACCAGTAGCGCCGTGTGCGGTGTCTCATTGTAATGCATAGGTAGTGACTCAAAGTAAACCATTTGGAAAGTCGCGTCGTAAATCAGTTTCTTTTTAGTATCCCCGTGTGCAGAGGGCCTAAATCACAAATCCGTCCCCAACGAGTAGCGCCGTGTGCGGTGTCCCATTGTAATGCATAGGTAGTGACTCAAAGTAAACCAGTTGGAAATTCGCGTCATTAAGCAGTTTATTTTTAGTATCCCCGTGTGCATAGGGCCTAACTCGACCATTAAGGGAGAAGATAAAAGAAATTTAAATTAAGCTATTGGGAAAAAAATTTAAAACTTTATGTACCTACGTATGGTTTATTTTCTTCCCCCATGATATTCTTAGGATTTGAGATTTATTTGAACTACGTTGTTCATTTCGCAAACATATATTCCCAAAATATTGATTTTATCCAACGGGATAGCATTTCCTCCACTTGATGAAGACTCATGAGGCTCTTTGTGTACAATGATTTTTCGAAAATTTTTATAAAACTCAAGAGCCCTAGGATTTTTATTATTATGTCCTCCTGAATTTTTTTCAAATAAGTTGTAAACGGTGAGGTTCTATCGAAATCGTCTTCCCTAAAATGTTCACTACATATGAAGCTATTTTTTGTGGGTTCCCAATTTTTTCTCCTTATTGCTTTTACCCATTTATCTTTTATAAAGTTCTAACTGGAAATCTGAAATAGAGGATCTAAAATTTGAACAAAGAGTGAAACATAATCGTATCATTCGCAGTCGCAATCGACTAAAGGCTGCGCTAGTAGTTTTGCAAAATGTCAGAAGGAACGGGGATAGACATAGTAGATGTGATAGACAAAATTGGTAATTTCAAAAGACCATTAATTGAAGGGCAAGCTACGCTTGATGAAAACCAGATAATTATATGTGGAATAGTATCTAGAAGCGAAAAAGTAGTTATTTTACAAGGCTTATGCTTTCAAACAAGCGATTTTAAAGGCCTGCCCCATCAAATAAAAGTGGAAATTAAATTTATTAATAACAATAAGCAATTTTCTTGTAATTGTACGTGTAAAGCTGGCAGTAATGTTTATGGAAACACATCATTACAACTTTACACTACGTTCTTCGGTTAGTAATAATATTAATTACCTATTCATACAGTCATTGTTATCACAGCTGTCACTTTCATGACAGCTTAGTTTCTTTGTTTTATTATTTATTTATTTGTTAATAGTTTCAGGCATCGCATTGAAATCTTGGAACAATTAAGCACAACCGATGTAAGACAAAAATGGGGAAAATTAATAAAAGAAAAACAAATCTATGACACTATGGTCCCAATCATCAAATCGATAAAATGTCAAATACTAATATTTACTTGGATAAATATAGTCACTTTCTTTAAAATGAAGACTATATATCGTCATATGTTTCGAAACAGGCTTATCTATTATTAATTTTACAATCCACTCTTTAAGTAGCTTTTTATTTTTTGGAAACAAACGGAATTACACATCTTTTGATTTTCTGATTGAGGGTCCGAGCAATACCTATTAGACATTTTCAAATAATTTTTTGCTCTATCGAGCTTTAATTATGGACAATAACTTAAAAACTCCAAAAAAACCTATGAATCCTAGGTTTTTTTTTTTATTATTATTGGTCCTCCCCTTCCTCGCCTGTTAGGCTATACGGGGTTTCCCGGGCCAGGGGAGAGGATGGGGGATTGATGCCGAGTATTATTAAATTTCCCCTGGTTTCGGGTTTTGAACTTGCTATCTTTCGGTTCTCAATCATACGTTGTCATGGGCAACGCACATATGAATCCTAGGTATTGGCCCGGCTTCTATCCCCTTCCTCTAGTTCCAGTCAAGAAGCAGCATCGTCGCTTGTGACCGCGATTAGGGAAAATTTTACCCAACAAACTAATTGCATCTATTAAGCTGGAATCAGCAGAACTAATAATAAAAGAAAATCTTTAATTTTTAGATGGTTCTTTAGATCGTAACGTTCCTCATATTCTTGCACTAATTAATTTAGAAATGCCCATCTTCAATGAAGACAAACGAAAAAGTAATAAATTGATAGAGTTTAACAAGTAAAAGTATGATAAACGCGCTATGCCTGGAAGAGGAGGACGCGTCCCACCAAATATTTTGGGAGGGGGCAACTACTTACACTCTAACTGTGACATAAACTATCATAAAAACTGGCAATAACGTGGTTTTATAAACACGTTTAAAATAAATCGATGGTGGAGGAATAAAGTATTCCAACAGTAGTTTTTAGGCGTTGTTATTTCAACTTGTAGTATCAAAAATGTTTAATTATCTATGAGAATATATATTCGTCCCGCCCCTAATAATTTGGGCTTGTGGTGCACATGCTGTGAAGGATGGAGAAAACAAACAGCTCCTGCCGGTTAAGTCAGGCATGTTAGAGCTGTTCCTAACAGCTCGTGGTAGGAATTAGGTTCCGTGGAGTTCCACCAATACCGAATGATTCCTAATTCTAAATAGGATTTTGATGTAATCTTACAAAAAAAAATGATTCCTAGTTTCCGCTTTATTTCTATACGAAATGCCACAGTTCAGAATAGTGATGGGCAAAACTGTTAATTTTGAAAAACAGTTGCAACTGTTTCTGCTACTTTCAATAAACAGTTTAAAAAAACAGATACAACTGTTTAAAATAATACTATATGGGAAAAAAGAAAAAAAACTAGTCCCACTTCGCATTCCAGCATGCTTTTGAATTATGTTTTAATTATTGAAATATCTAACAAGTTCGAATGACAATTTCTCACAAAAAATTTAATATTAAATAAAGCTTTATGTAAAATAATTAAACAGCACTAAAAATAAATTATAAATCAAAACTTGCAGTAGGCATTAATTGATTTTTTGTTTATAAAATAATGGTTTAATTGAATAAATAATCTGGAGAAAAATAATTTAATAATTAAAAAAAATTAACAGCCACATAACTCGGAGTAGCAGATTTGCGAATGAAATAAACAGATACGGGTGCAAGCTGTTTAATAAACAGTTTCGAGAAGCAGGCAGAATTAGTAGGTTAGCAGGCTGTTTCATTTAACAGCCTGTTAACCGAAACAGATACGTGAAACAGTGGCCTTGAAAAAGAAACAGTTTCATAAACTGTTTCGGTCAACAGGCTGTTAACCTGTTGAATCTCGCAACAGCCTGTTAACCGAAACAAATACGTGAAACAGTGGCCTTGAAAAAGAAACAGATTCATAAACTGTTTCGGTCAACAGGCTGTTAACCTGTTGATTCTCGCAACAGCCTGTTAACCGAAACAGATACGTGAAACAGTGGCCTTGAAAAAGAAACAGTTTCATAAACTGTTTTGGTCAACAGCCTGTTAACCTGCTAATTCTGCCTGCCTCTCGAAACTGTTTATTAACCAGGTCACGCCCGTGCTATTGCAAGCTAATTGTTTGTGTTTAATTTTTATTATTATTTACCTTTTTTTTTCTCACTACTCTGTTGTATCTGTTTATTTTTTTCCGAAACAGTTAACTGTTTCTGTTTAATGAAATTAACTGTTTCAAATAAACAGATTGCTACTAAACAACACACCACTAGTTCAGAAGTTGTACCATATAACCAACATTGTAACATCGTTGGAATTTTTTGCACAACTGGTTCGTTTCTAATCAACTTTTCCTTTTGAAGTTGTTCCCAAGATGTTTCTTTTTAATGAAAATTAGTTTTGTGAATAATTATGGATTAACAGTACTATAGAAGTGTTTAAACATATTTATATTGACTTTTTGAACTGCTTTATGCTGAATATAAAATACAATTAACCGTGCCATAGACTTATCTGAAACCACAGTTTTTAATGTGGAAATAAAATGTCTTTAGTTCGAGGGTGTTTTCACAGAATAGCCCTATCTGTAAGTATCGGTTGGTTGATTGTAATAATTTTATATTTACTGACTAAATGAATGTTATTTGATAGATTCAAGGAAACATTGTGAATAAAGTACCTCTTAGGCCCTTAAGCACAAAATACATCAAGAAAGAAAGTGGGCCAATTAAAAGTCCTGTAACTTGGAAATCATTGGCTGTAACTGGATTGTTGGGTGGTGGTTTTCTGACTTTCATGTTATATTTAAAAGGGGAAAAAGAAAAAGGTATTCTATTATATCAGTTATTTTAAACTTATAGTACTAGTATCGCCATGTTACTTCTGGGCATTTCCATTATGGCCTTGTTATCGACTGAAAAGGATCAGTTTAGGGGTTTATTTATCTCTGAAAGCGAGCAGGAGTCTAATCAAGTTGATCAAGCCCTTTTTTATCTAAAAAGAATGTGATAGGAGTTCGTTTAGTATATGTTCTAGTTACTTCCTTTTTCATGCGATGGCTAAATGTAAATAGTAATAGCTTTAACAAGTTTTTTTTTTATTATTAGTTATATCTGTCTTACTTGTTTTCTCTGAGCTCAATAATTGTGTATATAAAATTAGTTCATTATAAAGAAAACTTTTATGGACTATAATGATTGTTATTACTATGCACATACATATTTGTTATATATGATGCTTAAGTGATATCAAGAATGAGTATCAAATGGTTTATGTACCTCTTAATGGCTACCAAAATTCAAAATTACTGTTCTAATCAAAGCTTATCTAGGCCTAAACCTCGAATTAAATTAATCTGATATGATGCGTGTAACATACACCTTTCACCTACCAACCTACTTAAGTAAATGTATAAACCTGAATTAGCTACTTCATAAAAAATAGCTTTTTACACATGTATTTACTTCTTTTTGTTGGTTATTCTCCATAAGGTAATGATAATCAATATAATGGCAATTTAGGACTATGAATAAATTAAAATATAATTTTTTCTCTAAGGCCTTTCGAAAAACTGGTCATGGTCAGTTGTACTATAGTTGTTAAAATGGGATGGCTTACTACTTACAGAAGATTAAACAAAGGATATTGTTTATGCCTGGTGTACAATATGGAATCGCTTGATCATATCTAGTGATAAGGGCTAAACAGCGTTTAAAGTTAAACAGCCAGGAATGGCCGCTTTAACACAGGTTAAGTCATAACCTATTATTATTTCTGTTTACTAATTCATTGGACTATAAAGTGCTAATATTATTCATTTTTTGTTACCTCTTAAGTTCTTTCTATTTTTTGTTTGTATTGTTTGATTTATATTTTAAAAGAAAATATAAATCACCGTTTAAAATGACCGGGCAATGACAAAGAAATGGGTGCCCGCACATACCAGTTTAGTTGACAATGCACTCTCTAATGGCTGTTTAACGAAACAGGACTTATTGTTCTACAGATAAATGTAGTTCTGTGGTTAAACACAAAATCTTGTTTATAAGACGTTCATCTGATTCCCCGAAACAGGGAATTGTACGCCCAGCCATCAGAAATCTATTATGGAACTCAATTTTTAAACTAAAATGTAGGCATTAAAAATTATATTGTACCATATGTTTTACAAAAACTACTTTATAGAGGTGAGAGATAGTTAACTGTTATTCTTTACGATAGGTTAAATGATAGTCAGGATTTTCAGTTAAAACTTTTTTATTCTGAAAAGCCAAAGTTTCGATCTAACTTGTAGATCTTCATCAGGGCTAAAAGAAAACAACTTTATGAGTATCTATGCTGGAAGATGACATTTAAATGAATACTTTACAAAATTGATAATATAAAAGATGGTAAGCATTATATATAAATATTTAAATAAGAAGCTGGTTAGTAAGTTACATGAATATTTAAATAAGTAGCTGGTTAACAATATTAAATAAACTCTGATATTTACCTTCTAGGCGATAGGTCACTACCTCTCGCCTTATTTTATTATTAGGGGGTTAGTTGGACATAAGGGCTATGTCATTTAGCCTTTCACTTCAAAAGCGTTGGGTTTCCCCCCTGTATCTGTATACCAAACTAAAAGACCCTGTACCACTCCTAGACAAGTTTAATGTAGTTTATCATATCCAGTGCTCCACGATTAATTGCAATAGTTGCTATATCGGTGAAACCAAATATTATTTAAAAAAACGGATTTACCTACATAAATACAGATATCCACACGTAATTCGTTTACGTCTAAATTAGCAGAACATGCCATTGCCCATTACCATTCCTTCGACTTTGAGAACCCCTCCTTACTAGCTCCTGTATCAAACCATGATAAACGACTCCTCTCAGAATCAATATTTATCCATCTGGGAAAAAATAACCGTGTAAATCATAAAGTAGATAAAGAGATCATTTCACCCACTTACTCTAACATCTTCCGCATCCTCAAATCCTAGTTTTGATTTCATAGGTATACCTCTGTATTATTATTGTCTTTATTATTGTATAACTTCCTTCTTTATATATTTTATACATCGTTTCCTTATGTATAATCTCACTTTTTGTCTTATTATTGAGTCCAGACAATTTGTATACAGCACCATCTTTTTGTTAGTTTTAATATTTTATTTTCATATACTTGCTATCTCATGTAGCCTTTCACTTCAAAAGCGTTGGGTTTCCCCGTAATAAGCCTTTGAAGTCGGCAAACTAACCCCCTACCACTACCTCTCGCCTTATTTTACCCCCAATCTTTGTATTACTCTGGACTGAGAAGGTAAATATCAGATTTTATCTTGCTTACCAGCTTCTTATTTAAATATTCATGTATATTGCTTACCATCTTTTATATTATCAGTTTTGTAAAGTATTCACTTAATTGTCATCTTCTAGCATAGATACTCATATATTTGTTTTCTTTTAGCCCTGATGAAGATCCACAAGTTGGTTCGAAACGTTAGCTTTTCAAAATAGAAATTATTTTTATCTGTGACAGTATGTTAATATGAAACATAGTATTCAATGGTGTTTAATTTTATAGTCTCCATTTATTTGTTATGAAATCTTCATTTGGTTACCATGGAACCAAATAATTTCCATTTAATAGGTATGTTCCCTCAAGCTTTTAAAAAATGTTGACAACTCTTTTGCCTGTTCAGTACACCTTTATTTGTCAAAAGAGGCTGCAAGTAAAGGCATTCTGCGCATGGGAAAAAGTTGTCAACAGGTTTTAATTAATCTAATTCAGAAATATATTATGAAACTAAAGTTTGTAAACTAAATATAATTACTAAAGATAATCTAATACCATATATTTTTTATACCAAAGAACTGCTTTGATAATAATAATAATATGAGCATCATATGTATTTCTATGCTTTACTCTCTAAGTGGAATAAAATATTTTATTGTTAAATGAGAGTTGTTATTTTTATGATAGGTTAAATGATGGTTAGGATTTTCAGTTACAATGATATTTATTATGGTAAACCAACGTTTCGATCCAACTTGTGGATCTTCATCAGGGCTAAAAGAAAACAAATATATGAGTATCTATGCTAGAGGGTGACAATAAATGGATACATTACAGAACTGATAATAATATAAAAGATGGTATACATAAATATTAAAATAAGAGGCTGGTTAACAAGATAAAATAGAATCTGATATTTACCTACTGAGTCCAGGTGGATACTAAGACTAAAGGTAAAAATAAGGTGAGAGGTAGTGGTAGGGGGTTCGTTTGCAAACTTCAAATATTTATGGCGGGGAAATCCAACGCTTTTGAAGTGAAGGCACATGACAACTGAGTGAACAAAATATTTAAAAACTAACAAAAATATGGTACTGTATACAAATAGTTGTGTCTGGACTGAATAATAACATAAAAATGAGATAATACATAATGTAACAATGCATACAAATTTGGAAAATATACAGAAAGAAGCATACAATACAAAAAATAATAATAGATATAATAATAAATAATAATATTAAAAAATAATAATAATGCTTCTTTCCGTATATTTTCCAAATTTGTATGCATTGTTACATTATGTATTATCTCATTTTTATGTTATTATTCAGTCCAGACACAACTATACCATATTTTTGTTAGTTTTTAAATATTTTGTTCACTCAGTTGTCATGTGCCTTCACTTCAAAAGCGTTGGATTTCCCCGCCATAAATATTTGAAGTTTGCAAACGAACCCCCTACCACTACCTCTCACCTTATTTTTACCTTTAGTCTTAGTATCCACCTGGACTCAGTAGGTAAATATCAGATTCTATTTTATCTTGTTAACCAGCCTCTTATTTTAATATTTATGTATACCATCTTTTATATTATTATCAGTTCTGTAATGTATCCATTTATTGTCACCCTCTAGCATAGATACTCATATATTTGTTTTCTTTTAGCCCTGATGAAGATCCACAAGTTGGATCGAAACGTTGGCTTACCATAATAAATATCATTGTAACTGAAAATCCTTACCATCATTTAACCTATCGTAATTGAAGAACAGTTGACCATCTCTCATCTCTACTATTGTTATTTTTATTTATGACGGTATGGCAATGCTAATATAATACCAATATAATCTCTATTGTAGTTACTTAAACCTCATTCAGGTCCAAATAAATATGAAGAATAACATTAATATGAAGTATAAAAAAAATAAATAAACATATCTAAGAAAAAAGAAAAATACTCCGACAACCCTTAAAATACTTTGTATTTTAAGAATTTTATTTTGTATATTTTGTCAAATAAACTTATTATTATTATATATTATTATTACTTTGAATTCACGCATATGCAATGCATAGGCTTTTAATGACAGAACATTCTTTTTAAGTAAAGGCGTTCTGTTCATGTGAAATAGTTATCAACGTGTTTTGGAACATACATATTTAATGGAAATTATTTGTTTCCATGGTAACTAACTGAAGTTTCCCATATAGTCATCACCATGTTAAAGTAACGAATATGCATAGGTTTTTAGTTTCACATTCGTTACTTTAGCATGGTGACGACGATATTATCACAAATAAAACTTTTATTTAACAATAAAAATATTTTGTGTACTTCAGACAGCAAATATTGCTCAAATTATTTAAAGCAGTTTACGGTATGAAAAATATAAATAGAGACTATCTTTTATTAATTATATTTTAGTTTTAAAACTTTGATTCCATAATAGATTTCTGAATGCAATATAAAGTGGTTTTAGTGGAACAGTAATCGTTCTCGATTTCTGGCAAGGCAAAGGAGACCTGTATTCCTAAAATCCTGAATTATTTTGCACCAGCGGGCTTTACGGCGCCGTCTTTCATCAAATATTTTTATATTTGCGTATTTTTAAAATATATCCTAATTTAACCCTTAAGCGTCTGAGCAGTGGGAGTGCATTATGGGCCCTGTGGCTTGAGACCTTAGACCGGCTGCCGTGCCCGGTGGCCTGAATACTATACTATGAATACTGAATACTATAAAGCCAGAAAACAGACTAAAGAATTCGCTCTATTTGTTAAGGAATAAAGTGCAGGTAATTAATTTGGAAAAACCCGAAAAGAACCCCATGTCAGTTAGTTTACAACCCTTGGAAATTTTTGAGGAAACCTTAAACCTCGTCACTGGGAAATACCGGACGGGCTGGAAACAGGGTTGGAGAAACGCGAATGCCAATTATGTAAAAATAATTATTATATGTCCTGCACTCATCCTAAATATGAATATGATAATGATGACTATTTTGTCTGCTCGCCATGCTCCTCTAATATTCATGAAATTAAATAAATTCGTGTAGGAACGTACCTAAGTGGACACACTTCCATATAGTTTTTAGAACTGTTATATTAAATGTTTTATATATCAGTTTATTTTATAAGATTTTTAAATTATATACTTGTAATTCTGTTTATTCTTCTTAAGTAGTAGAAGGAATAAATCGTGTTCCACTGTAAGCAATGAATTTATTAAAATATTGTATTACAAAGAAATAAGTATTTAACTTAACCGATTAGCTCACCTGTAAGCAATGAAAACGATTTTAAAGTCCTTATATAATTGATGCTTAAATCACAATAGAATTAACCAACGTTCCAATGGTATTGAAGTTTACATGAATTAAAACACATGACATAAATCACAGATTTATACCTCCCCTCCACAAGTCACGAACAAGGTTCGAGAGAATTTGGCCTATGCTTGATAAACAATAAAATTTAGAATTTATATTTAAAATGAAACGAATAAACAGGGAGCAAATTATTAAACGGTATTAACTTTCTGATGTGAAAGAAGTTTAATTTTTTGCTAAAGTACATTTCATTACGTTTAATTTAAATCCCTCGCCCTTAATTGCATTTAATAAAAATTCTATGTGCGCCAAATGTTCTTCAAAAGTTTTAGAAAAAACCAGTATATCATCTATGTAATTGATTCAAACCAGTTCTTCTAAGAATGTTCGCTAGAACTCGCTGAAATATTGAAGACATCTTCAGCCCTAAAGGTAAAGGAGTCTATTCCCAATGGCCATTCTGAGTAATGAACGCTGTCTTCTTTCTATCTTTGATTCTAATTGGAATAGTCCAAAATGCAGAGTTAATATCAAATGCTGAGAACCAATTACAATTACCAGCTTTAACCATGATGTCTTCTATTCTAGGAAAAGGATGTGTTTCAGGAACCACTAATTTATTTAATTCCCTGAAATCTATGCACAGCCCTGTTCTGCGACCATCTTCCTTTTTAAACGCCATAGTGACTGGAGATGCAAATGGTGAGGTAGACTCCTGTATCAGTCCTGCTTCCAGCAATTTAGAGATCTGTGCTTCAATTTCGTTTTGGTCTGGAATGGAACACCTATATGGCTTTTTTGAAACATACTTATACTCTGTTAGTTTTATGTGAGCTTCATTTTTTACCTTACCGACATCGTACTTGTTCTTAGCGAATGCTGAGTCATATCTTATTAATAAATCAGTCACCATCTTCTGTTTATTACAATCCAAATGATCTAATTTACCTCTAAATTCTTCGCTCTCAATTAATCCATTAAAATTAACATCTGTTCTATATTTTTTCTTTATCATCATGAATAATCTTGTCTTGATTCTTTTCTATCTTCTGAAATATTCTTAAATTCTCATCCTGAATCAGTTTAAATTTCTTGATCGCATCTAATCCAAGCAACAGCTCATAAGAAAAATTATTATTCTTCACAACATAGACATCTAAAACATTTTCTGTTATTTATCTTTAAATGTAGACGCGCCCGGCCATGAATGAAATTCACACCATTAATTGTTTTAAAAATGCTTATTGCTTGTTTTAAAAATGCTTATTGCTTGTTTTAAAAAAAATCGTTTTGTAATTCTGTTTATTCATCTTAAGTAGTAGTAGGAATAAATCGTGTTCCACAGTAAGCAATGAATTTATTAAAAGATTGTATTACAAAGAAATAAGTATTTAACTTTACCGATTAGCTCACCTGTAAGCAATGAAAACGATTTTAAAGTCCTCATATAATTGATGCTTAAATCACAATAGAATTAACCAACGTTCCAATGGTATCTAAGTTTACATGAATTAAAATACATGACATAAATCACAGATTTATATACTATATATTTTTTACAAGTCGTTACCTACGATTTATGAATGTTGCATTCCAAAATAATGATACGATAAATCCGAAAGCGAAGAGTAAACTTTTCAAAAGAAGCCACAGAAACATCTCTTATGGTGCTGACTACTGGGGGTTTTATTATAGTGCAATAGTAAAATTAAAAGAGTTATAAGGTCTGCAGTTTCAGTCTTCTAACGAAGAAGCAGGCAGAACTGATATATCAGTCTACAGGCCTCAGGGACTACAGCGCTTGAACTGATTTATCAGTCTACAGGCCCCAGGGTCTGCAGCGCTCGAACTGATATATCGGTCTACAGGCGTTAAAGGGTTAATATTTCTAATTAATTATAAAAGACACAAGAGTTACTACTAAATTAGGCTTTATAAATTTAATCAATATATATTATAAAGCAAAGTGTACAATATGCATGATAAGGCTCAAAAACGACTCAACGTACGTTTAAGAAAGTTATGTTAGCGTGTTGCTATATAACCCCTAATGGAGAAGAAGGTTTCCGTTTTTCTCTGAAGGGTGTAAAATTGAAGAGAAAAGGACTGGAATTTTAAGCCTCTCGCACCATGTAATTAGCGTACCTGAGAATGACATACCAGTTTATGAATGAAAAATTTAGTTCGAGCTCCAGGCTACCAGGAAGCGCTAAGGTGTGTTTCACTCAATGTTTATTTTTCATTCATTCCTGTTCAGTTTGTAAAGGTTAGGTATATATTTTTTCAGTTGTTCTTTTTAAATTACTAAAAAATCATAAATTAAAAATAAAGTGAAAATAATTAGTTTCACCTTTTCTTTCAAAATAAAATAATGATTTTACATCTCTGCAATCAATTAAAAAACCAACTGGATTCCTTAAAAAAATAGTTTTATCATAAGAAGGCTAATTGATTAACACATTACATTAAATCAATATATAACATATACTTAAGTAAATTTAATGCAATATGAGTGAACATTTTTTAGTAGTACAGTGAGCGAATAAAAACAGACATAAAACAAAAAAGAAGAGCTGAATTGACTGATTATAAATCGAAAATAAAAAGTTTGAAGTGTTCTTATTGTATGTAATTATGAAAAATGGTTTTATTACTATGTACGATGAGCATTCCAGTTGACAAAATGACTAGCTCCAATTACAGCATTTTTTCAATAAGATTTTATCACCCCTCATAGTTCAGGATAAAAAGAAATATGATGAAAAAATTTTGCCCTCATGATATTTTGGTTTTTACTTTGTAATAGTAGGTGCAGAGTCCGGCCAAATTACGGGGGGGGGGGGGGGGGGATATCTTAAGGGAGGTTGAACTGGAAGAAAGGTCTTAAAAAAAAGTTTCTATGAATCTTCGGTAGTTTCTAAACTTCTGGATCTAATAGGACCATCACAGTAGTCGACGCTTAAGTTATACTCGAAATATAGTTTTTTAACTAATAGATTTTTTAACTATAATCTAATGACTTATTATCTGCTGACTGCTTGGAATGGGCTTATAAGATTCAGAATCACAGAAACCATCAATAACGATGCAATACTCGACAAAGTTACAGCAAAATTATTTGTTCATTCACCATTTTTAACCCCCTATAAAGTTATAGGGTTCCTTATTTGGGCGGACTCTGCAGATCTTGAATCTTAATATTGATAAAATGTTAAAAGTTTCAAGAAAGTGTTAATTTTGTTCTATATTTCCTTTAATTTTAAGTTTTTTCTGCTATTAAAACTACCACACAACTACCGGAGCGAAGCCGGGCACCCTAGCTAGTATACATAGAAATCCTGAATTATTTTGAAACAGTGGGCTTTACGGCACCGTCATTTATCGAAACATTTTTATATTTGTGTATTTTTAAAACCTATCCTAATTTAATGTCTTTATTATTTATATAATTATTTAATTGTTTATAAGTGATACACTGATTACTACAAATTTGGGCTATATAGATAAAATAATTAAAATTGAAATCCTGAATTATTTTGCATTAGCAGGCTTTACGGCACCGTCATATATCGAAACATTTTTATACTTGTGTATTTTTAAAAACTATCCTAATTTCATTACTTTCATTCTTTATATAATTGTGTACTAACTGATATTTAAAAATGTACATGTTTTTCTCATAATTTAGTTACTGGTTAATGATTTTTTATGTAAATATTAATAAACTTTGATATTCAATTTGTTCATATTAAATTTAATTTTTATAAAATATCCACGGATTACTACTAAAATAAAAGCTTCATAGCTATAATACAAATTGAAAACTCGAAATGATTTCATACTAGTGGGCTTCACGGCTCCGTCATTTATCAGAAACTTTTATAATGGCGTATTTTTAAAAACTATCCTAATTTAATATCTTTAATTAATTATATAATTATTTACTTAACAGACATTTAAAATCATATTTGACAACTTTTTAAAATAAAATAACAAACGATATTAATGATTTCTTATTTAAATATTAATTTACATCATCTTAATTTTTTTCTATAACATTGGGTTTTATAGCTACAATATAAATTGAACCCAATATTATTTTCATGATATTAATAATTTCTCTCTTACAATTCCATAAAACCTAGATAAAAAAATAATTGGAAGCAGTAATCTTCTAAAAATATTAATATTGTTGGATTTTGCTTTTGTCAGTCGCTATCTGATCTAGCGACAAGTTAACAAGATATCTTTAAATAGAATAAGCAGTTTCTTGAAAAGAAGGTTCTACCATTCCTGATATAAGAGTCTTACCAGCTTACTAGGACAGCGGGAATCAGTTGTTAATTATTTGGGGGTAATTACTAGGGTAAATAACACACTGATATTGCTAATTGTTATTTATACTAAAATTAATATGTACTTATCATTCACAACTAATGCAGATTTTTACCAACCTTTTAAGGTTTATGACAAACCTTCATTTCTGAAAAGACTTTGATAAATGAACATTCATTTAATGTTTATGTTACATGATGAGATGACATTTGATCTGGCCCAATATCTCCGTCAGAGGTTCCGCATGCGCTTCACGATGTTTTTACGTATCTATCGAGAGGTCCACCTTGCCATTAAAGGTGACAGTGGTGCAAGGTGCAGTGCCCCGTTGTGGACAGGGTTGGGTGAGGGGGGAGGAGGCATGGGATTAGCGAGGGCAAGGGTCGGTGGACATGGCCTAAGGCCAACGGACATCCTACAGGTTCGGAACCTCAATTTTACTTCATATCCGATGGAGGGCATAGCCAAGGATTTTTTACTCGCATTAAAAATTCCTGGCATCACCACAGGATGCAAACTCGCAACCTTTAGTATTGTAGGTTGTTATGCTAACCACTACACCACAGGTGACTCCTCAAGCCCCTTTTTAACTAAAAAGTATGTGATGAGTGTCCTCTTATATTAAAGTAACATAACCTTCCAAAATGGACCATGCCCATAAGTAACATATAGGAAGCTTTATACCTATTTATTGAATGCTATGATAGAATATTTATCTTACAGGATTTTACTTTTAGTTTTGAAATGTGATATCATCATTTTTTTTCTAGCTTTAGCTGTTGAAAGAAAAAAACAACTAGGAAAAGCGAAAATTGGAGGACGATTCAGTCTAGTAGACCATCATGGAAAGCCAGTGACTAGTGAGGACTTTTTAGGAAAATGGCTATTAATTTATTTTGGATTTACCCATTGCCCTGACATTTGCCCAGAAGAAATGGAAAAATTATCCAATATTGTGCAATTACTAGGTTCATTAATAAGTCGTACACTACTGTTTTAATATAAATTTCTATTACTAATACTTTATTTCTGTCCATTGAAGATGAAGGTAAAGAAATAGATGTGCAGCCACTATTTATCTCAGTTGATCCGGAAAGAGATGATGCTAATGCTGTAGCAAAATATATTAAAGAGTTTTCGCCTAGAATCATTGGCCTTACAGGAAGTAAAGAACAAGTTTCTCAAGCATGTAAAAGCTATAGAGTATATTTTAGTCAGGGTCCCAAGGATGAAGATGATGATTATATAGTAAGATTAATGTGTAAAATTTATAATTCCTCATTTTCCTAACCACGAGAATTTTCCAAAAAATAGAATTAGGTACCTTTCATTTCTTCTGCTGCCACAAAAGGGTAACTTCTAGATTATCTTATATCTTCTTTTGCTAGGAATAAGAATAGCTGTTAATTTATGTGACAGAATGGACTGAATAACTTGCTATTCTGCTTTTTACTTTCACTTACCTATATATGAAATATGTATATAGTAAGTGAAAGTATTGCGATCGTGAAAATTTTCGACTTCCGGTTTTCAATGGAAATACACGTTTTGGGGTCCCCTGAGTCCAAATAACCAAACTCCGCGAAATGGTCTGTGTCTCTGTGTGTGTGTGTGTGTGTGTGTGTGTGTGTGTGTGTGTGTGTGTGTGTGTGTGTGTGTGTGTGTGTGTGTGTGTGTGTGTGTGTGTGTGTGTGTGTGTGTGTGTGTGTGTGTCTGTGTGTGTGTGTGTGTGTGTGTGTCTGTGTGTGTGTGCGTGCGTGCGTGCGTGCGTGCGTGTGTGTGTGTGTGTGTGTGTGTGTGTCCACACACTAATAGAATTAGGAAAAAAATAGAATTAGGTACCTTTCATTTCTTCTGCTGCCACAAAAAGGTAACTTCTAGATTATCTTATATCTTCTTTTGCTAGGAATAAGAATAGCTGTTAATTTATGTGACAGAATGGACTGAATAACTTGCTATTCTGCTTTTTACTTTCACTAACCTATATATGAAATATGTATATAGTAAGTGAAAGTATTGCGATCGTGAAAATTTTCGACTTCCGGTTTTCAATGGAAATACACGTTTTGGGGTCCCCTGAGTCCAAATAACCAAGTTCCGCGAAATGGTCTCTGTGTCTGTGTCTGTGTCTCTGCGTGTGCGTGCGTGTGTGTGTGTGAACAGACTAGCTCAAAAACTATAAACCGTGTGAACCTGAAATTGGGTATTTAGTATATGTATATACCCGCGATGTGACTGCAAAAATTTCATCAAAATTGCTCAAAGGGAGGGGGGTACTTTATTTAATAACTTTTTTTTTTTTTTTTTTTCTCAAAAACGGCTCTAACGATTTTGATTAAACTGAGTATTTGATGTATTAATATGCCCGAGATATGACTGTAAAAATTTCATCAAAATTGATCAACCTGAGGGGGGACTTTACTTAATAAATTTTGTATCATTTTCACGTGTTTTTTTTTTTATTTACTCAAAAATGGTTTTAACGATTTTGATCAAACTGGGTATTTAATGTATGTATATGCCAAAGATGATAGCAAACATTTCATCAAAATTGATCAACCGGAGGGGGGACTTTATTTCATAAATTTTGTTTCATTTTCACGTGTTTTCTTTATTTACTCAAAAAAGGCTTCAACGATTTTCATCAAACTGGGTATTTGATGTATGTATATGCCAAAGATGTGATAGCCAACATTTCATCAAAATTGGTCAAACGGAGGGGGCAATTTATTTCATAATTTTTTCCAATTTTAACCTTTTTTTCGATGATCTCAAAAACGGCTTTAACGATTTTTATCAAATTCGCCATGTTTGATGAAAATTAGATGTTATTAAAATGATGTTAGATCAGGAGGGCTTTATCATTATTAAAATGTTCTGAGGGGGCTTAAATGGGGTAGGGGCTTTTTTTTTTTTGTTTCCTATAAAGTACCTATGTTTTTCTTTATATGGAGAAATTAACCGTCTCTCGTTACGCCTAAAAATAAGAAATGGCTAAATATGAGATATGATAAAATTAACAAAACGCATTAATTTCTAATCTAAGAAGTTGGTAAGTGAAAGTTGTGTGTTGCGAGCACGCACCAGATTTTTTATTTTCTATTCCAGATAATCTTATTGTTCTCTCAAGTAAACAGATGTTCCTTAAGTGTAGGAATTGAATGTAACAGGGAAATTCCTGTTTGTTTGTTCATATCTTCATCTTTAAATAAGGTTATCTCTGTATATAATTTTCTGATTTATAATTATATGAAAATGAAAAATAAATAACAGAATCATAATATACACTGAGTTGTAGTTGGCGATAGTGGTGGTTCCTGGTGGGGTCGGGGAAAACCCTCCCCCCCCCCCCCCCCAACCCTAATCTATAGTCTTACCTAACAGATTATTGGACTAATAAAGATTTTTGGACTAATTACCTGCGCGAGGGGTAATTAGTCACGAAAAAAAAAGCTGTATTAATTACGGTTTGAAAATTTAAGTTCGCGAGAACTAACTATAGATCGCATTACAAAGTTGGTCGCGGTAATCAGGGGAGGGGGGTAGAACCCCACCCGCTACACCCATAATAAAGACTTTTTGAATATTTACCTTTGCGAGAGGTAATTAGCTAGGAAAGAAAAAAAAAACCCATAGTAATTAGTTAATGAAAATTTACCTGTGCGAGAGCTAACTCGAGCGCGAGGGCAACGAGTTGGCGATAGTGGTGGTTCCTGGTGGGGTCGGGATATGCGGAGTAAGGCTGGGTAAGGATTGTGAGCTGAGTACATTAGAATGTGTTAAGTTAAACAACTTATTGAAATATTTATTAAGAAATAAAAATTTTATTAACTTGATCAATAATTATATCGCTTCTAATTAATCATTTGTGAGTGTCTAAAACGTTAATATCATAAACATATGTTGTCATCTTCCCTTTTCTGAAGGTTAAATGCCTAGTCGGTCTGGTCTTATAGTCTGACGGGTGGACCTTCTCAGCGGTGGGATCCCATCGTTTCGAGGATCGGGTTTTTTTGGTTCGCTTTCCTCTTGATCCTGCCTGGACTTCTTTTTCAGGAACCAGGAGTTCCTCCTGTATAAGTGACCATCCTGAGAGGTTATGATATATGATCGAGGTTGTAGTCCAACTTGGGTCACCGTAGCGAGGTGCCAGTCCCTGGGACCTCTCCTTTAGAGCACCTCCTCACCAAGCTGGAATGTGGGTAATGGCCGCTTTCTTCTGTTGCAATACCGCTTCTCCTTGTCCCTTGTTTCCTGGAGAAGTTCAGGTACACCATTAACTACTTTCGGCATCAGATTTTCCTTGGTGGAGGGCAGCAGTGTTCTCGTTCTTCTGCTCATCAGCCGCTGAGCGGGAGAACCGAATGCACCACGGGGAATGTTTCTTTGATGAAGAAGCGTAAGATAAGGATCTGATTTTTCGTGGAGACACTTTTTCAGAAGCAGTTTGGCTTCTTGGACATAACGTTCAGCTATTCCATTAGACCTTGAAAAGTGTGGACTGGAGATCCTCTGGTTTATGTTCCATTCGGCCTCAAACTTTTTAAACTCCTGCGAGTTAAATTGTGTCCCCCCATCTGATAGCAGAATTTCCAGAATCCCATGTACAGAGAACCATTTTTTAAATTCCAATATTATACTCGAAGATTAGGATGATTTAATCTCTACAAAGTCGTAGAATCCTGAATAAGAGTCGGCTATCACTAAGTAGTCTTTTCCTAACAAGTGACATATGTCTTTACCCACCTCTTTCCATGGTCTATTCGGTACAGATGTAGCGAGTAAAGTCTCTTCGCAGCTGTCCCTCTGCAACTGGGAACAAGTTCTGCAGTTACGGACGTAGTTTGTGATGTCATCTGTCATATTAGGCCAATATACATGTTCCTTAGCTAGCTGCAAGGACGCCTGTACACCTCTATGCCCGAGATGGATGTGCCGTAAGGTGAGGTTTCTAATTTGCATTGGGATGACAAGCCGTTGTCCCTTGAAGACGATGTCCTCATGGACCGCCAGTTGGTCACGGTATAACCATTATTTTTTCAGGAAGTCCGGCAGCTCAGACTTCTCATCCGGCCAGCCGTTCATGATTGTCTCGAAGCATTCTTAGCTCGTCATCTTCGTCGGTGAGTCTCCTTGCTTGGAGGATTCTTTCCTGGGAGAAGACGATCACAAGGTCCACAGAGAACTCCAACTCTTTTTCGGGAGCGGGAGCATTCTGACAGTCTCGGCTCAATGTGTCTGCTATGAGGAGCTCCTTACCTCACCGGTATACTATCTTCGGATTGTAAGGTATAATCTCCATCATAATTCTCTTGAGTCTGGGCGGAGTGTCGTGGAGGGGTTTCTTAAAAATAGCTTCAAGTGGCTTATGATCGGTTTCTGTCGTCAAATTGACAGAACCCCAAATGTACTCGTGGAAACGTTTACATGCCAAGGAAATAGCTAGAGCTTCCTTTTCTAACTGACTGTAACCTTTCTGAGTTTTATTTAGGGACTTGGAGGCATAGGCTGGGATTCTTGCAGAAGTACAGCCCCAGCCGCATAGGAGCTCGAATCCACAGAGAGGACGATAGGGAGATTGGAATTATAGAATCTCAATAGTGGGAGCGATGAGAGCTTTACTTTCAATTGTTCAAAGGATTTTTGCTGCTCGAAATCCCAGGTCCATGACACATCCTTGGTTAAGAGCTTTCTCAAGGGTTGTGTCAAATCTGATAAATTTGGAATGTGACCATTCCTAAGAACCTCTGCAGTTCTGTGATGTTGGTGGGTGGTTTCAAGTTTTGAAGAGCTTCAATCTTTGAGGGATCGGGCAGGACTCCTCTATCGGTGACCAGGTGACCAAGAAATTTTATCTGTGTTTGATTAAAAATGCCTTTATCTTTATTTAACTTAAGCCCAGCTTCATTCAGTCTTTCTAGGACCTTCTGAGTTCTTTCTTCTAGTCTACAATGACATACCCAACTCTGCAACTTTGATCACTAACTCCCTGATTTTCATGGACAATAGCAAACGTCATGAAAATGAGTTAGGCAAGAAAATGAGAAAGTATTGTAACATTATCGTGGGTTTAAATAATTTTTATTTACGAAAAATAATAATTCACAATGTCAGATAAACTGGAGCTCCATAACATACCACCGATTGTAGAGCATTATTATCAAACACTTGCATTTTCTTCTCAATTGGAATCAGTTTGTTAGCTATTATTTTATTCCATATACTATTAACTGCAAATTTGGCTTTAAATATTTTCTCCCTGCAATTTATTTTAAAGTTAAACGGAGGATTAATGTTTACACCTAGATATTTATAATTATCCACACACAGAACTCTTTCCCCCAATACCACTTTTCATTCTTTTTCAGTCTTCCTCCCCTTCTCCTGCATACCATAATCAGCGATTTATTCAGGTTCACATTAAGATTCCATTTCTCACAGAACACTTCGAGATCTCTAATCATTAGCTGTAAGGAAGGAGGTGAAGCACTATTTTGCCGGCGAACATCAGGGTTTTTATTTTCCATTTATTTATAAAAAGCCTTCCTGCCAACTTCCTCTTGTCCTCTAAATCATTTATAAACAATGAAAATAGAAAAGGGCTGAGCATACACCCTTGTTTCACCCCCATTTCGCATGTGAATTCAGCAGTAAGTCCATTTTTGCACCAGACTTTTCCGTTACAATTCTCATAATAATTTTTTAGGATTTTTATAATTTTGGTTGAGATGCCTTGTAGAGTTAATTTATAAAATAAAGCTTTTCTATCTATGCTCTAAAATGCTGCTTGGAAGTCTACAAAGAATAAATATACCTTTTCATTCTGATTAAATTTTATATTTATTATATTGTACAAGTTAAATATTCCCGCAGGGGCTAGTCCAAGTGCCAGACTAGGGGGGTTCAACACTCCCTCGGGCTCCCGAGTTCAGTACACGGTACTCTGACACGCCATAACAGTACACTAAACATTTATTCTTCACATAAGGTCATATACAGTACTCACCTCAGGGCTACCTTCCCTGGGAAGACCCATGGATGGGGGTATAGCCTAATCCCCAGTTGTCCCGAGGATACGGGGCCTCTTCAACTGGGCTAATCACCCGTTGGAGTGAATATTTGATTCAAAGAACATTAAGTTGCCTCGGATCAGGACAGACACAACAGTTACGACGCGGCGCTCTAAAGGACATAAGAATAGGAACATTAAGACTTTAACTGGCAAAGAGGTCGAAATAGTGGAGGAGATGGAGTCCTACAGGGTCGACATCCTTGGAATCAGCGAGGTTAGGAAGAAAGGGCAAGGTGAATTGATGCTTGACAAGGGCTATGTACTCATATATTCCGGAGTGCTGGCTGGACTGCGTGCCAAGGAGGGGGTTGGCTTGATAATGACGGAAAGACTGTTTGCTGAAGTAGAAGACTGGGAGCCCATCTCTTCAAGAATAATTGAGGCAAACATGGAGCTCTCTATAGGTAAAGTAACCATCATACAAGTTTACGCCCCAACAGAGGATGCCGTTGTTCTAGATAAAGAACAGTTTTATACAAACAAGATCTCGAGAGAGAAGTCATGAGGGGACAAAATCGGAACAGAGATATTAATATAATGGGAGACCTAAATGCAAGGACTGGAAGAGACCATGCTGCAGCACACGGTGTTATGGGATTGCATGGAGGAGAACATACCAGGAACAGAAACGGTCAAAGACTCATAGTACTCTGCATTGATTATGATCTCCTTATTGGCAACTCCATATTCCCACATAAACCAGTACATAAGATCACATTTTCTGCAGAGGAGAGAAACGCAAATAGCATTATAGATTATTTTCTATACAGCAGAAATTTAAGAAGATATTTTATAGATGTTAAAGTCATTAGAGGGGCAGAAATTGGGTCAGACCATTATCTCTTGATTGCAGACACTCAAATCCTCCAACCTAGGAAGGAACAAAAGAGGAAATACTATAAAATAGATATAGCAAAGCTGCAGACACCAGAGAAGAAAAAAGAGTATGCAGAACTCCTGACTCAGAAACTCCAGATGTGCACAAAGGAAGGAAACGTGGACAGCATGTGGGAAGAAATAAAAAAAGCTATCCTAGAGACAGCAGAGACAGTATGCGGAACAGCAGCAATCTCCGCTAAAGCAAAAAGAACAAAGTGGTGGAGCGAGAGAGTAAAAGCAGCAATAGCAAGGAAAAAGCTGGCTTGGAAAGCATATAATAGGACTAAGAGTGCAGTGGACTGGGAGCTCTACGTCAGGAGAAGGAATGAAGCCAAACAAGTAGTAAGAGTGGCAAAGAAGAAGAGCTGGGAACAATTTGGCCAGAGCCTACAAAACGACTACAAGGAGAATCTTAAAGTTTTCTGGAAAACTATCAAGGCATTGAAAGGGAAGACAAATAAGCCCATGAGAAATATAAAGGACGAAAGAGGATTACTGGTTAGTAGAGACGAGGAAATTTTGAAGAGATGGAACCACTATTACGCTGAGGTGTTTTCCGGTGTTAAAGAGGGTACAGCTGACGTTAGGTTAATAGACGAAGATGATTATGATGATATAATCTGGGAAGAGGATGTGGAAAGGTCTATAGAAAAGCAGAAGACTGGCAAAGCAGCAGGGAGAGATGGTATAGCTCCAGAGCTAATTAAATTTGGAGGACCAGAACTGCAGAAACACCCACAGGATCTATTCCAAGCAGCTTTTTCTCAAAAAACTGTGCCAAAGGAGTGGGAGTATAACATTCTCATTCCTATACACAAGAAAGGAAGCTCTAGCGACTGCAGGAATTACAGACCTATATGCCTCTCCCAGGTGGTCTACAAGCTCTACACATCCATTCTAGAATGTAAGCTGAGGATAATCGTGGAAGAAAACCTTGAGGAGGAGCAGGCAGAATTCAGACCACAGCACCAGACCCAGGACCACATATTCTCTCTCAGGACTATTATTGAAAAGTCGTGGGAACGAGGGAAAAGTATGTTTCTGGCTTTCCTAGATATCAAGGCAGCATTCGATTCAGTCCCTAGACACGAAATATGGGCAGCTCTAGCCACTAAAAATGTCCCCAGTGCACTAATAGATGCAATAAAATCCACATATCGCCAAACTAAAGGCATAATAAGAATAAACGGAAGGGAGTCCGAAGCCTTCGATATGAATAAAGGAATAAAACAGGGAGACAGCCTTAGCCCTCTACTATTTATCATATTTATGGACGAGATCTTAAAAATATGCAAGCGCAGGACTGCGCGAACAGTTGTGGGGAAGTGGAATATGAGGACAGTACTTGCTCAAGCGATGGTTTTTGCTGACGATATCGTCCTCATAGCAGATTCAAAAGAAAATCTGCAGCAAGCAATCATAGAGTGGGAAGCTGAGCTGGAGAGAAAGGGGATGATGCTCAATGCAAGTAAGAGCAAGGTGATGCATGTAGGCCAAGATGTTGAGAATGTGGAGATCCGATGTAGAGGAGAAACTTTAGCGATGACAGAGGAATATACCTACCTCGGAACTGTCATCAGCAGGAATGGAAAGATTGATGGTGAAGTTTCCAACCGGATCAGGAAGGCGAACAATGTTTACTATCACCTGTGCAACACAGTTGCAGGAAAAAGGGAGATGGACAACAACGTGAAGCTGCACATCTTCAAGGCTATATACTTGCCGACTCTACTCTATGGAAGCGAAAGCTGGGTCCCACTGGACAAGCATTGGAGCCGAATAACAGCCGCAGAAATGAGGTACTTGATGAGAGTGGCTGGCCGAACCAGGAGAGATATGGTTCGAAATCAACGTATACGTGAGGACCTGGGAGTATCAGCTGTAAAGGAAATCATTGAAAAGAGGCAGCTGAAATGGTTTGGCCACCTTTGCCGTATGGAAGAGGACCGTGACCCAAGGAAGTACTTCGAAGCTAGGCCGACTGGAAGACATCCCCGGGGCAGACCTAGACTAACGTGAACAGACCACATCACCAGGCTGGGACAGAAAAGAGGACGAGGTCTGAATGCCATCAAAGCGCTGGCTATGGATCGGGGTGCATGGCTGGCTTGGACTGAGGCGCCTCCACGTTGAAAGGCACATAGGAGGAAGAAGAAGAAGAAGAAGAAGTACAAGTTAAATAAGTTATCAATCGTACTATAGCCTTTCCTAAATCCTGCCTGCATCTCCTTAATGATATTGCGTAGCATCACCCAACTTTTGACTATTTCCATCACCAAACCAGAGAACAGTTCAGCGACTATATTAAGCAGAGATATGCCCCTGTAATTGCTAACTTCTTTTGGGTCTCCCTTCTTTCTACCATTTTTATAATCAACACCTTTGGTACCCTCCAGTATCGTTTATATCGAATAAGTTATAGTAAATCGTTATCTGAGCGAGTAACCTGCAGATCGATATTATTTTCATAATCACCATCCCTAATAACCTTATAATTGACCTCAACATCGATATCAGGTAATTTATTATTGTCTGATTTCTTTAAAAATTGGTGACCCAATAATGTATATCAATATGAAAAAATCTAAAAAGAAACATATACATTTATCCTGACTTAATTATTATTAATTGAGTTATGACATAACTCATTTTTTTGATTTTTTGTATTTAAAAATATTCCGTCAACTCATAAAACAGAGCCCATGAATGCACAGACGATGCCTTCAATGACAGACGATAGTTATAATTAAAGATGTTCTGTTCATTTAATGGAAATTATTTGTTTCATGGTAACTATATGAAGTTTTCAACAACTTCATGGGGAATTATAAAATCAGACGACTTGGAGTATTATGCTTGCATTGCCGAATTATCGCAAGTAAAAACTTGTACTTAATAATAAAAAATTGAGTTTACTTAAGAGAGCAAATACAAACAAAAATAAGTAAATGAATGTGGAAAATTTGTTAACAAAAGACGTCAATGTCTAATGTAATTAACTTGGTAAGTGAAAGTTGTGTGTTGCGTGCATCGCACCAGATTTTTTAATGTGAGGTTGTCTATGGAGCAAGCTAATAGTTTAACCCTAGACCAGGCGCACCAAATATTTTTACACTACCGGGCGCGTGGTTGACTTTGGACACCATTACTTTTATTTGCTTAAAATTAAGAACAGGTATATGAATAATTTAAAATTATTTAATAATGTTATATTATTATGATTTTTCTACAAATAAAACAAGAAAATAATAATAAAAATCAATCGAAAGATTTAAAAAAAAATTAAATATTTTGAAATAATCTAAAAACAACTATTTTATCTATGATATTTACATCAATTGTATGAGTAAAACATTAAATTTATCAAAAAGCATTTTTTGCTTCTCCCTTAGGAGGAGGAAATGTTTTTAAAATATTTTTCGACTTTGTTCTGGAATTAGGTTTCGAAAAATCTTTCGTTGACCACATTGTTTCACCGTCCTCTTCAAAAAACGAATTCCCCATCATCATCCGACTCATATCCATCATCCGGCCTTCTTGTTCTGAGTCACTGTCGTGCTCTTGGCCAGAATAATTTATGGCTTCATGTTCCCCATGAGAAAAATCCGACTTCAATTCTTCAAAGATCCCTTCTTTCTCTCCTTTCTTCTCTTCAGATGACAACTCTCGTAAAATCCTTGGAATGTCTTCATATTTTATAATATTGGCCATTAGAGAGAATAAGCTTCGAATATTTAACACAAACCAAAAAAAAATATCCGAAAATAAAATAATAAAAAGAGGAACCTTATAACTTACATGTCCGGGCGCGTGATTGCTTTTTGACACCAACTGTGATAATTGCGTGTTTCAATAATAAACACGCAATAACTGGTCACTTGTCACTCGAACAAAAGTCAGTGTGGGATTTATCTGAAGAGGAGGAGTCGAGGGAAAGGTACTAATGGAGGGGAGGAGTAATTCTAATTTATACCTGCACGACAGACCATTTATGAGAATTGGTGTCCAAAGTGAACCAGCGCGCCCGGTCTAGGGTTAATAGTGTGTTTAATTTTTCTTTAGTTTGTGTTATTATTAACTTTTTCTTGTGTTTACTTTTTATTCTTTTGCCTTTAGTTCTTGCCAGTCAAAATCCTATTGGGTTTTAGTGTCATTTTCCGTTCATTCTTATTTCAATTTTGTAGATTTTAAGTGAAACATTAGGTCAAGTTAAGCCAAGTAAATAAATTAACAATTTTTTGTGAATATATTTGTATTTATATTTTTTTTAAATTTAATTTTTGAAGAGAAAGATTGGTCTCCTATGTGACATGCAAGGTATGCTAACCAATGCGCCACCGAGCTCGCTTCTAAGCGGAGCCAATCTCTCCTCTTTACTGATACCTCTCCCCCGATCTTGCAAGTTTTGCGAGTTGTTACAGGGGGTGGATAATTTTTGTCCAAATTTGCGGTATCTCTTGACATCGTCATTTTTAATTATTTATTAATTATATTATTTTAATTATATAATATTAATTTAATCATTTTTCGTGGGTAACCACCTTACTTTAATTTCATGTACCCATGGTGGTTAATTAAAAGAAATTTTATTTTTCAGGTTGATCACACTATTATAATATACCTTGTTAGCCCAGATGGTGATTTTGTAGACTATTATGGTCAAAACAAAACAGCAGAAGAGGTAGTTTCTAGTGTTAAGATAAATGCTGCTAAGTATAATTTAGTTAATGCAAGAAGTATTTTAGCCAATCCGTTTGGAACTCAAAGCATATTTAGTAGTTAGAGGTATGAAATTAAATTGTGATCAATACTGTAATTTATAACACAAGTGTATAAATAATTAAATTCTTGTAATTTTATTAATAAAGATATTTTATAATAATCCCATAAGCAGTTATTTTTTATTGATTACGAATTGTATGCCCTCTAAGGAATAACAAGATACTTAATTTTTGTATTATTGTCCGTATAGAATAGATATTTATTAACATAAAAGGTAGAAATAATCCCGCATCTCAAAGTGGTGAAATATAAAATTTAAGTCTTTATTAATAAATTTATAGTATTGTAGGTTTAAACGGCCATCATTAACGAAAAACTTCTGGAAATAAAATAAAACATCTGGAGCAATTATTCTTCTTTAAAAATCACTGGTCAAATTTCAAAATATATCAACGAGGTTCATAGAAAACGGACCTTACCGGCAAAAAGGCGCCGGTGACTCGGGCGCATCCAGTCGTCTGCCATATTATTTTGAATTTATAATCGAACCTATGAAAAAGCAAGTGTTTTGTTGACAGAAAAAAATACTTTTTTTTTTTATTATATAAATCTGATAAATAAAGGATATAAATATGAAAATAATAGTTAATTAGTCGCAGATTGCACATTATCTAAACCTCACTTATATTGACATAAACTAGTTTTTTTGAAATGTAATAATTAATAAGTAATAATGCTCTCATAGTAATAGTGGGGTTACAGACACTGGCTTCTGATCATTCGTGAAATTTGAAATAAATTCATGTTTGCAAATTATTGATTATTTACAGGTTTAAAACCAATCAAAATAAAAAAGATAGATAAAAAGTTCTGTTTGTTCGTTGGTATGTAGAAATTATTCGTGATAGAATTTAGGAAGTATACACCTAATACAATTTAATAGCTCAGAACAATTAATGAATTAACAGTTACATAATGTGTATATATATATATATATATATATATATATATATATATATCCTTATCCTTATCCTTATATATATAAAAATCTCGTGTCCAGATGTTTATCTTTCAATAACTCAGAAACTACTCAACCGATTTTAATGAAATTTGGCTCAATGTTTATAGTTTTGGCCAACTCAAGAGATAGGATAGTTTTTATCTTGATTATTGACCAAAATATTTCTTAAATTAGGAATTATTGCAAATAAAGTGGGTCGTGTTTGGATTTATTAACATAGCGTCATATGTCGATTTCATAACTTTTTTGTTTATAAGCATGCTATTGTAATACAGGTTATCATTATTATAATTTTGTATTGTGTTATGTGAGTGCAGTTATTTTTTCCTATATTATTATTTTCCACAGACAAATAGTAATACAAATCTTTGTATTTATTGTTAATTTTCATTAAAGAATAAATAAATCAAGAAATGGTTACAATAAATTCTCAAATGTGTAGGTAATTTTTCTTCCTTTTCCTTTTTTATTTGTATTTCAATTAAATTACTAGCTCAGTGCTGAAACGCTTTGCTGTGGCCCACCCTAATATCAACTTTTAGTAAAGTAAATACATTTTAATAATTTAGATTAGGCTATTATTTCTAGTAATATCCTATATATGTTGTAACAGCACCTACTGTCAGAGGTGTAACCTAATAGAAACCTGACTTGGGGAGTCAGTGTTGCCAGAAAGAAGTGATAATTAGTGAGCTGGCTACACTGCTGGTAAACAGACATGAAAACTCTCTGAGTGTGTTATGATTAGGTGTTGTGGGATACTTTGTGATTTGCTAAAGAACTGCATAATTAAGACTTTAATATTATATTTTGAGTTGATTTATTTGTTTATTTAACAGAAGTTTCTTTATTTTCATTATTCGTTTTGTTATTATTATTTGAATATAGTGTTTTTTTATTTTACCAAACCTTTTTATTATTTTTATCCCGTGCTCTAAAATGTAAAATTTAAAAAATATCAGTGAAGATTTGTAATTCCTCCTTAATCAACAATAATTTAAAGTTGAGAAAATTTAATCCCAATAGAATAGAGACTGTTCCTTGCTTTTCAGCAGAGTTTAATTATCTTAATATGTAAAATTTAAGAAATGTCAGTGAAGATTTTAATCCTTACTTTAATTTAAAGTAGGCTATTATTGGGAATGATATTTCGGTGTTAATTTCACCACAATACATTTTTTTACTTATCTTTAAATTATTGTTGACTAGCTGGGGTGCCCGGCTTCGCTCTGGTAGTTGTGTGATAGCTTTAATACCAGAAAAACTTTAAAATTAAAGGAAATAGGGAACAAAATTAGCACCTTCTTAAAAATTCGGTTTAACTTGGTATCAATATTCTGCAGACTTGAGATCTGCAGAGTGAGCCCAAATAAGGAACCCTGTATAATTTACAGGGGGTTAAAAATGGTAAATGAACAATTAATTTTGCTGCAACTTTGTCGAGCTATGCATCGTTTTTGATGGTTTCTGTGATTCTGAATCCTATAAGCCCATTCCAAGTAGTCAGCAGATAATAAGTTATTAGATTATAGTTGAAAAATCTGGTATCTCAGTTAAAAAAATTATATTTCGAGTAAAACTTAAGCTCCTACTACTATGATGGTCCTATTTGATTCAGAAGTATAGAAACTACCGAAGATTCATAGAAATTTTTTTTAAGACTTTGCTTCCATTTCAACCTCCCTAAAATATCCCCCCCCCCGTATACGTTCTGCATACCTCGAATCTTACTATTACAAAGTGAAAACCAAAATTTCTTGGAGGCAAATTTTTTCATCATATTTCTTTTTATCTTGAACTATGAGGGATGATAAAATCTTGAATGCTGTTATTGGAGTTAGTCGTTTTGTCAACTGGAATGCTCATCATACATAGTAATCAAACCAACTTCTTTTTCATAAATACAATTAGAACACTTCAAACTTTTTATTTTCGATTTATATTCAGTCAATTCATCTCTTTTTTTATGTCTGATTTAATTCGCTCACGGTACCACTAAGATATCTTCACTCATATTGCATTAAATTTACTAAAGTATATATTATATATAGATTGAATGTAATGTGCTGATCATTTATTAGCCTTCTTATGAGAAAACTAATTCTTTAAGGAATCCAGTTGGTTTTCTAATTGATTGCAGTGATGTAAAATCATTATTTTATTTTGAAAGCAAAGGATTAATTATTTTCGCTTAATTTTTTAGTAATTTAAAACGAACAGCTGAACAAATATATAACCTCTACAATTTGAACTGGATGAATGAACAATAAACGTTGAGTGAAACGAACCCTACCGCTTCCTGGTAGTCTGGAGCTAACTAAATTTTTCATTCATAAACTCGTATCTCATTCTCAGAGACGCTAATTAAATGGTGCGAGAGGCATAAAATTCCAGTCTTTTTCTCTTCAATTTTACACTCTTAAGAGAAAAACGGAAACCTTCTTTTCCGTTAGGAGTCATATGGCTAAACGACGACATAACTTCCTTAATCCTACGTGGAGTCGTTTTTGAGCCTTTTCGGCACGCACATTGTACACTTTGCTTTACAAGAAAGGATTACAAATCTTCGCGGCATTTTTTAAATTTTACATATGATTATTACATCTCTACTGAACAGGAATAACTTTTATTTGGATAAACCGCAAGTTTCAGATTTATCCACCATAAATATGAGAGTACTACTGGAAAATGATGCATTAGCTGATATATTTTCTAAACAATTGCTCTAGATTGGAAACGGTGAAATAGAGCTGCATCAAAATTCACAATTTATCAAATTACCAGAAAATTTCTCTACCGTTGTAGAGACGAAAAATGAACTAATAGAAAGTGTCTTTCCTGATATTTTGAACAATTATTTGGACTATGTTGGCTGAGTATTCGTGCTATATTTGCAGCAAAAAATGTTGATGTCGATGAAATTAACTTCCAAAATTAATTGACAATGTTCTAGATGAAAACGAAGCCGTAAATTTCCTAACTGAATTTTTGAATTCCCTGGATATACCAGGAATGCCACAACACAATGTCCAGTTGAAGATTGGCTCACCAATCATTCTTCTTCGTAACTTAAAACCACCTCAATTGTGCAACGGTACATGTTTGGTCATTAAAAGGATCATAGGAAATGTTATTGAAGCAACAATTTGGACTGGAAGGTTTATAGGAGATACCGTCTTGTTGCCACGTATTCCCCTGACACCGTCAGAATTTTCAATAAAATCAAAAACCTTCAATTTCCTATTCGTTTGGCTTTTGCCGTGACCATAAACAAATCGCAAGGGCAAACAATGTCCACTTGCGGCTTGGACTTTGAAAATCCGTGTTTTTTCCCATAGCAATGGTATGTCGCCTGCTCACTTGTGTGGAAACTATCAAATCTTTGGTTTATGTTAAAAACAAATAACAGGTTAACACAAAACATGTTGCACAAATTAGTACTTGAATAAATAAAAATTCTTAATTTATTATGTAAAAACCTCTTTAAGAAGATTTCTTATCACTCAAATATATTGCTAAATTAAAAGCTTCACCACACTACCCTCTTACCGAACACTTATTTGCTGAAGGGTCAGGAAATCGAGGTCTCAAAGAAATTGAGAAAAATGCCTATCAAAAGGACATATATGACGCATTTACCAAGATTAGCATGACCCTGAGCAATATTAAATCCGTTGCTAATCTAATAATACCAAAATGAAGTAGTGATGCGACATTGACGGCAAAACATCGATGTTTTGAACATCGATGTTTTTACAATCAAAACATCGATGTCGATGAAACATCGACCACAAAACATCGATGTTTTTTAATTTATACGTTCTTTAAACATTAACACATAAGTGCCCAAACGTATTTAAATTGATGTTTAAGTGTAAAGCATGTTTAATTTTCATTATTAATATATAAAAACATTGAGGTTTTCTACATAGTTGGTTTTACATAATCATTTATTAAATATTCAACTGCTAGGGCCTAAACATCTTAATTATAGCTAAAACATCGATGTTAAAAACAAATTTTTATTGTTAAAACATATTTGTTTTTGCAGAAAAAATCAATAATTAAAACAACATCGATTTAACAAAAACAAAAATGTTTTAACACCGATGTTTTGGACAAAAAACATCAATATATATTCTCTTAATCTCATTAATGTTGAAACATGTTTTAACAATAAAAAGTTATTTTTAACATCGATGTTTTTGACAAATATAAATATGTTTTAACATCGATGTTTTGGACAAAAAACATCAATAAATATGCTCTTAACATCGATGTTTTGGACAACATCAAATATATTTTAACATATTTATTTTTGCAGAAAAAATCGATATTAAATCATATTTGTTTTTGCAGAAAACATCGATGTTTTAAAAAAATTGTTTTTAACATCGATGTTTTTGACAAAAACGAAAATGTTTTAACATCGATGTTTTCTGCAAAAACAAATATGATTTAATATCGATGTTTTGGACAAAACCAAAACATCGACGTTAACGACAACTTTTTTTTAAAACATCGATGTTTTCTGCAAAAATAAATATGATTTAACATCGATGTTTTGGACTAAAACATCGATGTTAAAAACAACTTTGTTATAGTTAGAACATCGATGTTAAATCATATTTGGTTTTGCAGAAAACATCGATGTTTTAAGAAAACTGTTTTTAACATCGATGTTTTCGGCAAAAACAAATATGTTTTAACTTCGATGTTTTGGATAGGATCAAATAGGTTTTAACATCGATGTTTTAACAATAACCAAGTTCTTTTCAACATCGATGTTATATACAAAAACAAATATACTCTTAACATCGATGTTCTAACTATAACAAAGGTGTTTTTACAGAAAACAACGATGTTTAAAACAACCTAGATCTTTTAAAAAAGTTGCTTTTAACATCGATGGATAAGACAACATCAAATAATTTTTAACATCGATGTCTTAACAATAACCAAGCTCATTTTATATATACTTTTAACATCGATGGTTTTGTCCAAAACATCAATGTCAAATCATATTAGTTTTTGCAGAAAACATCGATGTTTTTGACAAATACGAATATGTTTTAACATCGATGGTTTGGACAAAAAACATCAATACATATGCTCTTAACATCGATGTTTTAACAATAACCAAGTTCTTTTTATATATACTCTTAACATCGATGGTTTTGCAGAAAACATCGATGTTTTTGACAAAAACCAAAAAGGTTTTAACATCGATGTTTTCGGCAAAAACAAAAATGTTTTAACTTCGATGTTTTGGTAAAAAAAAAAATATGTTTTAACATCGATGTTTGGACAATATAGAAGTTGTTTTTTAACGTCAATGTTATATACAAAAACAAATGTGCTCTTAACATCGAATTTGTAACTGTAACAATGTTGTTATAGTTGTTGGACAAATCGATGGTTTTATGCAAAACATCGATGTTAAATCATATATTTTTTTACAGAATACATCGATGTTATTTAAAAAAAATTGTTTTTAACGTTGATGTTTTTGACAAAAATGAAATGTTTTAACATCGATTTTTCGGGAAAAAAAAAACATTAATATATATGCTGTTACAATCGATGTTAAAATCATTGATGTTTTAACAATTAAAAGTTGTTTTTAACATCGATGAGGAAACATATTTATTTTTGCAAAAAACATGGATATTTTGAAAAAAATAAACACCAATATGTATGCTCTTAACATCGATTTTCTAATAATAAAAAGTGGTGTTTATCATCGATTTTTTAGTTATAACTAAAATGTTTTTGCAGAAAACATGGATGTGACAAAAACGAAAATGTTTTAAAAACGATGTTTTAGACAAAAAAATCAATATTGTTAAACATGTTTTTAACATCGATGTTAAGAGCATATAAATTGATATTTTTTTGTCAAAAACATCGATGTTAAAACATTTTCGCTTTTGACAAAATCAAACATCGATATACAAACATATTTGTTTTGACAAAAACAAATATATATTAACATTAATGTTTTTGGCAAAAACATCGATGTTAAAACAACTTTTTTATAGTTATAAATTCGATGTTAAAAGCATATTTTTTTTTATATAACATCGATGTTAAAAACAACTTGGGTATTGTTAAAACATCGATGTTAAATATTTGATGTTGTCTAAAACATCGATGTTTTCTGCAAAAACAAATATGATTTAACATCGATGTTTTATGACAAAACCATCGATTTTAAAAAGAACTTGGTTATTGTTAAAATATCGATGTTAAACACATATTTGTTTTTTGTCACAAAATTCGATGTTAAAACATATTTTTTTTTTTCGTTGATGTTAAAAAACACTTATTGTTAAAACATCGATATTTTTAAGATCGATGTTAAGAGCATATAAATTTATGTTTTTTGTCCAAAACATCGATGTTAAAACATTTTGGTTTTTGTCAATAACATTAATGTTAAAAAAAAATTTAAAACAACATCGATGTTTTCTGCAAAACTAATATGATTTAACATCGATGTTTTGGACAAAACCATCGATGTTAAAACCTATTTGTTTTTGCCGAAAACATCGATGTTAAGAGCATATTTGTTTTGGTATATAACATCGATGTTAAAAATAACTTGGTTATTGTTAAAACATCGATGTTAAAAAATATTTGATGTTGTCTAAAACATCGATGTTAAGATATATATTAGGGATGTCACAAAATTCAATGTTAAAACATATATATTTTTTTTTTGTCATTGATGTTAAAAACCACTTTTTATTGTTAATACATCGATGTTTTTAAGATCGATGTTAAGAGCATACAAATTGATGTTTTTAGTCCAAAACATATACATTTAATGTCTAAAACATCGATGTCTTCTGCAAAAAGAAATCTGTTTTTGATATCGATGTCAAATAATATTTAATGTTGTCTAAAACATCGATGTTAAAACATGTTTGTTTTTGTCATAACATCGTGTTAAAAACAACTTTTTTTAAAACATCGATGTTTTCTGCAAAAAAATCTGTTTTAACATCAACGTTTTGGACAAAAATACCAATGTTAAAAACAGCTTGATAGTTAAAACATCGATGTTAAGAGCATATTAGTTTCTGTCAAAAACTTCGATGTTAAAAACAACTAATGCTAAAAAAAAAAAAAAAAAAAAAAGCTAAACATCGATGTTAACATCGGCCCACAAACATCGATGGTCCGAAAACATCGGCTACGTAACATCGATGTTAAAAACATCGATGTTTTGCCCAAAACATCGATGTTTCAGAAACATCGACATCTATGTCGCATCCCTAAAATGAAGTAGTGTTAGGCCAATAATCAACAGATCAATGGCTGAGGTTACCAAAACTTACCCGGTAGAGGTTCAGTCATCCTTTTTAAAATTAGTGGAAAAATATAGCAATTTCGAGTTAGTTTATACTGATGCATCAAAACAGGGTGATAGTGTGTTGGCAGCACTGTGAGTTGTAACACAATCAGCTCCTTTTTAATCTACCAGGGGAGAGCACGATATTTACAGGGTAAGCGACAGCCAGTCTAAATGCTCTCTATCTGATAGCGGAATCAAGAGAAAAAAATCTGGTGCCTGCGCGCAACACACAACTTTCACTTACCAACTTACTTAGATTAGAAATTGACGTGTTTTGCTAATTATCATTTCCCAAAGTCTCACATTTTTCTACATTCATATCTTATTTTTGTTAATCGTTAAAGCTGTTTTTGAGTAAATAAATAAACCCGTGAAAATGATACAAAATTTATTAAGTAAAGTCCCCCCTCCCGTAGATCAATTTTGATCAAATTTTTACAGTCATATCTCGGGCATATAAATACATCAAATACCAAGTTTGATCAAAATCGTTAAAACCGTTTTTGAGTAAATAAAAAAAACATGTGAAAATGGTACAAAATTTATTAAGTAAAGTCCCCCCTCCCGTAGATCAATTTTGATGAAATTTTTACAGTCATATCTCGGGCATATAAATACATCAAATACCAAGTTTGATCAAAATCGTTAAAACCGTTTTTGAGTAAATAAAAAAAACACGTGAAAATGATACAAAATTTTTTAAGTAAAGTCCCCCCTCCGGTTGATCAATTTTGATGAAATTTTTACAGTCATATTTCAGGCATATAAATAGATCAAATACTCAGTTTAATCAAAATCGTTAGAGCCGTTTTTGAGAAAATCGAAAAAAACGTAAAAAGTTATTAAATAAAGTACCCCCTCCCTTTGAGGAATTTTGATGAAATTTTTGCTGTCACATCGCGGGCATATACCTACACTAAATACCCAATTTCAGGTTCCCACGGTTTATAGTTTTTGAGCTAGTCTGTTCACATACACACACACACACACACACACACACACACACACACACACACACACACACACACACACACAGACACACACACACACAGACCATTTCGCGGGACTTGGTTATTTCGACTCAGGGGGTCCCAAAACGTGTATTTCCGTTGAAAACCGGAAGTCGAAAATTTTCACGATCGCAATACTTCCACTTACTATATATTTCATATATAGGTAAGTGAAAGTAAAAAATGGGGTGTAGTGTCGCATTCATGGTGTGTGTACACACATGGTGTATGGTGTGTTTACACACATGGTGTATGGTGTGTGTACACACGTGGTGTATGGTGTGTGTACACACGTGGTGTATGGTGTGTGTACACACGTGGTGTATGGTGTGTGTACACACATGGTGTATGGTGTGTGTACACACATGGTGTATGGTGTGTGTACACACATGGTGTATGGTGTGTGTACACACATACACATGGTGTGTGACAGCCATAAATAGTCCATACCCGCGAAATTCATTAATCATAGACATTCTTAACGAATGGTGGGATATAATAAAATAAAGGCATCACCATTGACTTCGTCTGGGTTCTTGCTCACTGTGGCATTGCAGGCAATGAAATAGCTGACCATTTAGCCCACTTAGCAAGACTCGAAGACGGAACAGATGTTAATAAAATAAATAAAGTTACATTGGAAGACTGGATTCTCCAAACAAAGAGATTGCAATTAGCAGAATAGGAGAAGAGTTGGGCCAGAGAAAATCGCCAATTAACCCGGGTAAGAACTGACTGTAGGAAATGGATCACAAGTTGCAGAATATCAAGAAGAGAGGAAAGGATGCTGTGCCGGCTGAGGATTGGGCATTGCCATTTTACGCACAGTTATCTACTTAGGAGGCTAGAAGCCCCGACATGTGAAAAATGTGATAATGTCCCTCTTTCAGTCCAATACTTACTACTGATAGACTGCCCACGATTCAAAAAGTACTGGAAAAAAGTTGGTCTTTCTGAATCATTAAATGAAATTATGAAAGACCAGGAAGAAAGAGTCAGCACTCTTTTCAAGTTCATTAAATGCACAGAACTCTACAAATGGATTTAAAGCACAATTATACGCCAATGACCCTTTAGGGTAGAGGCGATAACACAAATAAAAAAATTTAAAAAAATAGTATATTATTATTGTAAATAAATATTTGTAAATTAACGTTATCTACCAAACGAACTATTTATACAAACTACATTGAAATATGAGATGTAAAAAATAAAAACTTTAACTTTCATATATTCCTTACCAAAATACTTTTAAATGGTGTAAATATTTAATTCTCTATCTATATTCTTCTCTGGTGTAAATATTCTATTCTCAATCACGTTGGATTTTGATTAGCTGAAAGGTTTTCATCTTTATCAACGAGTATTAGTTTGACTGTATTTGTTTAAAAATATTAGGATATAACTACTGAGCCACAGCAGCGCGTGGCCGGTTCTGCTAGTATATATATATATATATATATATACATATATATATATATATATATATATATATATATATATGTGTGATTAATTTAAAATTAAACCACTACTGGGGGGGAAAACCAATTAAAAGATGTAAAGTATTCATGCATCTAATGGTCTATGATCCACGAAGTATGTCGCCTTTTTCGGTTTCTTGCATATAAATAAATATCAAAAAGTTTACTTTCTCTTTTTTTCGAAAAAAGGGTATACTATTACAAATAAAATGAAATATTTGAAGTTGAAATCGGATTAGTTATTTAGCCAAATTCGACCATCAAAGATCGGTAATTTTTATTATTTTGGTGTAAACTCATGTTCCAACGCCTATAACTCGACAACATGTACTCTAAATAAAAAATGTTACAGATAAAAGTTTTAGAACATTAAATTTAGCATAAGACAAGGACATTGATTTTAAAATTAACTCACTCCTGCGTAGAGATACAAATTAAAACGTGAAAGTATTGGTAGCGCTTATTTCCTTCTTTATGTGAAGCCTAAGGGGATATGATGAAAATATTTACAGAAATAATTATTTAGGTGAGTAGATAGTTTGCAAAATCGATCTTAGATTTAAAAAAAGGAAGAAGTTGGATGATTTCTAGTTATATGCATTATTTATTCTTCACAAAAATGTTTTAGCAGGAAGTAAGCGCTACGAATATTTTCATGTTTTCATCAGCGTTGGAACATGAGTTTCCACCAAAACAATAAAAATTACCGATCTTTGATGTTCGAATTTGGCTAAATAACTAATCCGATTTGAACTTCAAATATTTCATTTTATTTGTAATAATATACCCTTTTTTTCGAAAAAAGAGAAAGTAAACTTTTTGATATTTAGTTAAATGCAAGAAACCGAAAAAGGCGACAACTTCGTGGATCATAGACCGTTAGATGCATGAATACTTTACATCTTTTAATTGGTTTTCCTCTCCAGTAGTGGTTTAATTTTAAATTAATCACACATATATACATTATGTAACTGTTAATTCATTAATTGTTTTGAGCTATTAAATTGTAATAGGTGTGTACTTCCTAAATTCTATTACGAATAATTTCTACATACCAACGAACAAACAGAACTTTTTATCTATCTTTTTTATTTTGATTGGTTTTAGATCTGTAAATAATCAATACTTTGCAAACATGCATTTATTTCAAATTTCACGAATGATCAGAAGCCAGTGTCTGAAACCCCACTATTACTATAAGAGCATTATTACTTATTAATTATTACATTTCAAGAAACTAGTTTATGTCAATATAAGTGAGGTTTAGATAATGTGCAATCTTCGACTAATTATCTATTATTTTCATATTTATATCCTTTATTTATCAGATTTATATAATAAAAAAAAATATATTTTTTTCTGTCAACAAAACACTTGCTTTACATAGGTTCGATTATACATTCAAAATAATATCCTAAACCCGCTGTAATTATATGACGTATGAGAGCTGAACGATGTGGCAGAGGACTGGATGCGCCCGAGTCACCGGCGCCTTTTCGCCGGTAAGGTCCGTTTTCTATGAACCTCGTTGATATATTTTGAAATTTGACCAGTGATTTT